>CM040184.1:7542181-7752181 GCA_022606455.1 Callitettix versicolor
AATATTCTGATTAATAATTTCTACAATCATTATATTAACATGAATTGGAGCTCGTCCTATAGAAGAACCATTTATTAAAACAGGAATAATATTAACATGAATTTACTTTTCCTATTTCATTATTGAGCCAATTTCAACAAAAATATGAGATAAACTAATTAAATAGTTAATAAACTTAAAAGTACATATTTTGAAAATATGATTCAAGAAAATAAATTTTCTATTAACTTAAAAATACTAAAACAAATGAAGTAACCACAATAGATTACGAATAAATAATTAAACATTAAACAATGAAATAGGTAAATATCCCCTCCAACATATATACATATATACATAAGCTTATCATAACGATAACGAGGTAAAGTTCCACGAACTCAAATAAAAAAAAAAACAAATAAATCTAACCCTAAAAAAAATAAATAAAAAAGTTTTTTCCATTCATCCTTACCTAAAATTTTGTTAAATCTGTTATACAAATTTTATCAATGCAAGTAATACTAATTAGTTGTCCTTACGCTAAACATATACCCATTAATAAAGAACACTGTTTAATTATTAATAGTTTAATCCATATGGTTCATAAAGCACAAAACATTTATATTATTATAGTTTCTTAAACACACACACACGTGTTATTATTTAATTATCATGGGGCTATATTGGTCGTGCGGACCTCATTTAAGATTTTTATTAGGGAAAATTCAATTCAGATAGATAAATAAAAATATAATCAAAGATTTCAAATGAATGTAATTTTGAAACTGAACGGATTCGATAGAACTGAATCTCTGATCGCATTTTGCTGGATAACTATGTTGTCTCAATTATACAAAAAAAAAGGAAAAAATCTGGTCTTACCAGGATGGCCAATCCATTAATTAATTTTCCAATGAAAATTCCCTAACTAATTTGTGTTATATACTGAAAGAGATTAGATTATATTAGAACCTAGAGGAAGGGATTTTACAACCACAGACACTGCGATCGCCTGACCTGTTATGCAACTAAATTTCTTGATTACTAATTCAGTAGATTGGTGCCCTTAATAAGTTCCAACAAAGCACTGACTAGCTTATCTTACTGAAGATCTCTAGGGTCCTGAACCAAAACCTCCCAGCCTCCTGCTAACAAGAGCCTTACATTCATGAATTATGTATCCTGCAGTTTCCTCCACTTTACAGCACAACCTACACACGGTTACTCCGAGGTACATACCTATCCTGTTCATATGCCCTCAGACCATAGTGCCATGTAATGAGCCCCATGATCTTCCTGAGTTGTCCTCCCCTATGTGCTTTGAAAATTTCAGAGAGGTGACTGCAATCTACAGTTGGATCCAGTGGATTCTTGCACTGAAATTCTGCTGTAAGAATCATTGTAATCTGTTGTACAATTCTAATTGTGCTTGAAAAAAATCGTCATTATATAGAAATTGTGATTCAAAACTGAAGACGAAAACAATGATCATGAATAGGCTTCTTAAAAAAACTGAATGGTGAATAAATAATTTGTAAATTTAATTTAATTTTAAACGAAATTTGTCAAAAACAAATCAGGCTTTTTATTATTTTAATTGAAAAATTACAATATATTGAAATTGTAAATTAAGTAAAAAAAAATGACCTAGTGATATAGTTTGGAAAAGTAAAATATGGTTGATTAATTGCTGCTACGTTATATTAATGTTTACAAAATATGTTCAGGTTACCTTGTTGAAGAGGGACATATTAATCTACCTGATGGACCGTGGTGGAGATTTCTCTACTGTTCATTGTTAAATGTGTTGAATCTAATAGTATGTCTTATTGGTGCGGGTATGTTTGCAAAAACGAGTGTCGTGATACTTGCCACTGTGTGCATCTGCCTTGGCTCTACAATAGTCAGTTTCATTGTAAAGGGAGCACAAGAGGTAAACATAATTCAAATAAATGGTGTATGAAAATTATAGGAATTTCTCATGTTTAGAATAATTAAAAAATTGTAGGTATCTGTTATAAAAAAAATAAAGAACAAATTACCTGCAATAATTTTGATTGTTTGTGGTTAGAATTTAAATTAAAAAAACACATTTGATGGCATTATCATTTATCTTTTGACTCACAAATTATTAATTTCTTTATTTTTAAATTTGGCAGTTAACAACTCTTATTACAGTTGTACATATTATTTCTTTATTTTGTTTCACCCAACTTTGGGGTACACTAAATCAATCACTTTTTAATGTTCTGTATCTTCCTCGTAGCCCAGTATTGCTTCATTCTTGCTTTTCTTTCTTCGACCAGAGATTTGGATCGTTTGCTTGGATTTGACTTTGCCTTGGAACCGTTGCTTCTTGTCCTTGGTTAATGTTTTGGCTGTTCTCTCCATGAGCATAGTGTCAGTGATTTGTAGTTCTGTTATGTCTTTCTCTGTTTCTCCAAACCAAAGTGGTTTGGCTCTTTTATTGCGAAAGTAGTCAAATATTTTTTTGGTTAGTCTATTTTTGTCCATTCGGAGGATGTACCCATAAAAACAACTCTTCTTTTTCTTATTGTGTCCGATAGTGTTTCAGTTTTTTGGTAAAGAGTTTCATTACTGATGTGGAGTGATTGGTTGTTACGGAATTTGGGGCCTAAGATTTTTCATAATATCTTTCTTTCTTTGATCTCCAGCCTTTCAGTGGGCCCTGGGTTGTGAGAGATAATGTTTCAGCTGCATATAAACCGAATAATAAACCATAATAAACAGCTGCCGGGCCTGGCAATGGCGGAGTTGTAAATCTTTTTATATAACTAGATTTTAATTAATTGAAAAGTTAATTGGAATTTTTCAGAAATGTTCAAAACCACATATTGGGTAAATAAATAAATATTGTTATTTTCTTTCATATGTTAACACGGTTGCGTGGAGGGGTGCAAGGGGTTTTTGTCCTCTGAAAAGTGCTGTTAAATAAAAAGAAAATCTGCCAAACACCATTTTGTAATACAAATCTGCTATGTAATGAGCATGTGTAAAGTGGGATGTTTGCTGAACTACATGTGATGTAGGCCTATCAAAGAAGATAAATATTTGTTTTTGGTTGATTGCACTTGCCAAGTGGGAAGTGTAAATTAATTTATTATGATTTTAAACTGCAATTAATGGATACACATTAAAGTTAAAACATACATTTTCTTTTATAAAAAACCTACAATATTTTAAAGTGTATTGGGGGGGCTTGCACTTCCTACAAAAATGTCTGGTGACAGTCATGTGTGTTGATGTATTTACAAAACCAATACAACATTCTTGGTTATTAATTTAGTGTTATTTTAATGTGTTTAGCTTGGTTAGTAAAGGAATTACACTACTACTAGTAGAAACCTTTAGATATCTCATAATGTAAATTTTATTAATTAATATTAGTTCTTTATACCTGTTTTGAATTATACCTTAGTGAATTGAACAAAATTGAAAATTAAAAATATTTCATAAAGCTAATACAAAAAAAATTGTTTAATTAGTGCTTCTTAATTACATATATATATTTACATATGTTATCTTTGTATTGAAATGAGGACACATTAAATTGTGTATTTTCTGTGATCATTAAGCTTTGTTATTTTTGCTTTAACAAGTTAAACAGGTAAAACCGATTTAGAAATATTCTGAAAATATTTCAGTATGTTAAAATATTCAATAGTACGTTAAGGGATTGGATCATTTGAAAATTTGCAATCCCTAAAATATAAAATAAAAAAAAAACTTTTATCGTATTTGTCAACACTATACAAAACGTGTTGTACCAAGTATCATTAAATTCAAAGACTTTTTGAAAATGAAAAATATGACATTCTACTATTAGGTCAACATGTGTATTAAATTTCATGCTTAAGGGACTTTTTGGTTGAGTCTGTGTACTTTATTTTAGTCAGTGAGTCAGTTGTATACATTCATGCTGCATGTGTGTGTCCTACATAACAAGTTTTAAATATATGCATATTTCAATGTCGATTATGGTCACAAAATCAGATGTTTTAAAAAGTGTAATATGTTTGTAATTCACTTCCATCATATAAATGTTGGTAATAGCTTGATCAAGTTTGTTAACCAACAAAATCTGTTTGACAGTTTTAAAAAAAACTGCCTTTCAAAACCATAAAAAATATAACTATTTTTATTTTACACTTTGTTTAATGTCCTATTTCACCATCCAATCAGAGTTAAAATCTGCATAAATAAGCATTTTAAATTTTCATGCTCCATTGGAAGTACGAAAATGTATGAGGGCTGATCATACAGGAAGTAACAGACGTTTTAAAATTATAAAATTACAAATTTTATTATAAACATTTAAAAAGTACACTCTTATGCTACTTTTCTACATAATGCCATTTAAATTAAGGCTGTTATACTGTGGCACAAGTTTATCAGTACTGTCTCTGTAGAATCTGCCACCTGCGATTTCAACCACTGGTTTAAAATCAACCACTGCTGGTGTATGCAGTTCAACATCGGTATCAAAGCATTATGATTGTCTTCATCGCAACACCTCTCATCCAAAATCATCCATGAGTTTTTGGGTATGATTGGACATGCGTTGTCGTGAAAAACCAAAACCATCTCGCTAAGTTTTCCTCAATGTTTTTTTTTTGTATTACCTTAACTGCCTTAATGTTTCACAATACCTCTCTCAATTAATTGTTGTACCTCGTTCAAGAAAATCATGAAAATCAACATGACCTTACAGTCCCAAAACACAGTAGAAATGATTTTTCTTACTGTCAGTGTTTGCAAACACTTTCTTGGTTTCTCGAGAGAATTTATGTGTCCCCATTCCATCGACTGCCTTTTTGTTTCACAATTGACATGCTTCACTCAAGTCTCGTCCCCAGTTATGATACGATTGATAAATTTGTTACCATTTTTCTCAATATCTATGAGGAAGGTGCTGCAGCCAGTACCTGTTTTTTGTGGTCTTCCGTTAGGATTTTCGGAAACCCCTAGCACAAAATTTGTGGTAACCAAGCTCTTCCACAACAATTCCATACAGCAAACCTTATGAAATTTGGGGAAAAGTGCAGAGTTCCCTAATCATGAAAAGGCGATTTCCACAAATTTTGTCGTTGATTTTCGTCACCAATTCATCAGTCACAATACTAGGCCGACTACAGCAGTTCATTGGTACAGCCATTTTTAAAATCAGTGCGCCATTTGTCACTTGGCTTTCACTCATTATTGCTTGTCGGCACTCATCACAAAGTCGGAGATAAATTTCAATAGGTTTGTGTTTTTTGCCAACAAAAACATAATCACAAAATGCACCGCATAAATGGCAGGATTTTCTATTGCAGTTCAGATTTTATCATGTTACAGAGAGCAAAGTAAGAGTGATACAGATTTCAGGCTATTATAGCTGGAGTCGTACTGAGTGTAGGAACGTTGTGACACCAAGATGGCGGCTCTAGCCCAGTCCATGGCCACGATAGGCCCAAATGTCTGTTACTTTCTGAACAGCCCTCATATTTAACTGCAGACTGGGTTTATTTTTGTATTGCTAAAGTAATTTGAAAACTGATATTGCTAACAATTTATGAAGTTTTTGATGGTGAAATTAGATTTTCAAAAAATGTAAAATAAAGTAGTGTATTGTGTACATTATCTTTAGAAACTAGCTACCATCATATCAATGAGACAGTTGTGTATGATTATTTTATTTAAATAGTAAATGCTTTATAATATTAATATATTTACATAATTTAATCTGCCGAGTAACATTTTTTTATTTAGTACACAAATGTACTCTGTTAATAAAACCTAACCTATGCCAAGTGTTTTATTTTTGCAACTGAGTTAAGGTACGTTTACGCAGTACTTTTTTGTGCAATATTAGGCATGTAAAGGCACATGCATCATAATTTGTTGCAACAGTACGCACAGGTAGCTCCATTTGTTCCCCTCCCTATCTGGGTTACTCGTGTAACAGTTCGTCTAACCTTTATTATTTTGAACCAAGTTGTTTAGTCTTTTGTTTACTTAAACATATATTTCGTTAATAGTAATGGATTTGGGCGGAGAGAAAATAATTCAGTTTCTTGAAGATTATCGATCATGTGTTTGTTTATTACATTCTTCTTATAAACTTTATAAAAACCAAAAAACTAGTGAGAAGCTACCCAAACTTCAGGTGATCAACATGATGATTTTAAAATAAAATTACAGATCATTTTAAAATAAAATTAATGACTTCAACATTAATCTTATTTTCACCATAAGTCTTTTGTTTACTTAAACATATATTTCGTTAATAGTAATGGATTTGGGCGGAGAGAAAATAATTCAGTTCTTGAAGATTATCGATCATGTGTCTGTTTATGACATTCTTATAAACTTTATAAAAACCAAAAAACTGGCGAGAAGCTACCCAAACTTCAGGTGATCAACATGATCATTTTAAAATAAAATTACAGATCATTTTAAAATAAAACTAATGGACTTCAACATTAATCTTATTTTCACCATAAGCATATTAAAGTGCTCAAAAAAATGGATCTTCTGTTGATGACGTAAATCCAGTTGGTTTGCGTATAACTGCTTCATGTTTATCCTTGTAAGTGAAGAAAGAAACTGAAAACCCAATTAATGTAGAAGTTGAGTTCTTTTTAAATTTTATAGATTTGAGGTGAAACTATATAAAATATCCTAAACATTGTTTTAATTTTATATAAAAGAAACCTACATATGGTTATTAATTCATTTAATAGGTCCTACCATTTTGAAAATGGATGCTGTAGTTTTCACATTAATACCTAAAGCTGTGAGTATACACTGTATGATGACAGATTTTGATAGGCCACATATTATATAAAAGGTAAATATTTAATTTATAACATATTTTTATACAAAGAAGAATTTGTGTATGTTTGAATTTTTATATTTGTTGTTATGTTACAGTAGAAATTAATTGAAGATTAACAATAATTGTTTACGTATTTACTGATATTAACAAAAAATTTATAGATAAATAAAAATGCTTTAAAAGTAGTATTATAATAATATTTTAATATAATAGGAAACATTTGTCTGTAAAATGTGTCCTATTAAAATCTGTTGTGAATTTTAAATGTTCCTCAAATGGTAAAAATAGTGCAGTAAATTCTTTGAAATTAAAGAATAAAGATATTACTTTAAAGTATAAAGCATAAAGGTATCTATGCTTATTGACATAGATTTTTCATGTTTACATATATATATATATATATATATATATATATATATATATATATACACGAGGGTTGATCAAATATAAACGAGACTGATTTTTAAAAAAAATTATTGCTTACTTACAAATTATTCTTGATACAACTTATTTTTCTACATAGTCTCCGCATTTAGTAACACATTTTTCCCACGGATTGGAAGTTTTTAATTCCATCTTCGTAAAAAGTTCTCGGGCGTTCATTGAGCCATTGGAGCACGAAGGTCTCCACCGCAGAATCGTCTTCAAACGCTGGCCTCCAAGCGCCTCTTTGAGTGGCCCAAACAGGTGATAGTCGCAGGGTGATAAGTCTGGACTGTATGGGGGATGTTCCATTGGTTCCCAGCCAATTTGATCGAGTTTAAGCCTCGTAACGTTCGCCGAATGTGGTCGGGCATTATCGTGAAGAAGAATGACGTTTCTCGCCGGTTTAGATTTCCTTTTCCTACGAAAAAAGACTGTTTTATGCCTCTAAAACATCGCAATAATATTGTGCATTTATTGTGCGTCGTTGATGGAGGAAATCGCCGTGAAAGGCGCCTTGATTGTCGAAAAATACAGTAGCCATTACCTTCCCGGCCGACGATCGTGATTTGGCCTTCGTGATTGGCGCCCTCTCTCCCCTCTTCCGCCACTCCAAACTTGCCTGTTTCGACTCGGGAGTGTAATGGTGAACCCATGTTTCGTCACAGGTGACAATCCGGTTTAATAATGTCTCACCATCTCGTTCAAATTGGGTCAATAGTCGCTGGCAAATCTCCAAACGATTCCGTTTGTAAATGTCGGTCAAAATTCGTGGAACCCACCTTGCAGATACTTTGCTGAGTTCCAGGTTTGATGTAACGATTTTTGAACGCTACCATAGCTCAACTGGAGTTCATCTGCAATAAATTGCAGCGATATACGTCTGTCTTCGTCCAGGAGCTTCCGAACAGCATCAATGTTTTCGTCCGTGACGGAAATGGTCGGGCGACGATCATGGCTGAGGTTTTCTACTGCTTCCCGTCCTTCGGCGAATTCCTTGTTCCAAGCAAAAACGCGAGCTCTTGACAGGGTCCTGTCCCCATATTGAGCCGTCAATCTACAAAAGATTTCAGTCGGATTGACCCCTCCTTGGCCAAAAACTTAATAATAATTCTCTGCTCCACGGAAACGCACTTCACTCTCACTCATTGTATAGTTTTATACTGAAGGGTCCGAACGGAAATGTTGCCCGTCCCAAACCTCCCAGGCTACCTGAACCCCACCCTTTAGAGTTCAATGTCCAATGGAAAAGTTTTTAGAAAGTCAGTCTCGTTTATATTTGATCAACCCTCGTTTGTATATATATATATATATATATATATATATATATATATATATATATATATATATATATATATATATATATACACACACACACACACACACACACATATATATATGTATACACACACACACACACACACACACACACACACACACACACACACACACACACACACACACACACACACACATATATATATATATATATATATATATATATATATATATATTTAATATTTGGAACAATTATCTTAAAAATTACTTGAAAATGTTCTAATGAAGTTTCTAAATATTAAAATTCATTCTGTTTGATATCTTTTCTCTGTTGGCAATGATGTTTGATGATAATTTTCACTTTGTTGTTTTCACTGTTGTTTGATGCTGGAGTGCTATTAGAGACAAACTAAACTTGTTGGTAGCTTGGAAGTGTCTCCATAACTAATTCTTTCTTCTCCAGATCGGAAATTCAAAATTTCCTCTGTTTGTATTCCTCCATTTTGTTTTTCGCAGCCACTATTTTTGGGCAAATTTTTCTACAAATTTTGCTTTGTGACTTAATTAGGGCTATTAAAACTGAAACTTACGCTAGCATATAAATTAAATTTTTATTTTAAAATTAATTACTACTTCCTAATTTAAAATTTGTTAAAATAACTTCCCGCAAGAGGGTGCAGACTAGGTGCACCTATAAGGGGATTTAAACGTCCCTCGCGGTACCCGAGTCTGACACATACTTACAACACTACACTTACGACTTTAACACTGTACACTCACACTTACATTTAGGGAGGTGATAATAGCCTCAATGTACTTTTCACCTTAAAATAACAGGGAAAAAATGTTAAAATAACTTCTTTGTTTACTTTATTTATTCTACTGTTATTCAAATTAAATTAATGCTATCACTCGGCTTTCGGACATCCCGTGTATCCTAGCTTTGCCTAGTAACAGGTCTTGATGCAAGCATAAGTTTTTTTTATCTTTTTACTACTATTTTTACATCCATCAATTACGGACAACTTTGCATGTTTAAATTTAAATATTTAACAATCCTGACTAATTTCTCAGTATCAGATGTGTACATAATTGAGTATTATTGAGTACAATTGAGTGTAATTGAGTACATCTAAATAAGTCTATACAATTCATTTTTTATAACATCGCATGAGTTAAATTAATTAATTTGCCGTTGATGTCAGCGCTTAGGAATTTAAGCAGCCGTGATTACGATCATATATTGTTTATGTTTTGCTAATAGTGGTCAAAGGTTTAAAAAACTGTTTGACACAACCTCAAATCTGCATGTATCATTTTTCTCAAACATTTGTTTTTACTTCTTGAATCTGGATATTGTCATGCTTTTTAATTTTTGTGATATTTATCAATAAAACAATTATTTTGTTGCGAGAAGTATTGTAATTAATATATATGCATTGTGTATGTTAAAGGTTGGAATTCCAGATGCCAATGATCTCGTTCAGAACAGTACATATCACGTAAATGCAACTTACACGGGTTTGTTAGCGCAGACGCTAAAAGACAATCTTTATTCCAATTACAGTAGAGATTACACTAGCCATGGCGAAGTTGTCCACTTTGCCTCTGTATTTGGCGTCTTGTTTAGTGGTGTTACCGGAATTATGGCTGGCGCGAATATGTCTGGTAAGGATAATATTTAGCGTAAGGAGAATTGTGTTATCAATTCAGCATTGTTTTTATACATTTAAAAATAAGAATGGTGTTGAAACACGTTTTAAAAATGTAAGTCATTAAAATCATTATTATTGTTTTGGTATAAAGATATTATGGTGACCATATCTCTGAGATAAATTAAACAAAAATTTATTATTTAAAACAATAATTTTATTTATCGATATATTTTTCTAATTATTAATGTATCCATATTGTTATGGGATTATTTATTGTAGTTTCCTCTTTAAAAAAATATTTTATTGATCTGGACTTTTTTTTTAAATCTCATGTTTTATAATCATTAGTTTTAGATAATAATTTTAATTAATTTTATGGTAATAGATATTTCTACAGAATATTATGCATGTTTCCACCATAGACTAAAGTTTTAAGTTTAGAGATAAAGTGAAAATGTGGTAAAGCCTAGATAAGTCAGATCAATTGATTGGGGCTGGAGCTGATCCGGAATAATAAAAACATATGCGTTAGCAGGAGAATGTTGACAAATTGATAAACACATTGTATCATAACATGCTATATTGTATAAAAGCAAGTATAAAAGATTTTTTTTAATAACATGATTGATTTTTAATGCAAGATTCATTTTACTTTTATTTAAATTTAACAGAAAAGATTTTTTTTTAAATGTTAGTTAAAACATACATTGTTTGTGTGTGTTGTTTGTTTGTTTGTGTGTGTGTGTGTGTGTGTGTGTGTGTGTGTGTGTGTGTGTGTGTGTGTGTGTGTGTGTGTGTGTGTGTGTGTGTGTGTGTGTGTGTGTGTGTGTGTGTGTGTGTGTGTGTGTGTGTGTGTGTGTGTGTGTGTGTGTGTGTGTGTGTGTGTGTGTGTGTGTGTGTGTGTGTGTGTGTGTGTGTGTGTGTGTGTGTGTGTGTGTGTGTGTGTGTGTGTAAAACATGTGTGTGTGTGTGTGTGTGTGTGTGTGTGTGTGTGTGTGTGTGTGTGCGTGCGTGTGATTTTGTTCAAATTTTGATCTTGTATAAATATTCATAAATCACACATAAAGTTTAAGGTTTATAAGTAAAAAAAAACATAGAAAGCAAGAATGTGTTCATGGTTTATTTTTGTTTTTTTTTTTACTCCCGTAGTCTACCATAAATTTTTTTCATTTTTAAATTTCTTCAAAATAGCAATCAGTTGTAAGCTATTTTTTAAATTATTAAAAAAAAATTTGTCATTATTTTAATTATTTTCTTTTAAATCTTTTTACATAAATTGATAATTAGCATTATAGTAATATCTATCAATTATGTATATAACACACATTACACAATATTCTAGGCCATTGAACTGATCAATGTTTACTGTATTTTAATAGACTCCAGATGAATCTACTACCCTGCTTCCTTTCAACCTCTCCTGTTGCATTTGTTCTACTAGTGCCTCTCACAAACACTTACATTTAATCTACTGTACACTGGTAATTTTGCAAGGTTTTCTCCTATACTACGAAGGTGGTTCAAATATAAACCGGAATTTTTGAATAAACGCGTGAAAAATTTAGTGTCGTAAAAGTGGCTGCACTGGATGTTAGACTGGTCTGTCACGAAGCGTAGATAACAGCCGGGAGCGCGTAACCTCGCTTGTTAGTGTAGTTATAGCCATGAGCGAGAAGGATGTACCAGTGTCTGTTGCGCAACGCATCATTATTTGTTTTTTGGTCAAAGATAATGTAAAATCCGCGGAAATTTATCGCAAATTACTCGAGCAGTTCGAGGATGAATGCCTCTCCAAGACTCAAGTGTATGAATGGTGTTTCCCTTTCCGAAAAGGCCGAGAAGTGGTGGCAAACTTGCCACATGCGCGACGCCCCAAAACAAGTGTTACCGATGAAAACATCAGCGCTGTAGAAAAATTCATTTTGGAAGACTGACGCAGTACTATATGCGATATGGCTGAAAAATTGGGTATCAGCGTAGGTAGTATTGAGCAAATAATTCATGAATGGCTAGGTTACCGCAAAATTTCAGCCAGATGGGTGCCAAGACAACGCCAGACCGTATACAGCTCGGCTTACGATGGAAAAATTGAACAAATGGGTTGGGAAACACTGGAACACCCTCCTTATAGTCCCGATTTGTCACCATGCGATTACTATTTATTTGGTCCATTGAAAGAGGCATTTGGCGGACTGCGATTCGAAAGCAATGCGGAGGTAGAATCCTTCGTGCGTGAATGGTTACTGACAAGCCGAGAGATTTTTATGAAAAAGGCATCCAAAAGCTTCCGGAAAGGTGGCAAAAGTGTGTAGAGTGTGACGGAGACTATCTAGAAAAACTGTAAAAAATGTCAGCTCTGTTACTTAATAATAAAATTTTTTATAGCAAAATTCTGGTTTATATTTGAACCACCCTCTTATTTGAAAATTAAGTTTACATTGAACAGAATATATTTACAGATTGGAAATACATTAGGATACATAATTAATTAACTCGTATACAATTAAATCTACATCTTGTAAAAAACAACTTGTAAGCTTCTGCCACTTAACTTAAAGTATTGCTTGTAAGAAGTTTAAGGGGTGTGGGCACACTCTTAAACTGACAGTATGTGTGCCTGAGTTGTAAATTCCACCTTACCACCAAGTGTAAGTCATTGGCTTATGATGTTTTCACCAATTCACTTTCGCTTTATAGCACTTTCTGTGTGCACTTTCATTATTTTGTTCCAATAGTCTTTGTATTGCTTCCTAAACGAGTCTGAGTTATCTAGAGATTTGTGTTAAAGGGATACATTTAACTAGTTTCTATTCTAAATATATAATTTGCAATTTTTACTTTGTTTTTTTTTAAATGACATTAAATTTATGAAGTATTTTGTTGACTCATTTTTAATAATTGTGAAACTAATTTGTTCTGATTTTAATTTTAGGAGAGTTAAAAGACCCTGCTAAAAGCATCCCTCGTGGGACTCTGTCTGCAGTGCTTTTCACTATGATCTGCTACATCGTATTGTCCATTCTTACTGCTGCTTCGTGTTCTAGATTTCTTCTTCAAAATAATTTTATATTTATGATGCCCATAAATATTTGGCCTCCTTTCATTGCTATTGGTATGTTTACGGCCACATTCTCTGCTAGCCTTAGTAATCTCATTGGATCCAGTAGAGTACTTGAGGCTTTGGCCAAAGATAATGTTTTTGGTAAGTTAAAATAACATACCTGTCCTTATTAATTTTTTATTTAAATTATTTTCTTTAGTAATTTTTAGGTGAAATAATTTTATACTCTACTCAATTACATTAAATGTTTTGTAATATTTTTAAAAATACATACTTCTTAAGATCTGGACAATATTTTATTGTGAGAAAAAAAGATAAGATATTTTTTGTTTAATGTAATATTTTGAAGTTCTCATTATTAATTGTTTAAACATGAATTACAATTTAACATACTACAGCCTATTTAAACCCTTGTATCATATTTATTTAATCACGGATATCCAGGTTCAGCATGGGCATTCTTTATTCATATGTGTACTTTTTTTACTCTTAGGCTTATCAACTTTTAAGTCTGAATGCAATAAGGTCTAACCATATTTTTGAAGAGGCCTCTGTTTTACCGTAGTTGTGTTGCAGCGCTATGGTCGCTGTTCACATATTTTTTTACTAATTATTTCCCAATTCTTACGCACACACACACACACACGAACTTACATGCTTAATATAGTACATTCTTAAATAATATAAAACAAATAAAAAATAAGTAATTTTTAAGAGCAAAACAAAAAATACTTATAAATAGTAATATAAAGATACATTGAGATAGTCAAAGAATTCAAATATCTTGGGGAATGGATTAGCTGGAACACCCTAGAGAAAAAAGCTATGGAATCTAGGAGAAATAAAGTTGAATTAGCCTTCCAACTTACTAAGGACACATACAACAGGAAGTCCCTCTCCTGGAATACAAAGATAAGGCATTATCATACAGTAATTAAACCAGAAGCCTTATATGCAGCTGAAACATTATCTCTCACAACCCAGGGCCCACTTGAAAGGCTGGAGATCAAAGAAAGAAAGATATTACGAAAAATCTTAGGCCCCAAATTCCGTAACAACCAATTACTCCACATCAGTAATGAAACTCTTTACAAAAAAACTGAAACACTATCAGACACAATAAGAAAAAGGAGAATTGATTTTTATGGGCACATCCTCCGAATGGACAAAAATAGACTAACCAAAAAAAAAATTTGACTACTTTCGCAATAGAATAGCCAAACCACTTTGGTTTAGAGAAAGAAAGAAAGACATAACAGAACTAAAAATCACTGACACTATGCTCATGGACAGAACAGCCAAAACAATAACCAAGGACAAGAAACAACAGTTCCAAGGCAAAGTCAAATCCAAGTGAACGATCCAAATCTCTGACGAAGAAAGAAAAGCAAGATCACAACGAATGAAGCAATACTGGGCTGCGAGGAAGGCACAGAACATTAAAAAGTGTTTGATTTAGTGTACGCCAAGGTTGGGTGAAACAGATAAAGAAGAATAATATAAAGTACAGTACAGTTTTGCTAGTTCACTTGTCACTCTGATATCCCCTGTAGTCTGACATTATCCAGTTTTTATTAAATAGACATGACTGAGTGATGAATTAGTGCAGGGTGCCTGCTTTACTCACGTTATTGTCCAATAAGCATTTGAATCACCTGTTCAGTCCTTTAACTCTAAGACTGTACTGTAATTAATTGATAGTTTTATCTGTAACAATATATTGTTACATTGATGTAATTAATATACTATATACCAATGGTTGATTGTAATATACAACTAGTATTCCAGTTGTGTGAATTGTTAGGCTTATTGAATAACGAAAAATCATTTTGTTAGGGTCAATAGACCTCAAGCATAAGTTTATCTGTGAAATTGAAGACATTTTAAAGAAATATGATAATGTTCTTGCACACTCAAGTCTACCTACAGTTAGAAAGAAAGGAGAGAAATGGTTACAATTGAGTAAGTGTGTGGGGGGAAGTATTGTTTGTGTTCAAATGAAAATGTCAACACACAAATTTCTATAGGTAGTCAAATTTAAAATTAAATATTCTCTTGCTAATTATAAGCACAAGAGTGATTTATTCAATTTTAGTATGTGAGGTACAGATTGCATATATGAATAAGAAGATCCTTATTCAATAGTTCAATAGATTCAACTAACAATTGTTAGAATTGGCAAAAAAATGTTCAGTTTGCAAGGGTTTTTTTGTGTTTTAACGTCCGACTATTTTGCACACTTGGGCTAAGGCAGATGATGGGATGATTTATAGTGTATGAAAATGCGAAGCTCTGGCCGGGAATCAAACCTCTGTCCTCAGGGTGAAAGCTCAGTACGCTATCAACTAGGCCACCGAGGCGGCCCAGTTTGCAAGGGATTACTGTATGCAGTACTAATAAACGAGGTGTGTCCAGAAAGTAAGTACCGTTTTGAAAAAAAAATTGAATTTTTTTCAAAAAAAATATTTTTTCATGAAAGAAGATACCTTAATCTATTTTTCTACATAGTTTGCACCAGTGTTCAGACACTTGTCATAGTGGTCGACCAACTTATCAAGTCCTTCCTCAAAAAATGATCCTGCCAGTGATGACAGCCATAGCTGTATATAGTGTTTCATGTTGTCATCACTTTCAAAGCGCGTATCACCAAACTCATGCTTCATGTCAAGAAAAGTTTATAGTTGGATGGCATCAGGTCTGGGCTTTATTGAGTGTTGAGCTCCCACCAGAACTGTGAAATAAGAGCTTGAATGTCACCAGCAGCATGAGGCCAAGCATTGTCATGAAGCAACACAGTTCCTTGGCTGAGCACCTCTCCTTCTGTTTTGAATTACTTGCCGAAGATTTCTCAAGATCTCACAATATTGTTCTGCATTGATGGTTTGACCTCTGGGAGGGAATTCAACAAACACAAACCGTTTTTTGTCCTAGAACATGGTACACATGATTTTCTGGGCTGACATTGTCATTTTAATTTCTCTACTCCATCAACTGCTGCTTTGATTGTAGAATAACATGACGAACGTAAGTTTTGTCACGTCACGATTTTGTTTAAATAGTTAACTACCTCATTGCTGTTCCGAGTAAGAATTATTAAAGCAATGCCGTCACTTGGATTTGTTGACATCAGTAAGCATTTTTGGAACCTAGCAGGAACTCAACTTACTGTAATATAAGTGGTCTGAAACAATCTCGTGCAAAAGATATTGTGAAACACAGAAATTCATCAGAAAACATTGTCATTGTGAACTGTCTGTTCTCACAATTATCTCGTCTTTTTTCGTCGCTAAACCATCATTCACAACAGAAGGCTGCCCACTCCATACCTTTTCGTTGATATTGATTCGTCCTTCATTAAACTTCCTAGTCTACTTTCTCACCATTCAGTCACTCATTGCCTTTTCACCATAAACATCTTGAATTTGACAATAAATTTCAACTGGCTTAACATTCTTTGCTTTCAAAAAGCAAATGTCAGAACGAATCTCACAGTCGGCGGGTTCATGAATTGTCTTAAACATTTTAAGTGCACAAAAAACTGAAAACACTGTACAAGTCAACCTTAGTTTCATCAGTGAAGAGGTAGTATACCAGGAAACTTATTGTAAAGCATCGATAGGAGAGTTACGGTGGTGGTGTTAGAACAAAACGGTACTTATGTTCTAGACACACTTGTATTTTTGTTAGCCTTTATTTTTATTGAAAGCCGGCTCGGTGGCCTAGTTGATAGCGTACTAGGCTTTCACCCCGAGGACCAGGGTTCGATTCCCAGCGAGGGCTTGGCATTTTCATCCCATCGTCTGCATTAGCCCAAGTATGCACAATAGTCGGACGTTAAACACAAAAAAAAAAAAAAAAAAATTATTAAAGTTCAAACATAGCACTGTACAATGTATGCTTTTTATTGATCTTCAGTAGTCCGGGCATTCACTGTAACCTGACAATTGTCTGGTCCTACAGGTGTGGAATTAGAGAGGGACTACTGCAACATTATATGTAATAAAAATCTGATATAATTACTTTAAAGAATGTGTGAAGAAATTAGGTATTTTAAGCAGTTGCCATTGTTTGAAAAGTTCAGTTTGAAAAGAAAGGAAATTTAAAGAATGCTTGTTAACTTCTAAAAACATTGACTTCCCTGCCTTCTGGGCTGTCCATTTTTTTGCAATTTTGGTAGAAAATAGTGTTTTAATGTTGTTAACTTTTAAATCAATAAAAGACTTATGCGTATATATTTTCTCATTCTTTTTTTAACGCTCTGACTTTGAGCCACTAAGACTAATGAGGATGCGGTATCATATGGTAGCAACTGACATACCCACATTTTTGGATGGCTGGTAAAACTTACAACATATACGAGGGTGGTCTGATAAGTTTCCGACCTCAACATGAAGATAGCAACACTCATCGGTGGCAGCACTCGAATTTCGTTGTTCATCTGTTGACAGTTACACACCAAAGTTTCAGCCATTTTGGACGCGCAGTTGTTATGTAACAGTCGTTTGAGTGAGTTGATGTGAGTATTTTTATGAAAATGGACAAAATCGATTATCAAGCTGACATTAAATATTTGTTTTTGAAAGGCAATACACCAATGCAAATCAAAGATGTGTTGGATTCTGTGTATGGGGACTCTGCACCATCATTTACCACAGTGAAATTTTGGGCAGCTGAATTTAAATGTGGCTGTAAGAGCTTGGGAGACAATGAACGTTCGGGACGTCCCAAAACTGTAACTACCGACGAAAACATCGCCAAAGTTCACCAAACAGTGCTAGATGACCGCCGTATTAAAGTGAGAGAGATAGCTGACATTATGAACATGTCAAAAGAAAGTGTTTGTCACATATTAAATCAACATTTAGACATGAGAAAGCTGTCCGCGCGTTGGGTGCCGCGTTTGCTCACATTAGACCAAAAACGTGTTTGAATGAACATTTCCAATGCTCTGTTGGCACAGTTTAGGCGCAATAAATGCCAGTTTTGGCGCCGATTAATTACTGTAGATTAAACTTGGATAAACCATTATACGCCCAAAAGAAAAATACAGTCCAAACAGTGGACTGCAAAGGGGGAACCGGCTCCAAAAAAAGCAAAAACTGTTTTTTCGGCTGGGAAAGTGTTTCGGCGACTGTTTTTCGGGATAGTCATGGAGTTATTTTAATGGACTATCTTCAAAAAGGAAAAACCATTACAGGAGCATACTGCGCATCATTACTTGACAAACTGAAGTCAGAACTTGTAGAAAAATGGCCACATTTGCAAAAAAAGAAAATCCTGTTTCACCAAGACAATGCACCGTCTCACACCTCAGCGGTTGCCATAGCAAAAATCCACGAATTACGGTTTGAACTGCTTGACCATCCGCCTTACTCACCAGATCTAGCCCCAAGCGACTTCTTTTTGTTCCCTCATCTAAAAATTGCGCTAGGAGGACAGAGATTTTCATCAAATGAAGAGGCAATCACCTTCGTGAACAATTATTTTGCAGAGAAAAATGCCGAGTACTATTTGGACGGGTTACAGAGAAGGGAGCATCGCTGGGAGAAGTGTGTAGAGGTACAAGGAGACTATGTTGAAAAATAAAAAAAAAATTTCTGAAAAAATGTCCTGTATCTTTGTTAGGTCGGAAACTTTTCAGACCACCCTCGTAAATACAAAGAATTTGTTTAAGAAGACTAAAAACAAAGAGAAAACAATCAAAACTTTTAAATTAATGTACTTCTAAATAATATATTAGTACTTATGCAGTGTACTGTTTTTAAAGTGTCTATTAAAAAAATAAACACACAAGTCTTGTTTTATAAACAAGTCTGATATTAACAAGTGTCGCTGCATTGATACCTCGACGTCACTATTTTACAGCACTAAAGTGTCTGTTTTTTTTTTGTAATATGCACATTGAATTTTACCTTTAACTTAGTTCTTCAGTTGTTACATTCAATAATTGTTCCACTTTATTGTTTCAGGAAAATTACTTCAGTTTGTGTCTAAAGGAATTTGGCGAAACAATCCTCTTGTCGCTGTGTTTCTATCGTGGATGTTGGTTCAGGTCATACTACTTATTGGTTCATTGAATACTATTGCTCAGATTAACTCAGTTTTGTTTCTGTTGTCGTACTTAGCAACCAATCTCGCTTGTTTAGGCTTAGAACTGGCGTCTGCTCCAAATTTTAGGTATATAATTAAAGTTACATTCAGTTTATTATTTTATTACTTATTGAATATTCCCACAGTTTTTGTAATGTTGTAATTTAAAAATGATCCTTAAATTTTTGATTTCTAACCTTTAAAATTTGAAGGTTAATTTAAAAATTTAGTTCAATAATTTAAAAATTTATTTCATTAATTTGTAATGATTCTTAATGACAACAACTTTTAATTACTTTTATTATAACATAGGCTCTTTTATCCCGTGTGGTGATAATACAGGCAGAGTAATAGTTATATATTTTTTTTTTTAAATGAAAATAGAATTATGTAAAAAGTAATTGTGAATATTTGTTTTTTATACAACAAATCTTCAAAATATTTCAAATTTTAAGAATATTACATTCTAAGGTTAGTTCGATAAGACTTTATTCATTATACTGTTTTAGATGTCTTTTTTTAATTTAAATTCATCATAGGTATTTAGCTTTACTTTTAATTAGCCCTACACTTAAAATTTGTTGCTTCACTATCTTTCATTAACTTTAGAATTGAATTTCGGACATTACAAAGTAATTCCACTATCGAAAAAAGCCCTTATTCATTAATAATTTAAAAAAATATGTACAGATAACACAGCGAAGATTCAACTGATTTTTGGTAAACAATGAGTAGCGTGAATTTCACCAATAATTGTATCCACTTTCTAAAGATCTACTTTTAATCAAAATCGATTTTTTTAAACAATGGAATAATGACAAATAAATACTGTCAACATAAGATCAATAAAGTCATAAGATTGACAAACTTATTTATTGAAGTTTTGTTGACACGATGGAACAAATATCCAAAAGTTTTTTTTTTATTTTACCCTTTTCAGATTCTAATTTCATTATCTTAAGCATCATTGAAATCTGGATGTACTAGCATTTTAAACCTTAAAATTACATCGAAAATACAAAAATGTCCCTGACCAACCTCAGGTTTTTAATTTGAATGGATTTTAAAAATTTGTTTTGATAATCTATACAGTTTTTAAAGCAGATTATGATTTAAAATTTTTTAAAAATGTCAGACAAAAAAGTACAAATTTTTAATGATTTGAAATGGCCGACATTTTGAAACTGTTGAATGGATTTAATTGGTACGAGCTTGTTCAAGCTATTACAAAAATAAATTTTTGTGCCTTGGAATGTGAGACTGGTTACGAAAAATGTCATTAATATTATCCCTTAGGTTCTCTTTAATTATTTTCTTACATATTTGTTCGCTTAAATTGGTTCTTTAGTTTGCTTTGTTATTAGTTACTAGTTGAATACTTCCTGGCATTTTCGAGTATAGGAATAGGTAAAAAACACAATATATTTACTAACCTTTTCTTAATTCACAAAACCCAACAAATTTACAATAAACAAATTTAATATAAACAAAAGTTTATATTGAAAATCATTTATTGACACTGCATATAATTTTTTATTTAAATGATAAAAAATAAAACATATTTGATTATTTTGAAACAAAACTTTATATTACAAGGAGCTTCTTTCTACATCACATGAAGTAACTGAAGTATTTTAAAATTTAAAATATTTAAGGGTTTATAGCGTTTAATACGTCGAAATTGTCAATTTATTCTTCTTTTTCTTCATTAAGGTTTCTTTATAGAAGCTTGTTTCTCATCCGTAGTAAAATTGAATAGCCCGGATTTTTGTTTAATACCACTTCAAATTTGTAGTTATTTCTTCTGTGATTTAAGTTTCAAGCATAATGATAGTATTAGTTCCAAAGCACAGCCTAAAGTTCAGTTATAACATCAATTCATGGGAAAGTTGTATTTCAATATATACGAGGTGTGTTCAGAAAGTAACAAGAATTTTAATTTTTTGAACAAAATATTTATTTATTCTTCTACATAGATGATGTCGCCTTTAAAAATGGTCCCCATTAGAGATTATGCACTTGTGCTTGCGCTTCTTCCAATCCTTGAAACACTTCTCAAACTTGATTTTTGAGATAGCCTTTAGTTCTTTCAGCGATGCGCTTTTAATGTCATCTACAGCTGTAAAATGACGGCCCTTTAAGGTTCTCTTTATTTTTGGAAATAGGAAAAAGTCTGGCGAATATGGAGGCTGGAGCATCGTTACAGTACTGTTTTTGGCCAAAAATTCACAAACAAGCATTGAAGTGTGAGCTGGTGCATTATCATGGTGTAAAAGCCATGAATTGTTTTTCCACAGATCCGGGTATTTTTTTCAGATTGCTTCACGCAAACGGAGTTGAACTTGTAGGTAGTACTCCTTATTGACCGTTTCACGTGGTGGCAGGAATTCATGATGGAAAATATTCCATCATTGCACTTTAAGAACGAAATGCCATTAATATCGAAGAATACAGTGAGCATAATCTTCATGTTTGACCACACTTGTCGAGCCTTTTTCGGTCTTGGCGAGCCAGAATGCCTCCATTGGGATGATTGAGCCTTAGTTTCGACGTCATAACCATAAACCCATGTTTCGTCACCTGTTATACTATGTTTTAGTAATTCTGCATCATCGATGACTTCATTTAGTGACTCCTGAGCAACTTACATTCGCCGCTGTTTTTGTTCAAAATTCAACAATTTTGGAACGAATTTTGCTGCCACGCGTTTCATACACAAAACATTGGAAACAATGTCATGATATGAACCAGTCGATATGTCAACATCATCAGTGACCTCTCTAATTGTCATTTGTTGATTGTTCATAACCATTTCTTTCACTTTTTCCATGTTTTCATCGGTTGTTGATGTGCTGGGGTGTCTAGGGTGTTCGTCATCTTAAACGTCTTCATGGCCTTCTTGGAAACACTTATACCACTCGTAAACTCTTGCTTTACTCATAGCAGACTCACCATAGGCCTTTGTTAACATTTCACACACTTTGTTACACTTTATTCCATTTTTTACGCAAAATTTGGTACAAATTCTTTGATCCATTTCTTTTAACAAACGAAAGTTGCCTAGCTCATAAAAACACGTCTAACCTTTAGTGGCTGTCACAGACAAAGTCAACAATGAAAACAGCTGAAAGTTTATCATACTTCAAGGGCATGTATACCAATATAATAAAAAAAAAGTTTGACAATTGGACTCTCCAAGCCTGCGCGAAATTTAAAAATTTTCATTACTTTCTGAACACACCTCATACTCTCGTTTTCTTCGTACATTATTTTTTTAGGAAGAAAATTAGGAAATAGTGAATTATATTTAGATATTTATTTATCCTAAAAAATTGCAAAATATTTGTTTAAATAAAAATCTGGGCCCTGGTTGTAATTTTAAGTCTGTCATAATGACTGAAATCACGTTTTGTGGTTAAATTTAAAAAAATATGACAATATTAATTCATAAGAGTAGTGAAAGTTCTTTAAAACCTTTTATTAATGCTTGAGTGGCTGCTGTTTTGTAACAAAGCGTAGTGTGGCACCAGCCTTGGAGAGGTGCAGTGTCTGAAAGTACGTAGAGTATTGTCCAGACATAAATCACTGTTTACTTTTTTTAGTTTTAACTGTACAAAGTACAATAAATATTACTTAGTATAATAAAAATGTTACTCAGTTTTTTTTTGTTGTATATAATGAAAAAGTGTATACAAAGTGTATACAAAGAGGTGTATAACAAGAAATCGCTATCCTGGAATTCCAAACTTAAGCATTATAAAACTGTGATCAAACCAGAGGCTTTATATGCATCTGAAACTCTTACACTCAATAATAAGGGATTACTGGACAACCTGGAGAAGAAGGAAAGAAAGTTAATAAAGAAGATATTGGGCCAAAACTTTAGAAATAATGAAGTAAAGTTGATTTCTAATAAAAACCTGTATCTCAAAATTGAGAGACTCTCAGATAGCATGAGGAAAAGACGACTTAGTTTTTATGGCCATATTAGTAGGATGAACAGCAGTAGACTTACTAGGCGGATCTTTGCTTTCTTCAGAGATCGGAAAACGAAGAGTAATTGGTTCAGGCCGGTCCAGGAGGATTTAACTGAGCTGGCGATATCGGATGAGATGATTGACGATGTACTTAAACTGCGAAAACTTTTACATAATGAAAACCTAAGGTTCCAAGAAAAACCAACATCTAAAAGGGGCGGGGCAGTCTCGGATGAAAAAAGGAAGGCAGCCTCGGATAGAATGAAGCAGTATTGGATACAGCGGAAGGCAGCTAACGCACATCAAAGTAATTGATTTGGCGTACCCCAAAGTGGGTGATCCAGATGAAGAAGAAGAAAAAGTGTAGTACAGTATTTATGGCCGATTTGCAAAAGAATCTTCTTGATATAATTTTAAAAGTTCAGTTATACACAACCAATTTTTTTATTACTGTGTAATTTTGAAATTATACTGTCTTGAATTTGGTTGTAATGTGGTTGAAGGGCTATTCTGCAAATGTTTTTGTTTTTTTTTTAATTCATAAAATTGAGAAAGAATACAACAATACTGAATCTGATATATTCTACCAAATGTTAAACAATTACAAAGTTCCACCTCCCAAATTATTTTGAATTAACTGTGACCAATTTTCGTAACATTTTGTAAATTATTTTATAGTGCAAAACTTTTCTGTATAACACATTTTTGTGATATTGCATGTTTTAACTAATATGTTTGTTTTAATTTAACTGAAAATGATTGTTGTATACTGAATATTAAAAACATTTATTCTTACTTGTTCTAGGCCTTCCTTCAAATATTTTACATGGTATACTGCGTTCATTGGCTTACTTGGCACTCTAGTCATGATGTTTGTTATTAATTCCGTATATGCTTTCTCAAGTATAATTTTATGTCTTCTGTTAATCCTAGTATTGCACTTATTTTCCCCTTCTCGAAGTGCTACATCTGAATGGGGTTCTATATCACAGGCATTAATTTTCCACCAGGTAATTGTGCGCATACATTTTTTAATGATTTTAAAATGTAGTCTTAATTGTAGCAATGCTCTATAACACTAGCATTTCATCCGTAGTTTTTACAATTGTAAGTTAACTTTGTGCTTTACTTACATTGAGCAAATAACATCAATATAAAGTCATTGTGTATCTAAAACATACTTTAATTATCAGTTATGAATGTAATTTTCCTGTTATTAAATTAATTTTCCATAATAAGTATTTTAGTGTCATGGTTTCGAATTGTAAAATATTATATGCAAAAAGTAGTAATTTAATTGTACATAGACATAATGATAATTATTTCATAAGTGATAATTAGTTCATTCTCCAGGTATCATGACTTAAGGCTAGAAGTTATATTGATTTCACTTAGCATGATTCCTAGTTTCAGTTGTTTTAAGCCATGCAAAAGGGTACTTGTTTATTTTTCTACTATTATGTTTACCTACAGTGATATTGTGCACTTTGAATATCCTACTTACTGTAATATGAACCTAGGCAAAAATTGTAACTGTTTTTAAGTTTTTTGTTTAAAACAATCAAAATTAATATGCAAAAAAGGAACAAGAAAAAATAAAACACCTCATATTCATTCAAGTAAAAAAACAAAATAAAATGTGATGAAAAAGCGTTGTGTAGAGGTAAAAACATAAATTCTGTTTGTTTTATAATTTTTGTTAATTCTGGTAAAGAAATTATCTGAAGAAAATTCTTATTTCAAATGCTATCCCCTGTTACAGCACTGAATAAAACAACTTTTTGTGTAGATATTGCAAACGCTTTTTTTGTTTATATAAAATGGATTTTAATTTTCTGTGTCATTTTTTCAGTTTCCATTTTGTTATTGAATATCTTATTTTTAAGTAACTTGTAGTAATAGTTTAAGCTATAAGCGTTAAACACAGAACGTGTAATATGTTCATATTTTCATAGGTAATACTTTACGTATCTAATATAAACTTATTAAATGCATATTTTATTAATGTGCAAGTAGATAAGAGGCAATATAATCAGCCCATGGGCAGTATTCAGATTGACTAACAGAGCCAGTTACATAAATCTGTGGAGGTATTCAAACAGTTTTAAAAAAGCACAGAACCCTGTCACTAATGATGCTGTGGTAGTAGAACGAAATAGTACTTACTTTCCGGACATGCCTCATAATTGGTGACTTCCCAGTTTCATGTTGAGGTGCTTGCAGATGGTTGCTCTTCTAATTCCTTTCCTTTTTTTGTTCTCTTGACGCTTGTTATATGGTTTTGCTTCATTTGGCCAACTCTTATGTTGTGCAGTGAGTTTCTGCTCATTCTGTTTTATATTCTTATGGAAAACCCACAAGTACTTAAGGAAATGAGGTCTTTCCACACAGAGCTCTGCATGGTTAAAGTGCACTGGGAGATTGCCAGCTCTTTCAGGGCTCCGTTTGATACACCATTAGGCAGGTGTTTCATTTTATTTACACTTCAGACTGCCAAGCAATGGAGAGTAGTGAATGTGTCTGTGTATCTTGAGTAGATGAATGAAAGTAGTATGAGCTAGAAACAGTAGAATTGCTAAGGCCACCAGCTGCCTCTGCCAGATTATTGATATATAATTGTCATATGTTTTCCTGCCCACTTGAAAAATATATAATAAATAAATGTCCTAAGAAAAAGTGATATTTTGTAGTTAAAAAATGTTCATTATTTTTTGACAGTCCAGAATGTAACGACGTACGAGTCGCGTGTGTAGCTTGGCCAAGCCGAATTTCATGACGAATATTTTAAATGTGTAATTGTGCTTAGTGTTTGTGATGTATATTTTAATGTTTTGTTTGACTTTGCGACGACCTCGACAGAGGGATTTAACATTTTATATGGCCTGAAGATGAAACTATAAAGTTTCAAAACCGCGGTAGCCTTTATGAGGTGAGTTGATAGAACACTGATGGGAAGAATAGGTATATAATCCTAATCATTAAAAAATGTTGTCTATCCTAAGAAAAATGGACTGTACTTTATAATTTGTATTATAAATTTATTTTAAAAAATATAAAGAAAGTTATATATTTGTTTTTATCATGAAAAGGTTTTATAGGAAATAAAATATATTTATGTGAAATTCTAAATGGGATATGTAGGCATAAATAATCTGTTTTTTATCTTGCAAGAAGAATGAATAAACTAATAGGTTTACCTAAAACTTCTCTATTAAATTATTCACAGTTACATCATAAATAACTTATATACATATTTGTAACCATGAAATTTGTAGAGAATATTTATAAATGTTTAGGTCTAAATTTAAATATCTTTGGTAAATATTAAAAAAATAGCAGCTTTAAAAATATTAAATTAAGTTTTTACATGTTTTTATTTAAATAAATTACTGTAATGAAGCTACTGTAATTATGTAGAATTAATTGTATATAAATGAATTTGTTTCTTCAGGTTCGAAAGTATCTGTTGATGTTGGATTCCAGAAAAGATCATGTAAAGTTTTGGAGGCCTCAAATATTACTGATGGTGGTGAATCCTCGTAGTTCGTGCCCATTAATTGATTTTGTCAACGTTTTAAAAAAAAGTGGCCTCTATGTGCTTGGACATGTTAAAGTAGGAGCTGAGTTTTCTGAAATGGATTCGGATCCTACTTTGGATGAATACACAAACTGGTTATCACTAGTTGACCACCTGAAGGTATGAAAGGTTTTTTATATTCTACTACTTTTACATATATTGATGTACTTTCTTCTTTATTTGTTTCACCCAACTTTGGGGTACACTAAATCAATCACTTTTTAATGTTCTGTGCCTTCCTCGTAGCCCATTATTGCTTCATTCGTTGTGATCTTGCTTTTCTTTCTTCGTCAGGATTTGGATCGTTCGCTTGGATTTGACTTTGCCTTGGAACCGTTGCTTCTTGTCCTTGGTTATTGTTTTGGCTGTTCTGTCCATAAGCATAGTGTCAGTGATTTGTAGTTCTGTTATGTCTCTATCTGTTTCTCTAAACCAAAGTGGTTTGGCTCTTTTATTGTGAAAGTAGTCAAATATTTTTTTTGGTTAGTCTATTTTTGTCCATTTGGAGGATATGCCCATAAAAATCAATTCTCCTTTTTCTTATTGTGTCTGATAGTGTTTCAGTTTTTTGGTAAAGAGATTGATGTACTTTAGTAATAATTTATTTTATCTTTTATAATAATTTTGAACAAAAACCAAAAGGAAAAATAAAGAAATCTCATTTGAAAGGATGATATAGTGAGGACTACACTTAAAAATATCCGTAATTAAATTTTACATTATTTGTCTACAGCTATCTCTTATTTTTTTTGTAATAGATTTTGGTCATCTGAAGACAACTTAAAATAATTAAAAGCATCAATTTTAGTTCTTATTGTTCTTCTCTTTTCTGGCATTCTAGTAATTCTTCATTCTCTCACTCTGCTCCTTCCTCCTTTCCTCTGTCCAGATGCCACTTCTCCTTTTCTTTTCTTTCTCCCGGAAACCCTTGAATTTTCATATCATTAAATGTACAGCTATCTTAAGATATCTATAATTCGGTCTACAATGTTCTACGCCGTCTTCCAATCTCCAACCTCCACCGATTGCGGTCCTTCCACAGGTCTTCTGGTAGATCCCTTTTTTTTATTTCCTTTTCGATTCCCTCTCTCCAGCTCAGTCTCGGCCTTCCTCGTTTTCTTCTTCCAGGTGTTCGCCATTGCATGATTTTTTTGGTAATTCGCTCATCCGGCATTCTTTGTACATGCCCGTACCAAACCAGTTGTTTTGTTCTTATATCTTCTACAATTGTATGCCTTACGTCCATTATCCTCCTTATACTTTCATTTCTTGGTCTCTTTATACTCTCTCTTTTCTTGGTCTTCCTACCGCTCTTCTCCAAAAGTCCATCTCAGTAGCCAACAGCATTCTTTCTGTTCTGCTCTTAATTGGCCATACCTCACTACCACATGTTATAATGCTTTTTACAATTGTGTCATAAATTCTTTTTTTATTCTCTTTTGAAATGTTTTGATCCCACAACACCCCGTTCAGCATAGATACAGCTCTCCTTCCAAATACTATTCGTTCTTTAATTCCTTCATCTAATGTACCATGTTGTGACATTTTAAGTCCTAAGTACGTATAATTTTGAGAATGCTGTATCCTCCGTCCATTTCTAAAATTATGTCGTGCTGCCGTCCTCCAATGCACATGCACTTCAAGTCCCCACTTACTGTATTCCTCTATTAATTTGCGAGCCATATATCCGAGGTCCTCATGATCTTGTGCGAGGACAATCTGGTCGTCCACAAAACATAGCGTGTATAGAGTGTTGTCGTAATGTAGAGGAATGCCCATAACTTTACATTTGTTTTTCCATCCTTTCAGGGCCTGTTCTAAGTACATTTTAAACAATGTTGGGGACAGGCAACATCCCTGCTGAAGACCCTTAATATATATTTAATATATATTAAATATTAATATATATCTATATTAATATAGATATATTAATATATCTAATATATTAATATCTTAATGTATATAATAAGATAACAACTCTGATGTCTTAATATATATTTAAAAAGAAAATAAATAAGTGGGTAACTCAAATGAAACTTGAAATGAAAAATAGTATCATGTTATGCTGTTTGTCAATTCAAACTACTTTACATTTTATTACATTTCCATTTTACGAAAAACAAAATGCAGGAGAGCTAACAATAACAAACTGCAAACTGAATGGCTTAACTCAGAGTTGTAGCTTTGAAATGAAAATTTAGAATTGTAAGGTAAAACAAAGTTATGATAATTAAAAATTAAGTTCTGAAAAGTGTAAAAAAATCATTACAAAATAAAAAGTTAAAAAAAGTGTTAATTTCTTTTCAGTTCTTAATGTTAAATTTTATTTTGTAATACACTGTGTATGCATGCACGTATGCTCTCTCTGAACTCTCCATGATCATCGTCTCCTCCTCCATCCACAACTCCTCCCACGAACTTTGCTACATATCCGAATCTTTAGACATAAGAAACTTTATTACATATATTATTTAGTATTAGTATTTCGTTAGTTTCTTTACTAACGTTACTTCAAATACATCTATGATTTCATCATGGTGCCCTAATGACAGTAGACTTTGAAACTCCATGCATGTTATTTATTTGTATCAAACTTATGCAGTAAAATTTGATGGTGGGGCATTTGTGGTTTTTTTTTTATGTCTGTGTTAAAATGATTACTTAAAATTGTGTTCCAGAAGATTGGAAAATTGTTTAAGGTTAAACCAAAAATGATCATTGAATTCATAAATTTCATTTATATAATTGTAATGTTATTTTCTTCATAAATTAATTTAGCCTTCTAATTACTATTTGTTCATCATTTGATTTTTCATATTTAAGCTTAATAGAGTAAAATCCTGCACTGCTCATTTGTTGTTTTTAAATAAAGATTTGTACAAATTTTATAATAGTATTATCGATTTTTTTTTTTTTTAACGTCTGACTATTGTGCACACTTGGGCTAATGCAGATGATGGGATGATTTTATAGCGTATGAAAATCGATAATAGCCCTCGCTGGGAATCGATAACATGTTCACTAATATGTTGCTGTAATACCTAATCTTTATGAAACACAGAAGTAAAAAAAAAACCCTTTAAAATATACTTGTACAAGGTAAAAATACCTTGTAAGTTATTTTATACTGTAATATTGGACTTACAACAATAAATAGGTTCCAGGATTTATATACATTCAACATATTTTTATAATTATTTAAAAGTGTTTTGTTCAAAGGTGAAATCATTTGTTGAACTGACGGTCGCTCGTTCAGTGAGGGAAGGGATGCATCATCTTATACGCATCTCTGGAATGGGGGCTATGAAACCTAATACAATAGTGTTGGGGTTCTACGATGATGAACAGCCACAAGATTTTTTTCAGAAGTAAGGATTAGATTTTTCAAAACTCTAATATGAACGTTAAAAAAGTTCACAAAAAGTTAATACAAAATGTTTACAAATTGCTATAACGCATCAATACACTGCCGCTAAGTTTTTAATCTTTCGAACTGCATTTAAACATTACATATGTTTATTCCAATTCAGCTGTAGTGGTCAAAAGTAACAGAACCTTATAGGGAAATAAAGTTACTTTATTTTGTGAGTTAGTTAAAAAACTGTTACAAAATCGAGCTCCATTATGCGATTCACAAATCGAATTTGGTTGTATGAAAAGAATAGTACTGATGCACTAAATAAGTCCATCATCATGCGGCTTTATGTCAAGTTCCAAAGGACAGGTAATGTGGCATGTGCACTAAAAAGAGGTTAAGTTAAAATGATAATGCCAGAAAAATTGGTTGATGTAGAAGCTGCGTATGTTTGTAGGCCCCAAAAATCTAACTAGACAATCAGGTTTCTTCTTTGGTAGTGCCCACTAAGTATTACACAAATGTTTAACGATGTGTTGATACAGAGCTCATGTTCTTCACGCATTCTTATCTGAAGATCATGTAAAACATGAAGCTTTCTGTCGGTGGTTCATATCCTCTCCAATGTCTGATGGAAAAGAGCTCATTGACTCATTTTAGTCTGACGAAGTATGGTTTCATCTTGATAGATACGTAAATACACAGAATAATCACATTTGGGCCATGAACAATCCACATCGGCTGCACGAGTACCGTCCGCATTCACAAAAATTGGGTGTTTGGTAAGCAGTGTCACAAAGTGGAATCTTCATAACATTTTTTTCTGACACAGTAAACAGTAAATGCTACATTCAGATTGTGCAACAGTTCATCACTACCATCTCTACAGACCAGCTACAGTATACTTGGTTTCAGCAAGACAGTCTTGTGTTTCGCACATCCATCGACATTATGACTTTCTTGGAACAATGATTTCATGGACAAATGACTTCAAAAAGGTTATGGACTCCTCTGACCCCTAATTTATTTCCACTTGTAAAGACACCTTACGAATGCTGTTTACAAAACTCATCCTCTATGAGTATGACATTTCCGAATCACAGTGGGAAATTAAACAGTGTATTGCTGCTATTTCTCAACGAACGTGTTTAAGAACATGCAACGTTGTATTTAGTTGTGTGAATCGCATAATGAAACCCATTTGCAACAGTTTTTGTAACTAACTCATAAAATAAAGTAACTTTTTTGTTACCACATAAGTTTGTGTCACTAGTCATAATGGCTGTGATTAATCTATTTAGTTGTGTGAATCGCATAATGAAACCCATTTGCAACAGTTTTTGTAACTAACTCATAAAATAAAGTAACTTTTTTGTTACCACATAAGTTTGTGTCACTAGTCATAATGGCTGTGATTAATCTATTTAGTTGTGTGAATCGCATAATGAAACCCATTTGCAACAGTTTTTGTAACTAACTCATAAAATAAAGTAACTTTTTTGTTACCACATAAGTTTGTGTCACTAGTCATAATGGCTGTGATTAATCTATTTAGTTGTGTGAATCGCATAATGAAACCCATTTGCAACAGTTTTTGTAACTAACTCATAAAATAAAGTAACTTTTTGTTACCACATAAGTTTGTGTCACTAGTCATAATGGCTGTGATTAATCTATTTAGTTGTGTGAATCGCATAATGAAACCCATTTGCAACAGTTTTTGTAACTAACTCATAAAATAAAGTAACTTTTTTGTTACCACATAAGTTTGTGTCACTAGTCATAATGGCTGTGATTAATCTATTTAGTTGTGTGAATCGCATAATGAAACCCATTTGCAACAGTTTTTGTAACTAACTCATAAAATAAAGTAACTTTTTTGTTACCACATAAGTTTGTGTCACTAGTCATAATGGCTGTGATTAATCTATTTAGTTGTGTGAATCGCATAATGAAACCCATTTGCAACAGTTTTTGTAACTAACTCATAAAATAAAGTAACTTTTTTGTTACCACATAAGTTTGTGTCACTAGTCATAATGGCTGTGATTAATCTATTTAGTTGTGTGAATCGCATAATGAAACCCATTTGCAACAGTTTTTGTAACTAACTCATAAAATAAAGTAACTTTTTTGTTACCACATAAGTTTGTGTCACTAGTCATAATGGCTGTGATTAATCTATTTAGTTGTGTGAATCGCATAATGAAACCCATTTGCAACAGTTTTTGTAACTAACTTATAAAATAAAGTAACTTTTTTGTTACCACATAAGTTTGTGTCACTAGTCATAATGGCTGTGATTAATCTATTTAGTTGTGTGAATCGCATAATGAAACCCATTTGCAACAGTTTTTGTAACTAACTCATAAAATAAAGTAACTTTTTTGTTACCACATAAGTTTGTGTCACTAGTCATAATGGCTGTGATTAATCTATTTAGTTGTGTGAATCGCATAATGAAACCTATTTGCAACAGTTTTTGTAACTAACTCATAAAATAAAGTAACTTTTTTGTTACCACATAAGTTTGTGTCACTAGTCATAATGGCTGTGATTAATCTATTTAGTTGTGTGAATCGCATAATGAAACCCATTTGCAACAGTTTTTGTAACTAACTCATAAAATAAAGTAACTTTTTGTTACCACATAAGTTTGTGTCACTAGTCATAATGGCTGTGATTAATCTATTTAGTTGTGTGAATCGCATAATGAAACCCATTTGCAACAGTTTTTGTAACTAACTCATAAAATAAAGTAACTTTTTTGTTACCACATAAGTTTGTGTCACTAGTCATAATGGCTGTGATTAATCTATTTAGTTGTGTGAATCGCATAATGAAACCCATTTGCAACAGTTTTTGTAACTAACTCATAAAATAAAGTAACTTTTTTGTTACCACATAAATTTGTGTCACTAGTCATAATGGCTGTGATTAATCTGGAGGACTTTGATTTATTGAATTACCTTTTTTTTTGTGTTATTGTTGTACACCAAATAAATAAATGATGTAGGAATTTGGAAAAAACATTGTTTCTGTCATTGGTAGGTATCTTCCTTTTATGGGTCAAGGAAAATGTTCATGATTGAAAGTAAACTGTTTAAATTTCATTTTTTAACAAAACTAGAAAAAATTCAGAAATAATATGTAATGTAAATAACTTAAAACACCGTCTGTAAAAAAAACTGAATATAAAATTAAAATTTTTAAAAATGAAATAATATATTTTTTAAATCTTTTGAGATGTTTATTTAAAATTCAAAATATATAAATTCATAATTAATATTGTTGACATTTATACATTAAGAAATTCATTTTTTTTTTATTTCATTAGTTTTCATTGTTTACTTTTAGTGGTACTGTAGTTATTAGGCAATATTGACTAGAATTATTTATATTTGTACAAGGCAAAGTACAATATACAATTCTTGTAGCTTACTTGTCATGAAACTCAGAATTATACTTATTGAATTGAAGACAAAACTTCTTACTTCAGTATTCTACCACGAAATAACTGTTATGTTTTTTCAAACATAACAGTTACTTTAAAGAATATGATTATTATCACAACAACAATGGGTATAAGAATCTAATTAAATAAAGAGAATCATTCAAGGATTCAAATCACTTTTTCTGAAATACTTACGAACCTTTTCACTCAATGATTAATCAATGCAAAGATGCTTTATAATTTCGATAATGACCCAGTGATATTGATTATTGTTTCCTGTATAAGTTAGCTTGGGGTTGAATGAACTTGGTGACATTTCTGATGCTACTTACAATCGAATTAATAAAAATAAGATGATTTAGCAGTTTCTAGCTGTGTTTTACTTTAAACCATCACCATTTTGTTTATGCGCAAGGTTGAATATTTCGTGATATATTTTCAGATATTTTTAAAACACTCATAAAAAATGAAACCAAATCTGTTTACAAATACATATACTTGACTATTTACACTGGAATAATTTTGTTTTGTATTTCAGTCCAGAGTCTTCGTATAGGACAAATAATTTTCAAGATGATTTTAATGGAGCTGAACTGTTCTCACTGCGAAAAGGTGCAAGTGAAAAAAACTTGTCAGGTGATGAATATGTGTCGCTGATTACTGACATTTTGAGAATGAAGAAAAATGTTTGTATATGTCGTCACTTTCAGTACCTCGACAAAACAGCAGTAACAAGGTAAGTTTATCTAGTGTAAATCTTTGTGTAATTTATAAGTACTGTACACATTCCAATGTAAGTTATTATTTTAATTTCCTTATAAATTTTCTGACATTCATTACTTATTTACCTAACATATTTCAAACAAAATTTAAATATTTTATTTGTATTTTATTCGTAGTTTCATCAGACAAAAATATTTTCAACTTTCTGCAACAAAATTGGATCAATTACTCATATACGGGGTGTGTTCAGAAAGTAACGAGAATTTTTCAATTTCGCGGGCTTGGAGAGTCTGATTGTCAAACATTTTTTTAATTATGTTAGTATACATGCCCTTGAAGTGTAATAAAACTTTCAGCTGTTTTCATTGTTGACTTTGTGACAGCCACTAAGGTTAGATGTGTTTTTATGAGCTCGGCGATTTTCGTTTGTTAAAAGAAATGGATCAAAGAATTTGTATAACATTTTTGTAAAAAATGAAATAAAGTGTAACAAAGTTTGTGAAATGTTAATAAAGGCCTATGGTGAGTTCTCTATGAGTAAAATAAGAGTTTACGAGTGGTATAAAGCGTTTCAAAGAAGGCCGTGGAGACTTTGAAGATTACGAACGCCCTGGACGCCCCAGCACATATCAACAACCGATGAAAATGTTAAAAAGTGAAAGAAATGGTATGAACAATCGCCGAATCGCAATTAGAGAGGTCGCTGATGATGTTGGCTTATCGATTGGATCATGTCATGATATTGTTTCCAATGTTTTGTGTATGAAATGTGTGGCAGCAAAATTCTTTCCAAAATTATTGAATTTTGAACAAAAACAGCAGAAAATGGAAGTTGCTCAAGAGTCAATAAATAAAGTCAACGTCGATGCAGAATTACTGAAACCTATTATAACAGGTGACAAAATGTGGGTTTACGGATATGACGTCGAAATTAAGGCTCAATGATCCCAGTGAGGCATTCTACGTAGCGCTGCAGCGTAGAGAAATTGAAACGGAACTTACTTTCTGGACGTACCTCGTATACAGAAACCCTTTGCTGCAGATTCATATTTTCCAAGTGCTCATAAAATTAATGTATAATAATAGTAGCATACTTCAAAACGTATTAGTTTTTATTTGCACATATTTAATGATGGCAAATGTTTTCTTAAATAATTCATCATTATATAACAAATTTAAAAATAAAAATAATGTCTTATTGTAGGGCAAAATATATAGATGTATGGCCTGTGAACTTCTTTAAGCCAAGTTCAGAAAATCCGTTTGATACGAGCAGTTTGTTCATGCTTCAGCTTGCCTGTATTATTCAAATGGTAAGTGCTGTCATCTTTTTTTCTATTTGAACCAAGGACATTTTTAGTATTTGAATGTATGAGTACATCTGTTCGTAATCTAGCATTTAAACAATAAGTTACTGGATTCAGTGTCTTATATATGTAATATGTTTTACACATTTTTATAATACATATTTGTGTATCTACTTAGGTATTTTCGACTTCCAAATTATTTTGTCACTCCCATTAATTTTTAAAACACAGTAGTCTTTAGCAGATTGCCAAATAATGTAGCAGCCAAGTCACCCAAGGTGTCTCAGTTTATGTATGAGATACTACCTAAAAGTTCGGGGAATTTGAATTGTGCATGCGAACCGTTTGTGGTATGACCTGCTGTTGGTGGAGTGAGTGAACAGTACTCTTTATGAGTAAGTGTGCCAACAGCTGTGACATTGAGAGGCTGCATTCTTGAGTTTCATGTGTCGTGTAACATTGTGTTTTAGTATTGCAATAATTTTTAAACTTGTGGCATTTTAAACTCCTTAAATGGCAGATTTTAAGGAGTAAAAAACCTTCATAGAATTTTGCTTCAAATTTTAAAAAACTACTGCATAAACACATTGAATGCTTCTGACAGCACTTAGTTACAGTGCTATAAGTCAAAGTGAAACATTCTTGTGGTACAAATGCTTCAAGGATGGGTGAATGTCTGCCAATGAAGGTGAGTGTTAAGGATGACCATTGACAGGCACAATACTGGAAAACATCGCAAAAGCATAAGAGGTTATTGTTGCATATCGTAGGAGAACATCCATGAGGTTTTTTTACAATTGGAGGAATGTCGTACTAGTCTGCAACACACTTTGTTAAACAATGTGGACATGAGACACATTGCTGCAAAATTTGTACCGAGACTGCTGAACAGCAAACAAAAAGATCATCACATAGATGTCTACATTGATTTGGAAATTGCAGCAAAAAAGGACATCGACTTCATTTCCAATGATGTAATTGGTGTTGAGACATGAGTTTATGTTTATGATCCTGAAACTAAACAGAAGTTGTCGCATGGACAAGTTATCATCACTGTGGCCAAAAAAAGCACTTCAAGTTCGCAGCAACATAAAGTACATGTTGATTGTTTTTTTGGAATCAAAAGCATTAGCCACAAATAATTGATCCCTCTGGTCAAACTGTCAGTTAAAGTTTTTTTTAGTTTTGAAGTGGCTGCATGAGAACAGAACAGTGGGAAAACAAGAGCTGGGTTCTCCACTATAACAGTTTGCCTGCATACATATCACTAGTCATTAAGAATTTTTTGGCTTCTAAAAATATAACAGTGATTCCATACCCACACTATTTGTCTGACATTTTCCTGTGCAACTTTTTTCTGTTCAACAAAATAAAATTGAAAGGCCATCGTTTTGACATTACTAAGGAGATCCAGGCAAACCATAGGATTTGCCTCAAACACTTTCACTTCCTGACTTCCAGAGATATGTAGATTATGGGAAAATGCTGTGCTCAATGTATAAGTATCTAAAAGGGAACTATTTTGAAGGAGACATTGGAAACTAGGAATTGTGGTTAGCAATTTTATTTTTATGGGAAATTTCCTCAAACTTTTTGGTAGTATCTATATATGTGATGATGATCGGTTTTTAAATATCTATAGCTTAAAAAAAATCTTTAGAATTGGCAGTACTGAAGGAGTATGACAAAGTGGTAAGAATTAAAAAAAAAGTCAAGAAGAGTCAAAGTATACAAAAATTGGCACATCAATCTTTCTTTTAAACATTTTTCATCTTCAACATTGATGCATCTACAGCCTAAACTACTTTTTTTTTTTTTACGTCCAACTATTGTGCACACTTGGGCTAATGCAGACGATGGGATGATTTATAGCGTATGAAAAATGCCAAGCCTTGGCCGGGAATCGAACCCAGATCCTCGGGGTGAAAGCCTAGTACGCTATCAACTAGGCCACCGAGGCGACTCCTAAACTACTGAAATGATTTTAATCAGTGTTAACTCTTCTTATCCATTCTGTTTGCAGGCTGTTGCATTCTGCATAAAAAAAATCTAAAAATAATTACGTTTATTCTTATAAAGTTGCAAAAAAACACAAAAAATCTGTAGATTTAAACAATTATATGCCTACAACCCAAACTACTTAATTCATTTTGAAGAACATGGCTCATTTTATTCTTCATGGTTTTAGTATGTGCTTTTTGCATAAAAATAAAGAGTGTTAAAAATTATTAAATTGAAAAAACCTTTAATATTTTTATAAAAATTATATAACATTGGAAACATTGACTGGGCTACAGCCTAAAGTACTGAACCAATTCTCATCAGTGATCATTCATTTTATTTGTTATAGTTGCAGTGTTTGTGTTTCGTATGCAAATAAGTGGGTTTACTATTATAACATTGCAATAAACTGCTGTAACATATACCGATTTTGGAATTTTGTACCTGTACTGAACAGCTGATCTTAGAAAGGGAGTCATTTTAATATATGTTATTAAAATTAATATATGTTACTGTAAGAAAATTAAATGTATATGTAAGAGGATTATTTTAAAGCCTACATTTGATTATAACAGTTTTAAAGATCAATTAATTTTTTTTAACAGGAAAAATGACTTTCCTGAACTTTTTAGAGTTGTAAAGAACTTTAAAAGATATTTAATTTTGTTTTTTAATAACATATATTAAAATGACTCCCTTTCTAAGATCAGCTGTTCATCTTTACTGTACAGCTGATCTTAGAAAGGGAGTCATTTTAATATATGTTATTAACATTTTGAAAAAATATCTTTTAAAGTTCTTTACAACCTTAAAAAGTTCAGGAAAACTTTTTCCTGAAAGCTGTCACAGTTTGGGCTATTATAATCAAATGTAGGCTTTAAAATAATTCACTTACATATACATTTAATTTTCTTCAGCAATTATGAGAAAATTTAATTTATCATGAACACATTTCATAGTATTTGATAACAGTATGACATTCCTACAAGAATGATTCCATCATAAAGAAAATTACAAAGTAGTATATTGGAATCATTTTGGTAGGCGTGTCATCGGTACCAAATATCGTGAAAGATGATCACATTAAATTTAATTATCTAATAATTGCTGAAGCAAATAAAATGCGTATGTAAAGGAATTATTTTAGTTCCTTAATAGCCAAAGTTATTATAGAGCTGACATTTTGAAGAAGAAACAAATGGTTAAAAGTACTGCTTTCAAATAGTTTTTTTTACATTTTTACTGAACTTATTTTCAGGTTTTTGTAGTTATTACTTTGTTATCTCCATTAAGGTAATAGTACTGCCAACTCTGTAGGACTTCTCATTTTTAAGTTATGGATACCTAAAAACTGCTTATCGTCTCCTCCTGTATAGATATACACTATGACTGCCTGAGTGACTTGGTGGGTAGAAATGCTACTGTGTTCTGTGATTGATTTATAAGAAAAATTTATAAAACACACAATTTATAAGAAAAATCTATTCGGTATTTTTAAAATGGCAGCAATTTCAAATATTTAAAAGATCGTAACGTTACTATTCTACACCTTTTTTAAAAAATTGATATTTTTCATTGTAAGTAGCATTAAAATACGCATAAATTAGTATTTTTATTTTTGAAATTCTATTGAAAATTTAAAAAAATATTCCAACAGCCAAAAGTAATTCTTTTTTTATTTTCTGGTGTTTTGTAATTCTTTTTGTATTAAATTTGTAATTTAAAAATTTTAAATGCAGATTTTAATATCAATGAGAAAGCTTTGTGCTATGATTATTTTTATTTCCTTTGCCTAGTTTATAATTTAAATTTTTAGTTTAAATTAAGTAAATGAGTTTTAGACTAGTAGTCTTTGGGTAAGTGAGGTTATAAGGTACTAATAAAATAGTTGAGAGTAGGTGAAAAGTAGGGGGGGGGGAGTTTAATCAAATCTACCGGTGTTTTGACTGAAGGAAATTTACTTTGTTGCAGCCTTATCTGCTTTGTTCACATGTATATTCCATTTATAGTACAGGTGTACTTTTTACATATCTTGTTTTATAAAACAGTAAGCAAAATATTAAAATTTAAAACATTTAATATATAATCATTTAACATTAAACATGTAATTTAAAGTAAAATCTATATAAAAGTAATTTTTATTTTAAAAAATTGCAATTTCCAGGTAAAAGGTTGGAAAAACCTTCATTTAAGGGTATTTTTATGTTACGGTCACGAGTCCGAAGTTGCAGGGTTAACAGATTTCCGTACTCAACGTAGCAACGAGTACCGCTTGAAACAGCAACTTCACCTTTTAAGAATATCAGCAACTATACATCAGGTAACTAGAATTTTATTTTCTATGCATTTATTGATGTAGATGCAATTAATGTGAGGTTTTTTGAGTTTTTATAATGCAGTTACACAAGTATAAATGTTTTCAGGTTTCTGAATGGTCTCGACATTTAGCTTCTCTTCGTGGTGGTGCAGTTCTGCCAGAAAATGTAGAAGATGGGGAAATTGGTGCCGATAATATAGCTAGATCATACTTACTAAAGTAGGTGGTGTTATAGGTTATCTCTCTAGGCATACGTTGTGTAACAAACTTAACGTTACTAAACTTATAGCATATTAGTAAAAGTTAAACTGAAATCCTCCTAAATCAGTATAAAGAATGGTTGTAGTTTTCTAGGTACTGTATTTGTCACTACAGTTATCAAATTTTCGCTGTTGAAATATAAATATTTTTTTCCAAACAAAAACTTAATCAATACTCTTTAGATCAGTGAATTAAATAAAAATCTAAAACCAAATTATAAGTTAATATAAACTATTACTGAATGTCAGACATTATACCTAATAATCAGATTTGAATATCAAGCTCTGATACTGATATAATCAATGTTCTGTATAAATCACTTGTACAATTTTACTCTGTGATAAGAATGTTTGTCTTTATAGATTCATTGTGTAACCTAAAACAGTTATTATTAACTCTTCCAGTGCCATAGACTTTTTTATATGGAAAAATTTTTTTGCAAAGCTTTTACTGTTAGCTTTGGTGAGAGGAGTGAATAGAAAAAGTCTGCCGTATGGAAGAACGTAACGGAAATATGGAAGGAACGAACAAACAAATTTCATCTCTTTATTTCTCTCTTTTCTTACTCCTTTTCAATAACAGTTCACATGTATTACATGAAAACGTGTTGTTTTGGTTTCGGTATTTTTCATAAATTGAAGAACATGTGTATGTCGTAACCATTTATTATATTCGTTTGATCTAGTATATTTATTATGCAATTTAACTATATGTATACAAACATTTCTGAAATATATTATCTTTTATTTCAATATTGTCTTTTATTAAAAACAAAAAAGTACAATATTGTTTGTTATATTTACAATAGATTTTTATGTTCAAAGATGTTTTAAAAGATATAAATTTACATTTACTAAATAAGAGTATTTTTTGTTTTAGTGTAAATCAGCTGATTCGCCAAGAATCAGAACAGACAGCGTTGACATTTGTATATTTGCCCCCACCTCCTACTGTAAGAATTAGTGGACAGTATCTGCAGTACCTCACAGAATTAACTGCTGACCTACCACCTACAGTTCTAGTGTATGGAATTAGTGCCGTTACTTCCACAACACTATGACAGGTGTAAACAAACATGCAAGCATATTTACGTAACTTGTAAAATACTATTAAATTCGTACTTTTATCCTGTTTTAAGTAAATTATATTTTTAGCGATTATTTAGTTACTGGTAAGTGTTTCGTTGGTATCTGCAGGGTTTTTTTCAACTTATTCTATGATTGGGACACTAAAACTATTAAGTTGTTTCAAATAAAGTAATGAATCATAAATAACACAACATACTTTGGTTTTTGGAAACTAAACAATGATCATTGTTTATAATTTATTACTGGTATGTATAAAGAGAGTAAATAGTTAACTATAAAACAACTTTATTTGTAATTTTACTTTTATTATTATTTTTAGCGTTATTGTTTGTATGAAGCGTTTTAAAATGAAAATTTGCATATTTTATTATTTTCATTGTAACTCTTAACTGTCTTATTTCATATAAAGTTATAAGTTAGATTTTATACATTACATACTCAATCACTGTTTTTCAAGATTTTTAAACAATTACTTAGAACAAAATTTTACATAATATGTTGTTTGCTGATAAAATTAACCCTTTGCTGTCTATAGGCCACTGTGTGTTTTGGGAGTTTGCTTCTACCTTACTGTCCTTTTAGATTGGCATGGCCGTGTTTTCTGTAGTTGGCATTCATCTTGACTACATCACTTTGTTAGATCGGTGCTACTTTAAGCAACAGTTAATATTGTTAGTATCATAGTTAAAACTGGCAGTTATAATTCTTAGAGCTCAACACAAATGAAATATTATTAAAAACGATTAAAAATATAAAATGAATTAAAAAATATACTCAATATATAAGATGTGTTTTTTTTTGTTAGTGCACAACACATGAAATAAAAATATAGTTAGAATAACGGTTAGGAATATTTAAGTCTGTGAAACATAGAATGGAATAGTAATATTTATAGTGAATGTACTTAACAAACAATGGACATAGGACATTTACATTTAACACGAAACCTACCCAATACTCCTTGCAGGTTTAAAGGTACTATTGTATACATTATAATATGGTATGTTTTAAATTAAGTTTTTAGTGGCTGATGAATACGTGTGTGTGTGTGTGTATATATATATATACACGAGAGTGGTCTGAAAAGTTTCCGACCTAACAAAGATACAAGACATTTTTTCAGATTTTTTTTTTATTTTTCAACATAGTCTCCTTGTACCCCTACACACTTCTCCCAGCGATGCGCCCATCTCTGTAACCCATCCAAATAGTACTCGGTGTTTTTCTCTGCAAACTCTTCATTTGACAAAAATATATGTCCTCCGAGCACAATTTTTAGATGAGGGAACAAAAAGAAGTCGCTTGGGGCTAGATCTGGTAAGGCGGATGGTCAAGCAGTTCAAACCGTAATTCATGGATTTTCGCCATGGCAACCGCTGAGGTGTGAGACGGTGCGTTGTCTTAGTGAAACAGGATTTTCTTTTTCTGCTAATGTGGCCATTTTTCTGACAAGTTCTGACTTCAGCTTGTCAAGTAATGATGCATAGTATGCTTCTGTAATGGTTTTTCCTTTTTGAAGATAGTCCATTAAAATAACTCCATGACTATCCCAAAAATCAGTCGCCATCACTTTCCCAGCCGAAAAAACAGTTTTTGCCTTTTTTGGAGTTGGTTCCCCCTTTGCAGTCCACTGTTTGGACTGTATTTTTGTTTCGGGAGTATAATGGTGTATCTAAGTTTCATCTACAGTAATTAATCGGCACCAAAACTGGAATTTATTGCGCCTAAACTGCACCAACAGAGCATTGGAAATGTTCATTCAAACAAGTTTTTGGTCTAAAATGAGCAAACGCGGCACCCAAAGCGCGAACAGCTTTCTCATGTCTAAATGTTGATTTAATATGTGACAAACACGTTCTTTTGACATGTTCATAACGTCTGCTATCTCTCTCACTTTAATTCGGCGGTCATCTAGCACTATTTGGTGAACTTTGGCAATGTTTTCGTCGGTAGTTACAGTTTTTGGACGTCCCGAACATTCATCGTCTCTCAAGCTCTTACGGCCACGTTTAAATTCAGCTGCCCAAAATTTCACTGTGGTAAATGATGGTGCAGAGTGCCCATACACAGAATCCAACTCATCTTTGATTTGCGTAGGCGTATTGCTTTCAAAAACAAATATTTAATGACAGCTCGATACTCGATTTTGTCAATTTTTCATAAAAATACATCAACTCACATAAAAATACTCACTCAAACGACTGTTACATAACAACTGCGCGTCCAAAGTGGCTGAAACTTTGGTGAGTAACTGTCAACAGATGAACAACGAAATTCGAGTGCTGCCACCGATGAGAGTAGCTATCTTCATGTTGAGGTCGGAAACTTATCAGACCACCCTCGTCTATATATATATGAAATGTTACTTTATTTTTTAATTTTGTTGAAGAATCGATGAATAATACTGTCAGTAACTTAGTTCATTCAGAAACCTAGTAAGTAGATTTGAATATTGCTAGGTAGATTAGAACAAAACTTGATATCATCAGTATATCAGTATTTCTTTGGTCAGCAAGTTTGGTTGTTAACATTGGAACATTTAGTTAAAGAATTAATCTAGAAATTTCAACACTTAATAGGCTAAAATAGTGACTGAGTTTATTAAAATAATATAGTATGACTACCAGAGCTGGCCAGTCGCATGTTTTATAGCACCGTGTCAATGAGTAGCATATCTGGCCTACTGACCTGAAATTTAGTGGTGTGACCATCATAGTTTAACTGATTAGAAAACTACCTGACTGCAAAGGGTTGATAATGTTTTGGAAGAAAACTATTTGTTAACGATAAAAGTTATTTTCAGTCTTGTTACATTAAAAATAATCATATTATGAAATAATTCTACAATTCTCCAGATGCACGATTTAAAATTTTTTTTAGATGGGCCTAACGTTTACTATTCAACCCCATTTTTAATAAGAATGAATCACTAACATTACAAGGTTAGTTGTGTAATTATCTGGTTGAAAAGTGTCCCAAATATAGAGTACAGTCATATTTGCGTTAGCATAACTAAATACAATATAGTACTACAAATTGTAAAAAAATGTATTGTTAGTATATTTATATTTTTTGTGTTGTCTGTCATAGTCACAATCATTTAATATCGATTATCACTTAATTTAATTTGCTAAAGTTTGCTCCGTTTTGTAAGAATACAACCCTTTTATAATTATTTAAGCAAATATGTTTTTAGCTTTACTTGCTAATCACAAATCTGGTTACACATAAAATTCAACTATCAGTAATATTGTTCGTTCACTCTCTACCAGATGGCAGGAAGGTTTAACATGTGACCTACAGTCTTTTCATATTGTAAACAAAAATTTAAAAATTTGTTTAATGGGAGTAATATAAAGTAAATGAATTTAAACTTTCAATTTCATAAACAAAAGCAAAATACTTTGATTTTCTATCTTAACATTACTTGTCAACTAAACATGGACAACAAACCATTGTTGTGGTTTGTGAACTTTGTTCATAACCTTTTTTATTCAGTCAATTATTTTTTATATATATATATATATATATATAAATGCAATATGTTTTTTATAATAAACGAAAATGTTTGTATTAACATCCACAAGGTCCTTTGTACTTCTTCCTGGTGTTTTTTTAATGTTACAAGACTTTAAAAAAAAACAAAATAATAGCATACTCATTGTGTGTATAGGTATGTATTTTTGATATTGTATATGTTTATATCAAATTATCCTCACTTTTACTTTATCAAATCTGTGATATAAAGCAGCATTTCTAAAATGGTTTACTCTTGTGATCTCATCAGGGTGACCATAAATCTTGAGCATTCAAATTTGTTGAACATGATGAAAATCTTATCAGAAGAAAATTAAAAATATTGGCATAACTTAGCTTTCGAACTGTTTCAAATTCAAAAGACAGAATAAAACGTTAACATCACAAGCAGTAAGGTGGATTATTGACGGCTGACGTTGGTAACTTGTACTCTTCACAACACAATATGACAGTAGGAAGAATAGTGTGCCACTTCTGTAAGTATAAACATTTGTTATTGCCTGCGTGATCTGCTCGATTAAAGTTTGCTGTGTTACTCTGTAGTGGGAGCATAAATCGTTGTTATTAACAAGCAAAACAAACAAAAGCACAAACTAGGTTATACTATAGCTGTTGTATTTGTCACACATTTTACAAAACAACCAAATTACTTAGTAAATTAAATAACATAATGGTATGCTATGTAAACTTTCATAGCAAGAAAGTTTACGGCAGTTTTATGATGATTTCTTAATTCAATGAATTTTATAAATAAAAATTTATTCAATTCATTTTTATTTGCGTGGCGTATTGCTTTCAAAAACAAATATTTAATGACAGCTCGATACTCGATTTTGTCCATTTTCATAAAAATACATCAACTCACTCAAACGACTGTTGCATAACAACTGCGCGTCCAAAATGGCTGAAACTTTGGTGAGTAACTGTCAACAGATTGATGAATAATACTGTCAGTAACTTAGTTCATTCAGAAACCTAGTAAGTAGATATGAATATTGCTAGGTAGATTAGAACAAAACTTGATATCATCAGTATATCAGTATTTCTTTGGTCAGCAAGTTTGGTTGTTAACATTGGAACATTTAGTTAAAGAATTAATCTAGAAATTTCAACACTTAATAGGCTAAAATAGTGACTGAGTTTATTAAAATAATATAGTATAACCACCAGAGCTGGCCAGTTGCATGTTTTATAGCACCATGTCAATGAGTAGCATATCTGGCCTACTGACCTGAAATTTAGTGGTGTGACCATCATAGTTTAACTGATTAGAAAACGACCTGACTGCAAAGGGTTGATAATGTTTTGGAAGAAAACTATTTATTAACCTTAAAAGTTGTTTTCAGTCTTGTTACATTAAAAATAATCATATTATGAAATAATTCTACAATTCTCCAGATGCACGATTTAAAATTTTTTTTAGATGGGCCTAACGTTTACTATTCAACCCCATTTTTAATAAGAATGAATCACTAACATTAAAAGGTTAGTTGTGTAATTATCTGGTTGAAAAGTGTCCCAAATATAGAGTACAGTCATATTTGCGTTAGCGTAACTAAATACAATATAGTACTACAAATTGTAAAAAAATGTATTGTTAGTATATTTATATTTTTTGTGTTGTCTGTCATAGTCACAATCATTTAATATTGATTATCACTTAATTTAAGTTGCTAAAGTTTGCTCCATTTTGTAAGACTACAATCCTTTTATAATTATTTAAGCAAATATGTTTTTAGCTTTACTTGCTAATCACAAATCTGGTTACACATAAAATTCAACTATCAGTAATATTGTTCGTTCACTCTCTACCAGATGGCAGGGAGGTTTAACATGTGACCTACAGTCTTTTCATATTGTAAACAAAAATTTAAAAATTTGTTTAATGGGAGTAATATAAAGTAAATGAATTTAAACTTTCAATTTCATAAACAAAAGCAAAATACTTTGATTTTCTATCTTAACATTACTTGTCAACTAAACATGGACAACAAACCATTGTTTGTGAATTTTGTTCATAACCTTTTTTATTCAGTCCAATTATTTTTTATATATTGGTTATATATATATATATATATATATATATATATAACCAATTATTTTTTATATATATATTTTTATAATAAACGAAAATGTTTGTACGAAATAATTATTAACATCCACAAGGTCCTTTGTACTTCTTCCTGGTGTTTTTTTAATGTTACAAGACTTTAAAAAAAACAACAAAATAATAGCATACTCATTGTGTGTATAGGTATGTATTTTTGATATTGTATATGTTTATATCAAATTATCCTCACTTTTACTTTATCAAATCTGTGATATAAAGCAGCATTTCTAAAATGGTTTACTCTTGTGATCTCATCAGGGTGACCACTATGAAAATACGTGGAATAAGCCATAAATTTTGGTGTTAAATCTTGAGCATTCAAATTTTTTAAACACGATGAAAATCTTATCAGAAGAAAATTAAAAATATTGGCATAACTTAGCTTTCGAACTGTTTCAAATTCAAAAGACAGAATAAAACGTTAACATCACAAGCAGTAGGGTGGATTATTGACGGCTGACGTTGGTAACTTGTACTCTTCACAACACAATATGACAGTAGGAAGAATAGTGTGCCACTTCTGTAAGTATAAACATTTGTTATTGCCTGCGTGATCTGCTCGATTAAAGTTTGCTGTGTTACTCTGTAGTGGGAGCATAAATCGTTGTTATTAACAAGCAAAACAAACAAAAGCACAAACTAGGTTATACTATAGCTGTTGTATTTGTCACACATTTTACAAAACAATCAAATTAACTAGTAAATTAAATAACATAATGGTATGCTATGTAAACTTTCATAGCAAGAAAGTTTACGGCAGTTTTATGATGATTTCTTATTCAATGAATTTTATAAATAAAACTTTATTCAATTCATTTTTTTTGTTACTATCCAGATTTTAATATTTTAAATTTTATACCTTATGTGGGAGAATAAAGGATTTTTTTCTTATGTTTGTCAAGTAAGACGTAACCATTGTCAAGTAAGAGACGTAACCATTGTCAAGTAAGAGACGTAACCATTGTCAAGTAAGACGTAACCATTGCCAAGTAAGAGACGTAACCATTGCCAAGTAAGAGACGTAACCATTGTCAAGTAAGACGTAACCATTGTCAAGTAAGAGACGTAACCATTGCCAAGTAAGACGTAACCATTGTCAAGTAAGAGACGTAACCATTGTCAAGTAAGACGTAACCATTGTCAAGTAAGATGTAACCATTGTCAAGTAAGAGACGTAACCAGTGTCAAGTAAGAGACTTAACCAGTGTCAAGTAAGAGACGTAACCATTGTCAAATAAGAGACGTAACCATTGCCAAGTAAGACGTAACCATTGTCAAGTAAGAGACGTAACCATTGTCAAGTAAGACGTAACCATTGTCAAGTAAGAGACGTAACCATTGCCAAGTAAGACGTAACCATTGTCAAGTAAGAGACGTAACCATTGTCAAGTAAGAGACGTAACCATTGTCAAGTAAGACGTAACCATTGTCAAGTAAGATGTAACCATTGTCAAGTAAGACGTAACCATTGTCAAGTAAGATGTAACCATTGTCAAGTAAGACGTAACCATTGTCATGTAGAACGTAACCATTGTCAAGTAAAACGTAACCATTGTCAAGTAAGAGACGTAACCATTGTCAAGTAAGAGACGTAACCATTGTCAAGTAAGAGACGTAACCATTGTCAAGTAAGACGTAACCAGGGTCAAGTAAGGGACGTAACCATTGTCAAGTAAGAGACGTAACCATTGCCAAGTAAGACGTAACCATTGTCAAGTAAGAGATGTAACCATTGTCAAGTAAGAGACGTAACCATTGTCAAGTAAGAAGTAACCATTGCCAAGTAAGACATAACCATTGTCAAGTAAGAGACGTAACCATTGCCAAGTAAGACGTAACCATTGTCAAGTAAGAGATGTAACCATTGTCAAGTAAGAGACGTAACCATTGTCAAGTAAGAAGTAACCATTGCCAAGTAAGACGTAACCATTGTCAAGTAAGAGACGTAACCATTGTCAAGTAAAAAACTCTTAGTACCAAAATAATGTTTTTTTCAAAAATATGATTTCATATTTTTAAAAAGTGCATTACTATATATATTATTATCGTGCGTATAATATTTTTTTTAAAAACCTAGGTTTTACTAACCAAGATCTAGTTATTTTCATGTAAGCTATTAGCTCATTAGAGAGCTAATATTAGGCGATGGAACAATATTTATAATATTGTTTTACGATTATTTAAATATTTTATTTTAAAGATTGTTGTGAAGTCATGAAAACGTGAGTGACTCTCTTAGCCAGGGCTGTTTGTTGTAAACTTCAAAAGTCCAACCAGACTGGACCTGTTAGTGGCGTCTGTTGTTACAGTCAACAGTTTATATATAATAATAATATCGGTTAAAACATGCAGCGACGTTCGATGCCTAGATTCCACACTTTCCAATCTTCCCATTGTCCGATTTGTAAATTTCAATCACATAGCTTTACGGATTCCTTCCATCCAGCTCTTTCTTGGTCTTCCTCTTGCCCTTTTTAAGGTCCACACCCACTCCATTGCTTGTTTCGGCAGTCGCGCTTGGCTCATCCATTTGACATGACCATACCAAATTAACTGACTCCTCTCGATATCCTTTATAATCGTGTCCTCTATTCCCATCTGTTGACGAATTACCTCATTTCTTATTCTTTGGACTCTCGATATCCTAGCAGATCTTCTCAACACATCCATTTTCTTGGCCTTTTTCTCAGCCTCTATCCTTTTCTTGGTTTCTTCTTTAATTCTCCACATCTCAGCTCCATATATTAAAAAACTCTTAATAATCGCATTATATATATTGAGCTTTTGTGATCTTGTTATTTTCTTACTCCATAATACACCGATCAAGTATCCTATTATTTTCTTTGTTTCTGTTATTCTCGATCTTATTTCGTTTTCATCCGTACTCCTTTTGTTGAACTTTACGCCCAAATATCTATACTCTTCACATGGTTGTATTTCCTCCGTAGAGCCATTGTCTAGACTACTTATTTTGTCACCTATATAGTTTATATATGTGTTCCTTATTTTGTGGATTAGGTGAGGCTTTCTGCTTTTAGGGATACATTTTTTTGATGACTATTTCTGATCTACAAGTTTTATTATAATCAGAGAGTTTTACTCTTACTCTACAATTGTGTTTATAAGTATCTGAGAATCACAAGTATTAACTTAGGGTGTATTGTTGCTTATAAATATTAGACTAATATCCGTTATTCTCTCGTTTATGGTGTACACTGTTAGTGTATTGTCAAAAATCTAAATTATAAACCTAGTCATCCCATTACCCATCTAAGAAATACAGTAATTGGGCTACATTATTGCAAAATTTAATCAGCTCTATGCAGCAATGCATAGATCAGCAAAATGCTGATCTAGATCTAGATCAATGCAATAATGCTCTAGATCAGCAAAATTTATTGTAGGCTCTATGCATGTATTTTCTAAGACTAAATACTTGCTATTCCAATTACCTAAAATTGTGTGTTTTATGTCTGTAACTGTTCAAATTGTGATAATAATCCTTTTCCGTGATTAATTTAAAAAAAGACTTCAGGGATCTTGTTTATGCATCGTGTTCATATCATCTGCCAATAGCCTGTCCTGAACATGTCACATACAGCAAGCCGTGAAGCTGTTTATAGGACATGACAAACAATTTTACTGATGTGTTCTGTAAAACCAGACATATTCTATAGAAAGCGATGTTAGAATTAGAATTTTAAAGCTAGTTCTATTAATTATTTTGCAGGTATTCTATAGTAATTTAAAAAATGTATCTGAATTTCTTTTTAATTTACTGGTCAAGTACGTAATTACCACCGTGAAATTTGTTGACTGTGAAAAAGCCTCTGGATTTGAAAAATTCACTTGAGTGGTCACCCTGCTCATTTACCCTTAAAATTGTAACCATTGTAGTAGTATTATGTATACATTGTAATTTCTTTAGTAAAACATTTGTTTCATATTATAGTGTACGCAATGAATACAAAATACTCTTAAGAAGGTCTGAGCTATAGGGAAAATTTTTATTTTTTTTCAACCCCTAGTTGGGTGGTCCAACTTTAGAAAGTGCTAACAGCAAAATTAGACCGTACTCACCTCATTTTGATCAGGACTGTACAGTTATTTCTCTTTTGCTCCCTCTGATCAAAACATTTCTTCCAAGCTACAACTTTCACCACCTCTTACAAACAAATGCCTTTCATTCAACTCTTTCCTAGTCACATGTCTTCTGACACTGCTCATCTGGCTTCATGCATGTGATATATTTCAGATTAAATAATGTAATTATAAATGTTTTTGTTTTTAAGTGATTATGTCCAGTGGAATAAATGTCTCCAAGTATATATCTGTATCAGTTTTTTTTTACAGGTAGAAGGTTATTTTGCTCATAACAAATTCAAAGAGGCTATAAATGTTTAATTGCCAAATTTTATTTAAATCAGAAGACCCCAATCTTAAGATTTGTTGTCTTTTAAGAAAAAATTCTGAAGTCTAATTTTTCATAATTCTTTATATATATACTTCTGTTTGAAGGATTGTATAACATTTAAGATTAATTTTCTTAGCAATTACAAATGTGTAACTTTATTCAGACCCTTAAACGGCTGTAAATTACACAATTTTGAACTATAGTTACAGGTAAATTCTATTCAACTAGCTTGGCTAGTGTAAAAATTTCCAGGCAGTTTTAAAGGGGTGTAGAAAGAGAAAGAGAACGACAACTTGGGCCAATATCAATTTCTAGGGGCAACCCTCATACGATCTATTGAATGTTATTGAACTAATTACTACTTTTCAGCTGGCAACTTCAGCACAGTCCAGTATCTGGCTACTTAACTAATTTTTAGCATGGAGCCTGTTACAACCCCTTTAACCTTATAATATTCTGTATTCATTGGTGTAATATTCTGTATTCATTACCAGTTCCTACTTCACCCCTCTTCTAGTCCATTAAGTTACAGACTGAAGCTTAATATATTACTTTTTAAAGGTGCTGTACATTAAAACTATATTTTATAAATCCTTATTATGTTCGACTTCCACATAGTCCAAACTTCAAAAAATATAAAGTATTTTGTAATATTTTTTGTCATTAGAAAAATATATATGACAATATTTTTTTTGGGGGGGGGTATGTAAAATTTATTGGACATCATATCCTTTTGCTCTCACGTAGCCAATACAATTAATTCATTTGTATTAAATTTGTTTCAAATGTGCAAACTTGTGTGTCAAGAAATAGTCGTTTCAATAAAATTGTTTAAAAATTTGTATATAATTTTTCTATAATATAACTTACAGATTCTATAACTAATATAGAATGATTAAGTTTTTGCATTTTACGTAAATGCAAAGATACATTTCTGATTAACTGGAAGTGTTCAACTTACTAAAAACACATTCAGGAATGGATCCAGAGGGGCAGTTTATCCAATGTAGTGGGTATGGAGTGCCAAAACTGGCCATAAATTTTTATGTAAAGGTAAGGTAGACTGTTGACAAAAAAGGGTGCAACAAAGGCGAAAGAAACTCTATTGCTGGCCACATTATTTTGCCAGTGTGCAAAATTAAAATATTAAATTAACAACTCAAGTATTAATGAAACAGGTAAACTTTGACTAGCAAATTGTTGTGTCTTATGTTTTTGCTATTATATTTTACAAGTTAGTGTTTTAATTATTCATTTATATTATATAATTTGTCTAATGTAGAATGAAGTAATCAAATAAATTTGTTGAGGCAAATCAAAACTTTTTAACATCTACTTATGATGCAGTGATATAGTGATTATTATGTTCTTTATATTTACTATATAGTGATTATCTTCTTTATATGTACGAGGTTTGTCCAATAAATACGCGAACTAAGGTCATAAAAACCTTATTTTACAAAATTTCATCTACATTGATTTTGTCCCCTTCAAAATACTCTCCATTCACTGCTATGCACTTATCCCATCTTCTTTTCCACTCTTCAAAGCACCCTTGGAAGTCCTCGGAAGTCAGGCTTTTCAGTCTCCTCGTCGTTTCTTGTTTTATTGTGTCCACATCTTCCCAATGCTGTCCCCTCATCACATTTTTGCATTTAGGGAATAGAAAAAAGTCATTCATCACCAGTGATAACCCTATTTAAGAATCCAACATCATTTTCCATGGAATTTTTCCAGTCAGTAACACATTCGACTCTTCTCAACTTTTGATGCGGAGTCAGCAGTTTTGGCACGATTTTTGCACAAACCTTTCTTAAGCCCAAATGCTCGGTTAAGATTGTGTGCACTGTTGATGTTCCTAAATTTAGTTCTTCAGCTATCATTCGGACAGTTTTTCGGCGATCAGTAAGGACAAGACGCCGCACATGATCAATGTTTTCATGCACACAAGAGGTTGAAGGTCGTCCAATTCTTGCATCATCCGTGGCGTCTTCTCGACCTTCTTTAAAGCGCTTAATCCACTTGAAAATGGCTGTTTTCTTTATAGCATTATCACCATAAACAACTCTCAACATTTCAGCAATTTCTTGGTAATTTTTACCAAGCTTTACCAAAAACTTGATGTTAATTCGTTGTTCAGTGAATTGGTCAATTTCCATATCGACGAACAAAAAAATAATGCAAAACTAAAAATTACTCTACTACTTAAGATCCGCTGGCGTAACGCTTCTGCCAAGCACTGACGGCTCATTGGGTCCCAGACAACACGTGAGGCCAGTGGACGTGGCTTAACTCTCCGTAATGGCCACCATATTCGACCAGTTCGCGTATTTATTGGACAAACCTCGTATACATGAATTTTTAATGAATGAGTACAAGATTACATGGTTTATATAAGTTATTTTGGTACATACAATAAGCTCTAACTTATTGTATGAATAAGTATATAAATTATTGTAGAAAAATTATGAAGGTACCTTTTAATTAGTTTATTCTATTTTGTCAATATCACACCATGATAGTAGAAAAAATTGTCTCAGTTTTATTTGTTATATATATATATATATATATATACAACAGTAACTTATCAATACTCATCTGGATTTATAATACTACACTATTTCTAAGATGTCTTCTTAGAATGTATGTATGTTAATTTATTCTGCTCTCTATTAAAATACAAGTATTATAATAAGGTACATTAGATTGCGAAAACTAGTTTAGTGTATGTAAACATTGTTTCTGGTATAAAAAAAAATTAATGCTTGTTGACCATAATTTTAAGAATAAAGATTAAAATTCATAACAGAATTTCCCTTTCCTAGTAAAGGTAGGGTGTCCACACTGGTTCTTTGAAATTTAAAAATAATTTTTTGTCAACATTGTGCAACGTTATTTTTAAGAATAAAACAGTATTTATTGGATGATTTTTAAAGACTGTTTTTCTTATTTTTAGAGGAGCAAGTCCGTGCTCCCATGCTAAAAAAAAACACCTATCTATTTAAAGGAAGGAAATAAATTAGTATGAATTCATTAAAGAAGCATTGCTTTTGATGTTGCAGCATTTAAGATATCCTTGGGCTCTTACTAATTCAAAGTTGGGAAGGAACCATTCCAAAAATTCGAATTACACAAAACTTGGCAAATTAAAATATTTAGAATAAGACACTACTTTTTTTGTTGAACATTAAGAACACCTTTAATAAAATTAAACGAGGCTTTTAACATGCTTAAATAAGAATTTCAAGGGTCCAGTTAAAATATTGTACTTAACAAAATTTTTATTTGTGATGGATTGAATTATCCACTATTTTTAAGAAACAGAACACAAAATCGGAACTATTTTGTCCTGATTTTGTTGGAACATATGATTTTTATACAGGTGAAGATCAACTGTATTCAATGCAAACAAAACAATATAAAAATATTCAAACATATATAGCACTTAAACTTTGTATTGATTAATTATCTTGCCTTACTACAACTATTTGTTTAAAAAAAAAGAGCCGCCTCGGTGGCCTAGTTGATAGCGTACTAGGATTTCACCCCGAGGACCCGGGTTCGATTTTTCATACACTTGGCATTTTCATACGCTATAAATCATCCCATCGTCTGCATTAGCCCAAGTGTGCGCAATAGTCACACGTTAAACACAAAAAAAAAAAAAAAAAAATGCACAGATTTTATGGTTTGGCAGCAGTTGAACACTTTTTTTAAGATCTGGCAAGGCAGATTATTTTGACGTACCTTTTCAGAATTTGTATTTTTTCTGCACCACATGCCCAGTATATTTGTACAATTAACTGGTAGAAAAAATTCACAACACACTGTATTGAAAGAAAAGAACTTTGCCAGTTTGTATACTGTCAGGTAGCTTCTTTGATGTTAGTAAAAATAATACTGCCGTTTGAGCCAATGATCTGATGTCTGTTAAGTGGGCGGCACTACTTGAAATATTTTACTTTCAAATTTGTTTACGGTTTTTCTCCATGTTAATTCTTGGTTTTTCCATAAAACTAACAGGTTAGGGAGGATTTTTAACTTGGTGCCGCTAACGTCATGCTAGTGGTACCACCTTGGATATTTAAAAAAATAACTTTATTAGTTTGTTCGGGTTTAGTTCTCATTTGTCTTCTAAAACTAAACGCTGAGAGAGAAATTTAAAGTTGGTTGCACTGATTTTACACTAGCGGCACTAAACATGATTTTTGTTGTTGAAAATAACTACTTTAAGCATGTTTTACATTAGTTGAAATCATTTATCATAACAAATTTTCTATTTAAAAGTCCTATCTAGAATAGATAGGACTGGATTTACATGTTTAATGCTTATGGACCAGGACAAACTTATCTTATTCTTCTTACTCTGAAGGTAATGATATCAGATTTCAAACCGATTTGCATTATTTTCCCTCCTAAAGCATCAGTGTACAGTATGATGTTTCACATTTTGATTACCAAATGTGTCACAATCAAATACTTATCCTTTGATAATACGAACTGCACTCATATACAAAAAATATTAGAAAACAGTACTTTTTTTTGACAAAAATCGCCGGTGATAATTGGGTTTTCAAGAAAGGTATAAGCAACAAAAATTATGACATTTTAAAGATATTTGACGACTTATGGGTTTAAGCAAAATTTACTGGGTAACGTGTTCAGGCTGTTATCAAAATATATATTCGAAAGAAATTCAAGTGACCAAAGCTGTAGACATTAGCGTGCTCAAATTTTAACATGCACACTCGTATAGTGTATGTTTGAAAAAATATATATTTTACGATTGTGATTCTACATGTCAAAGCGTGTTCTGGTGTTCAAAATCAGTGCACATTTCATTGTTTGATTCTTGCATACAATTTTTTATTACCTCATTTTCTAATTGAAATTCTTTAAAAAATAAAGTGCATATCTGTTTATATTATTATTGAATATATGCTGATATAAATATGTCTTGTAAAAAAATCAGGAAGTTGCTGACCCTGCATATACGAACAGTCACTGATTGTATTCTCTTTATTTGTTTCACCCAACTTTGGGATACACTAAATCAATCACTTTTTAATGTTCTGTGCCTTCCTCGTAGCTCAGTATTGCTTCATTCGTTGTGATCTTGCTTTTCTTTCTTTGTCAGAGATTTGGATCGTTCGCTTGGATTTGACTTTGCCTTGGAACCGTTGCTTCTTGTCCTTGGTTATTGTTTTGGCTGTTCTGTCCATGAGCATAGTGTCAGTGATTTGTAGTTCTGTTATGTCTTTCTCTGTTTCTCTAAACCAAAGTGGTTTGGCTCTTCTGCTGCGAAAGTAGTCAAATATTTTTTTGGTTAGTCTATTTTTGTCCATTCGGAGGATGTGCCCATAAAAATCAATTCTCCTTTTTTTTATTGTGTCTGAGAGTGTTTCAATTTTTTGGTAAAGAGTTTCATTACTGATGTGGAGGAATTGGTTGTTACGGAATTTGGGGCCCAAGATTTTTCGTAATATCTTTCTTTCTTTGATCTCCAGCCTTTCAAGTGGGTCCTGGGTTGTGAGAGATAATGTTTCAGCTGCATATAAGGCTTCTGGGTTTAATTACCATATGATAATGCCTTATCTTTGTATTCCAGGAGAGGGACTTCTTGTTGTATGTGTCCTTGGTAAGTTGGAAGGCTAATTCAACTTTATTTCTCCTAGATTCCATAGCTTTTTTCTCTAGGGCGTACTGATTGTATTATTAATTTTGTTTTTTTTATTGCCCTGGATTCGTTAGTACTGTATTGTGCATCGATGTCTGTCCTTTAATTCTTTAAATGTTATGATCCCTCTGCTTTGTATTTCATACACACTATCTGTACGTTTTCATTGAAGTTTTTATTTCTTTAGTACTTAAAAGACAATCAAAACTTTATGATCACTTTTTAAAATTAAAAAATGTTGACTAAAATTAATTATAACTTTACAAAAATGTGTTTACTCTGAGATCATTTTTGGTTCTGTGTCTGCAAGTCGTAAACCTGTCTATCACCTGTTGTAGTATTGCAGCTCATGCTGTTTACAGTAATAATTACTCCCAAATAAATTTATCTTGAGTCTTGGTTAGGAGGGTTTGGATGAGACATTCAAAAATTGAAACATTGTCTTTTTTACACATGCATATATTTCCTATTGTAATTATCCTGTTCTGAATTGTTCACTGTATTTTCATATCATATTATTGGTTCCATCTAAATTTAAGGCTAAACGGTCAATGGATATTGTGGGCGATCTGAAAAGGGTAGTTTTTAAAGAAAATTGTAGGTTCAGATTTTTTATTTTATAAATTTTTTTTATTTGCAGTTTGTGATATTAAAATTCATAAATAAATTTGCTAAGGCAGCAAGTATCTGATTTATTAAGCACTTTTTCCCCATTTCTAACATATTTTTTTAATTTATCTTATTGTAATGTGATAAATTATAAGTGTGCATACATTTTTTATAAAGAATTTAATTCCGTGTCCTGCAACAGAACCAGTCTGGATGCATGGTGATTATTTTAGGTCTTAGAAAACAAGTAATTATTAAGAAAAAATTTTTTATACAAAAACCAATATTTATTTGTTTAAAAAAAGTAGTAACACACATGAAAATTAAAATTGAAGATGGAAATGAAAAAACACTATGCAAACTACTGATTACCTACTTTACTATAGTCTAGCAATTAGAATCATTTTGGTTTTTCAACTTTTTATTTTTAACATAATTAAAATTTCAACAAAAACAAACGGTTTTACAAAATACGGCTTTTAAAAACTTCAAAATTTTTTCTTGAGCATATGTTTTTATAGAACAAAGAAGAATTAACACAGAACAAACGATTAAGGTAGCTATTTTTGAAAAATCAAAGTTGCTGGCACTAATGGGAAATTTAAGAGGAATTAAGTTTAAATTCCTTTCCGAACTGTAAGTTTCATGGGAAAAAACAATTTTTGTGACAGAACTACCATGGAACAAACCATAAAAAATTTTAAAAGTAATACCACCAACTTCACAAATGTAACGATCTGACCAACCCATATTGACCCATCTCTTCCTAAATTTAGAATAAGTTAATAAGTCTTCTTTATTTTTAATAAGCCCAATAATAATCTTTCGAGAAAATTAACAGTCTTACATACTTTTAAACCCTGAATAGCTAAGTATTTTATATAAATTTCACTTCGAAATATCTAAACAAAATTTGAATTGCCAATGATTTTTAACACTATTTTGAACAGATATTGCTGGAAACTTCAAATTAACCGGTCAACCATATTACACCTATTTATTCATACATTCGTAATAACAGTTCATGAAAGACTTTGTAGGTGTATGTGTGTGTGTTTGTCTGAAAAATTTTAATATTTTCATTGTGAATATTTTAAGTAAATTAGAGTAATTTTAAGGTAAATATTTAATTTTAAAAAATTCAATTAAGTTCAAATCAATTTTTTTTATTTGATATTTTAAAATCCTTCTTCAAGGTGTTTTACCTTCTGGCCACCTACAATAAACATTTCACATCTCTCTGTGCCATAGATTTGGTTGTGCATGACACACACACACACACACTTCATTTTACTAATATAGATTTTTAGTTCAAAGTTAAAACAAAACTCGTAGGATAATAGTACATGTACTGACAAAAAGAATTATTTTGAAATGTGATTTTAAAATTTTATTTAATATAGTGAACCTTATAATAGTTTTAATTAAAAAGTTAGCTGAAAAGTTAGCTCGTATATATATAATATGAGAGTTTGGTGTCAGATATGACATGTTAATTTTGCATTCCAAATGTTAAAAACTGTCATATTAGTTGTAAGTTAATTAATAACTTAACCCTAATTGTCTGCAAAAATAATGTTTCATGTTATAAAATAATTAGAAATCTCTGTAAAACTATAAAAGAATGAAATACTTTTTTATGACTGTATTACATAACATGTATTGTCTGTGAGGCAGGAAAATTAACCTGGTCCTTAACCTCATCTATATACTTGAGAATATTTATAAGAGGCGGGCTTACTGAGAGTCCTTTAAAATTAATATTTTATTTTTATTTCTACAAAAATTCAAAAGATAAGATCAAAAAACCAAGATATGATACAGTTGTCAAAATAAAGTTTTATTTCCTGTCTCATTCATAGCCATCTTGAAAACAGGTTATTTTTGTATACAATTAATGTTTTGTACACTGATGGATAACATACTTCTTATTTATTTATAACATGAGTTATAATTAATATTATAAAAAACAACTACTTCTTTTATTAAAAGAATAAAGGCTTTCATTTAACAGATATTTTTATGTGTTACTTATTTACCTAAAATAACTGAATGAGTTTAAATGTTATATAAACAAAAATTCATTTTTTTTAAAGTTTATGAACGTTTCCTTGTAAAGTTAAAAATTATATTTATTATAACAAATATATTGGCCTCATCATTATTAACTGTACTGAATCAAAATTTCAGGAGTGAAAATAGGTCTTCCCAGATAACATTTGGATTATAATACAATACTATAATTTTATTATACTAATTCAGCTTTATGAAGCAGATACTAAAATTTTGATAATGTTTGTTTAGTTAAGATATACATCCTGTGTTTGAACTAACTGAAAGTTTCAAAATAAAGTTCTAGTCATTTCTTCAGTATCAAAACTATTATATCATGCGTAGAATTTATTACATATTTTCACCTCGAACTATAGGCAAACAGTCTGATGATGGGGACTGATCAGATGGTTAAACGGCACATAGTATCTAGACCCTTTGATGTCAACTTGGCCTTTGAGAGATCGTGTGTTGGAAAAAACTGAAGACATAGTATGGTATACAGATGGCTCCAAGACAAAGTCGGGCACTGGTGCTGGGGTATATGGTCTGAGACCAGGGTTAAAGAAAGTAATTACCCTGGGACAGCATACAACAGTATTTCAGGCTGAAGTGATGGCCATTAATGTCTGTGTTCGGGAGAACTTAGATCAGGGCTTCAAAAAGGCACGTATTCATATTCATACCGATAGTCAGGCGGCAATAAAAGCACTTGCGGGTCCTAAAATACAGTCCAAGCTGGTCTGAGAGTGTAGGAAGAACCTTGACATTCTGTCCCGGGATAACCGGGTAACTCTTCACTGGGTTCCGGGTCATAGGGGAGTTGAGGGTAATGAGGAGGCAGACCGACTGGCTGGACTTGGATCTGCATCTGAGTTTATCGGACCTGAGCCGGCTTTAGGGATTTCTCTATCGTTAGCCAGGTCTGCTATTAATGGGTGGCTTACATGTCAACACCAGGTAAGATGGGACAACCTTATGGGCATTCCCATAGTAAACATCTCTTACGCAAAGTTCCTTCTGGAAAGGGGCAGCAGATGTCCTGGGCAGAGCACAACTCAGGAGGATCATGGGGCTCGTAACAGGGCACTGTGGTCTGAGGATGCACATGAACAGGATAGGTGTGTACCATGGAGAAACCGTGTGTAGATTGTGCAGGAAGGAGGATGAAAATGCAGGTCACATAATTTATGATTGTGAGGCTCTTGCTAGTAGGAGGCTAGGGATTTTTGGTTTCCAAGACCCTAGGGATCTTCAGCAGAGTGAGCTAGTCAGTGGGTTGTTGGAACTTATTAGGGGCACCAATCTGCTGAACTAGGTATTTTGAGAGGCAAGTTGCACAATATGTCAGTTGATCGCAGTGCCTGGGGTTGAACAAATCCCTTCCTCTAGAATATAATCTAATCTAATAGGCAAACATAGTTTTTAGGCCAGTGCAGTTTTGGCATACACTCTTATGACACTATTTTTTTTAAAGGATTTTTACAAAAATCATTTTTAAAAAGTTACATTTTTATAAAACTGTGTTAGGTAAAAGACCATCTGTTGGTTGAAAAATTTATTCTAAATAATTTAATTTTAAGAATGGTTTAAAACAACTTTGATCTTTCTTTTTAATTATGAGTTTCTTTTAAAAAAAGCTCTTTGAATACAAGAAAGAATCAGCAAATTTGAAGAAAGTGATTACTAAATTATTTTCTATAATATAATACAAATATATAGTGTACAATGTCAGTCCCATTTCATATTTGTGAAGGATTTCAAAAAAAAAGATACATGAATTGTTTAAGTTTGCTAGACCAAACTTTGTGAGCATATATAGCAAGTATTGGAAGTACAGATCCTGAAAATGTTAGCAGCATTGCATCGGTACAAAAAGTAAAAAAATGTTGTGACCAATTTTGGCTGATACATACAGCTTTTCAAAAGGCATCTTAACAATATAAAAGTATTAATAAGAAAGAAATGCATCAAATTGGAATTTAGTTGAAAAACTGTTTTTTATTACTTGAAATAAAATGGAATACCAAAATCTTAACTTTGGAAGACTCATAACTGTGATTATACAAGTTCTGGAGAATATAGTGCTATGTCAGTTATTATTTACTTCTTAATGTTTCCAGCCCTAAGTAAAGCCGATGTCATGATGTTTCCTGTAGAGATGAGCAGCAAAGGGCAACTGATGATGAGGCAAAGATTTTCAAAATTGGCTCTTCATTGTACCTGTTAATTTTTTTGTAAGTCCTTATTTTATTTTATTTGCATTCAAAAATAATGTGCCAAGGGTTTTCAGTGCTTTCTTTGTACCATATACACATGGATGAGTGACATTTAGAAATATGATGAAGATATTCTTGTGTGACTATATGGCTAATTTTTTAGCGAGATGCAAATGTTTCTTATATCTAATGATTTATACATTTGTAAATAGTTTGCTTCCCTTAAAAGTTTGAAGAGCTCTCCCAGAGGTCAATCTAGACTTCTGAACACTTGTTTAGCCTTTCCTTAATTGGTTTTTAATAGTATATTTTGGGAAAATATATAAAACTTGAGAGTGACTATTGCAAATGCATTGCTTTTTCATTTCTTACGAAGCCACAATATCCAGGAATCTACAGCAGGTGAACGGTTTTATGATCGGTGATGCTCTGGAGTATATTGTGAAAGATGTCTATGTAGTTAGTTTGTACGAGGGCTGTTCAGAAAGTAACCTCCGTTTAATTATAAAAAAAACACCACATTAAATAAAAAAAAATTATTATATACATCTTAAAGCTACTTCTTTCTGTTATTTTTCAACATAATTTCCAAAGACATTAAAACATTTATCATATCGTGTAACTAGTTTTCCAATCCCTTCAGCATAAAAATCTGCTGCCTGTGCCTTGAGCCAGGCTGTGACTGCTTCTTTCAGCTCCTCCTCATCATCAAAGCGCTGAGATCTAAGCCACTTCTTCATATGCATGAAGAAAGCTCTTAAATGTTTAAGTATTTTTATATTTAAACATACCTTAAATAAATATGTTTAAATATTTAAATATGGTAATCGCTGGGGGCTAGATATGGGTTATAAGTTGGATGCTTGAATACGTCCCATTGGAACTGCCCCAGAAGATCCTTGGTTGCCTGAGCAGAGTGAGGTCAAGCATTATCGTGCAAAAACACAATACCGGAAGTTAGCATACGACGTTTGTTTTGTATGGCCCTTTTTAAGTTCATCAACGTCTGACAGTACACATCTTTATTAATCGTCGTTCCCCGTTCCATAAATTCCACCAACAACACCCCTTTAGCATCCCAAAACACAGTTGCCATGAGTTTCCTGCCAGAAAAATCTTACCGGGCTTTTTTTGGCTTGTTAGGCGAATCTTTATGGCCCCAAACCTTAGATTGCTCTTTTGTCTCAGGATTGACATACTTGATCCACGTTTCATCACCTGTTACAATCCTGTTTAGCAATGGTTCTCCTTCTTCATCATAACGAGTGAGAAAGTCCAATGCAGAGGCCATTCGTTGATTTTTGTGGTGCTCGGAAAGAATTTTGGGGACCCATCGAGCACAGTACTTCTTGTACCCTAACTTCTCTGTCACTACTTCATACAAAACAGTCCTTGAAATTTGGGGAAATTCATTAGAAAATCCAGAGATTGTGAATCGACGATTTTCACGAACTCTTTCATTAATTTTCTGGACAAGTTAATTACTGACCACTGACGGCCTGCCACTCCTGTCTTCATCATGGATGTTTGTTCATCCCCCTTTAAATGAACGAACCCATTCATGAACAACACCTTCACTCATTACACTTGGTCCATACACGGCACAAAGTTCCCAATGAATAGCTGCTGCTGAATATTGTTTTGCCTTAAGATATCGTATAACAGCTCTTACCTCACATTTGGCGGGGTTTTCTATTGCAGCACACATCTTTAAACGCTATAAAAAACAAACTAGCACAGAGATGATGTTCACTCAACCACAGCTGGACGCCAACTGATATGCTGCGTACGTAGGCGCAAAGATCGTAGCGCTACCCCCACTACTTCGCCCACAGTGACCAATTGGTGGTTACTTTCCGAACAGCCATCGTATATCCACCACACAGACATATTGTTGTATGTCTATGTAGCAATTGGTGCATGAGGTTAGTTCTGTACAATACCGCATTGAGTGTAAAGGCTGGGAGCTCAGCTTCCATGATTAAAAGATGTAAAACTCATAATTTATTTCAAGTATTCACATTCAATCCCAACTGATACTCATCATGATCATGATTCCCACTTTGCATGGTCTATGTCTATACAGTAGCATATTTTAACAGAGTAGTATTATCTAGAATTTTTGGTACGATTGCTGTTGATTTTTGTTTCCATTTTTGGAAATTACTATATCCAGGTATTGCATTGACTAACTGAGGCTCAGGAGTACTGTGTTTAAGTCTGAATCTGGACTGTTCTCTTATGTACTAGTTTGGCAGTAAGCAGTTAGAAGAAGAGTGCATTTTCTTAGATGTTTTAACCAACTTCTTTCTTCAGGATATAATGGTTGGATGTTAATTTTTTACTGTTTTGCTCAGATAAGTATGGTTATGAGCCAACCAAAGCATATTCTCAGCTGCATTCTGAATTTTATATGAAGATTTTAGATATGATTCTGCAGTTACACTACAGGTAAATTTTTTTCCCCTACATATTATGCATGTATCATTCAAATGGTATAGAAACAGCAACACAGGATTGTGCGTTGTTTGTTTTCTTTTGTAAATAATGTTCTTTTCTTGTACACTTGATTTTTTCTAACCTTTGCTCTCACAAGTCAAACGTAGTTTGACTGAAAATTTATGCTTGTGGTTGAAAAACTCAATTTCGACATCCATGTTGCATTACATTGCTTTGTTTTGCTTACTGTAAGTTTCAGTCTTCTAAACATTTATACAACTTCTTCAGTAAGTACTGATTTTTAGTGAATAGCATTTTGAAATGTTAAAACAGTATTTATTTTGGAAAACGAAATCAAGATTTTCCCATCGTCTATAACCAGACATTGTGCATGATTGTTTTCTTTGTTTCTCTATTTCATAATGATTCATGGTTTTTAGTATATTTAGGAAATATGTCATTTTTGTTACGAAACTGTAATCGTTTGATTGAACTTTGTTTATTCATAAACACTCAGATTCAATGTTTGTTTTTAAAATTTTTTAACTTGGTTTTATTCAGATTTAAAAAATTAGGCCTAATAATATAATTATTTTCATGATTTATTTATAAAAATCTAATTTATATGGTTACCTAAAATAAGCCTGTAAGTATTTTACAACATTTGTATTGTGATTTAAATACGAAATTACAGAAAACGAGCAATAGGATATTACTGTAATTCAAAATTCACTAAAATTAAACATCAAAATCTTAAGAAAATTTATTTCAGAAAAGTAACAAAATAATAAGAGGTATATAAAAAACAAATATAAAAGAAGTATGTAATTATACAAGTAAACCAATAAAATTTAAAATAATTTCTTAATATTAACTAACAGAATAATGACATTATATAAATGTGTAATAATTTAAACCTCTAGTCGTCTTGTTTTATAGGTTTTGTGAATAAGTACATGTCTAAATTGTTTAAAACAAAATTTGTGAGTAGTAACTTTAACAGTAAACATTTTCAGGCTATATAAAATACAAATTTTTTTTTTTTTTTTTGGTGTTTAACGTCCGACTATTGTGCACACTTGGGCTAATGCAGACGGTGGGATAATTTATAGCGTATGAAAATGCCAAGCCCTCGCCGGGAATCGAACCCGGGTCCTCGGGGTGAAAGCCTAGTACGCTATCCACTAGACCACCGAGGCGGCTAAATGGTCAAAATAAGTATCAGTGCAAACATTTCAAGGAAGAAGGTTAAGGGTTGGTAGCCATAATATATACCATGGTAGGATTTTGTACAATTATTTATGTACGTATGTAATGTATTTATTATGCATATTCTTTTTTTTTACTTGTGTGATTTTGATCACATGCAATGCCAAAATAAACAAATGTTTAGTTAGAAATATGGTTGTATGTATATTTCTGATGGGTACACACACACACAAAACGTTGTATAGATTGGTAGTGGTATTATATAGTTTCTGCCATATACTTTACTATTTTTCTCAGTAATAAAAAGAATTAATATTATTTAACCAAAAATAAAAATCATGTATCATTTTTTCTTCTCTATATTTTAATTAGTATAATTTGTTTGAAAACACGACATATATTTTTTATTTTTTGTTCAATCACAGAATTTTTTTCTTCTTTCTTAAAAATTATAATTACGTATATTGTATTTTATTAAATAATCTTGTATTTATTGTATTAGTTGTTATTTTAATTAAGATTTTTTTTTGAAATTTGATAATTTAACATAGCTAGTTATTAACAACATAACCTGAAACTTACCGGCTATTCAATGGAATCAGCTAATCTTTCAGATTAATATAAAACAACTGATCTTAACTTCCGAAATTAATGATTTATTTCATATATTTACATCAGTCAACTTCTTCATAGTTTCTGTAGAGCAGTGGTTACGACGTGCGCCTTACATATTCAAGGTCTCCGGTTCGATTCCAGGAAACACAGGAAATTATAATCTTAATTTAAATTTAATATGAGACTTGTGATGCACAAAATCCAATATCACAACCAGCCCTAAAACATAATACATGTTAAAATTATAAACAGCTATATTGTTAATAAAGAGTTTAAAACTTAAAACAATTTTACTCTGACACCATTAAAAAAAGGCTCTGAATACAAGAAATAATTCAGAAAATTTGTAATACGTAACTCCTTCCATAAAAAAAAGAATGTATTTTCAATATATATATATATATATTATTCAAAATAAATATTTACATTTAATTTAATTATATGTCAAGGTCATCATCTGGATCCTCTTCATCCCAGTCATCAGATGCATCAGGTTCGTAATAAATATTGCCGCCACCACTACTAGGTTGTTCTTCTGTTCTATAAACAATTAAAATAAATGATAATTTTCACACAAACATAGTTGTTACTATTTACTTGAACACTGCATCAAATAATAAATTATATAATTAAAACAACTGCATTATTATTTATTTAATATATCCTGTAATGTTTGCTATTGATCTTAGTCCATAACGCAGCCCTGGTATTTCAGGTTTACTTTATCTATCTATCTATCTATCTATCTATATATATATATATATATATATATATATATATATATATATATATATATATATATATATAAAAGGCAATGTCCTCACTGATCAACGTACATCCCAAACTATTAAACCTAGAGACTTGAAATTTTGAGGATACCTTCGTTTTAATATGTAAGCTCGTACTAAGAAAGGATTTTGCAAAAAATTGAGTTTGACGCCATTAAACTACTTACCCATTCCAAATTTAATAAACAACGTACAGCCAATACTATTATAGCTAGAGACTTGAAATTTTCAAGGTACATTCTTACAACAATGTCAAGGTGCAATAATAAAGGATTTTGCAAAAATATGATTTTGACGCCATTAAACTATTAACCTAGTCCAAATTTAATAATCAACGTACAGCCAATACTATTATAGCTAGAGACTTGAAATTTTCAGGGTACCTTCTTACAACATTGTCGAGATGCACTGAAAAACGATTTTCTAGTATGCAACCCCTAAAGAGGTAAACATGAGGCACAACAATTTTTATTGGAAAAAATATGTTTTTCATCTGACCTTCTTAAAACGTAACATAGTTACTCTTAAGTATAAGTAATGAAATATATTTTTCACCTTTTCCCAAAACGCATCCCCTTAAGAGATTGAAAGAAGGTATAAAATATAAAAAAGAGGTACAATTTTGTAATGAAAAAAATTTTTTTTTATCTTATATTCTAGAAATACGCTATGAAACACATATTTCAACATTTTTCTGAATTCATCACCTAAAAGAATAAAAATGGAAAAAGAGTTATCATGAGAGAAAAAAGAGTGGAGAAAAATATTTTTTATCAAATTTTCTTAAAAGTAAACAAAATATTGTAAAACACAAATTATGATACATGCAATTCAGTATTTTTTCCTGAATTCATCCCCTAAAAGGACAAAAAATATAGAATAGGTATAAATGTTTGTATTGGACAAAAATATTATTGATCAGATTTTCTTAAATTCGAATGGAACAGCATATTCACATTATAATATTTTTTTCAAATTCATTATAAAATAATCACGAGTTTAGATGATCACGCTTTTATTAATATATTTTTTTATGTTTCTAAATTATTACATTACTGAAACAGTTTAAGTTTCGTGGGCAAAGCAGCGACGGGTAATGCTAGTTATTATACAAAAACATAATAACAGACAGACAAAGATCCTGATAATATTGAGTTTAATAATATCAAAAATACCAAAAATATTTGGAAATAAATAAAACAGTTTGTTTTTATGCAGTAATTGTAGGAAATTAGTGCTGTTTGCCATTAAATTTATGTGGCGCTGCTGGTGTTTGATAAATAAGGTTTTGTACCAGGAAAGTAGACAATGACATCCATATTCAGTTTATTCTGATGAGGTTTTGACGCAAAATGCATTTTCAAGATATCAGTTAATGTTACGGTATAAGTGGTTAGAATGTTTTACAGGCTGCTGACAACATATTCAGTTACAATACATTTGTTTTAGGAAAGATAGGAAAAGTTATGTACAATAGGTTCCCACGGATTTACTGGTCTCTAAAAAAAAAAATTCAAAATATGTGTTGGCTATCAGAATCAGTGTCAAAACTATATAAATCATTTAAAATTGTATAAAAAATCAGATTTTTAATAAAGTTATAATTTCTCTAAGATTTACAAGGCCACTGTTTTTAAATGTATACAATAAAAATGACATAATTTTCTTTGCTGAGTTTGAATATACCAAACTAAAATTATAAACAATAGTGGTAATACAAATATGCATGCGTTTTTTTTTTTTAGCCCACATTGGATCACACACAGTCAATTTAATTAAGTCTTTTGGTTTTTCTGCGTTCTTCCCAGTACTTTTTTAATCTTATTGATCTCTAAAGTCCAAGTTCTTCCGATTATACTACGTTTCGTGGACGTTTTTCCCTAAACTGTAATTGGGTTTCCTGACTTTTTAAGATCGCTTTTTCCTTCTTCCTGCCAATTGCTCCTTGGTTATTCCTAGTTCCTCCAAGTCCTGTTCCACCTCCTTCAACCAGTTGTTCTTAACTTTACACTTCAATTGGTAGTCCAATAATCTCTTCGTAAGTCTACTCTCTGGTAATCGAGTTAGTGTCCAAAGAAGGCCAATCTTCTTTTCCTAAAAATGTTAGTGAGCTGCTCGTTGTTCCGATACAAGACCGCATTCGGCAATAGTCTGTACTGTCCCCCCACCAAGTGTTTCTTATTAATAATTGTTCGGAGTACTCTCCTTTCCATTCTCTGGAGCTCCTCCGTTCTATTTACTTCTTTATTATTATTAATATTATTTTTATTATGCTCGTCTGTGTTAAAGAATTGCATAGGTATCTTCTTGTCACAAAATACTAATTTATTATTTACAAAATCTTCACTTCAGTTGGTAGTCCAATAATCTCTTAGTAAGTCTATTCTCCGGTAATCGACTTAATACACTGATTAATAATATAATAATACAACACAATGCATGCGTATTAGTATACAGTGTTATATCAATACAGTATAAGATTTTTAACTATCATCAAAACATGTTTAGAGATTATGATTCATTTTATGGTCCTGGGTCTTATCAGCTTTTATCAATTTAAAATCATTAATAATAACACACTGGCTACATGTAGCTGATGATGTTTCAAACCTGTTTCTTTTTAACACCCATTAAGTAAAATTAAAATATAAAAACAATTCTTTTATTCAAATTTTAAATGAATAATGAATTTATTACAAAAATGTGATCTTGTTACACAACATTCTAAAAACAAGTTACTGCACGTTTTTGTTTTTTTTTTTAATGTTTATTAACGTTAATTAAATACTGAACAACAGTGTTAGACACTGACTACAGCTTGCGATTGTGAACTTAAAAAATAAACATAAACAATTAGATACTTACTTTAAGTACGGTAGCAGTAGTTGGTTACGAGCTTCCTTTTCTTGAGCACGGAGGTCAAGTTTGAAAGTTGTCAGGTTTTCAGTTATATCTTTTGTTGTACTAGTAACAGTCTTTAATGGATTTGAAATTTTGAATTCTTCAATTACAAGTTGGTCACTACCGGTTATACTGACTGAGTTTTTCTGGAAACGTTATGAAAATAAAATGACATTTTTTTGTTTTTGTGATACATTAAAAATATTTAAACATTAACTAATTCATTCTCCAAAGTTCAATTCATGGGAGAACTTTCCACCTTTTTGAGATTAAAACAGGAGTCCGACAAGGAGATGGACTCTCTCCATTGTTATTTAATTGTGCTCTAGAAAAAGTAGTTAGAGAGTGGAACGTGAATACGCATGGTGGAATCAAACTAGGAACTATGAACAAAGGCATTAAGGTAAATTGTTTAGCTTTTGCTGATGATATGGCCTTACTAGCTGAGACATTGGAAGAAGCTAAAGAACAGACTCTTGAACTCCAGAAGCAAGCGTTAAAAATTGGTCTCAAAGTTTCATTTGAAAAGACTAAAATATTGACAAACATACAAAAACCACCAAAAAAGCTTCAAGTGGGAGAACAATACATTGAGATAGTCAAAGAATTCAAATATCTTGGGGAATGGATCAGCTGGAACACCCTAGAGAAAAAAGCTATGGAATCTAGGAGAAATAAAGTTGAATTAGCCTTCCAACTTACCAAAGACACATACAACAAGAAGTCCCTCTCCTGGAATACAAAGATAAGGCATTATCATACGGTAATTAAATCAGAAGCCTTATATGCAACTGAAACATTATCTCTCACAACCCACGGCCCACTTGAAAGGCTGGAGATCAAAGAAAGAAAGATATTAGGCCCCAAATTCCGTAACAACCAATTACTCCACATCAGGAATGAAACGCTTTACCAAAAAACTGAAACACTATCAGACACAATAAGAAAAAGAATTGATTTCTATAGGCACATCCTCTGAATGGTCAAAAATAGACTAACCAAAAAAATATTTGACTACTTTCACAATAAAATAGACTACTTTCACACTTTGGTTTAGAGAAACAGAGAAAGACATAACAGAACTGCAGATCACTGACACTATGCTCATGGACAAAACAGCCAAAACAATAACCAAGGACAAGAAACAACAGTTTCAAGGCAAAGTCAAATCCAAGCGAACGATCCAAATCTCTGACGAAGAAAGAAAAGCAAGATCACAACGAATGAAGCAATACTGGGCTATGAGGAAGGCACAGAACATTAAAAAGTGATTGATTTGGTGTACCCCAAAGTTGGGTGAAGCAAATAAAGAAGAAAAATATTTAATATAAATACTCTAAAGCAGCTTCTCAGTAACAGTTTGCTAACTGGTTGGCATCATAAATAATCTTCACTTTTATATAAATTTATAACCTTACGTAATAATAATAATATTAAAGAAAGATGTAAACAATAATTAATAATAATAGCACAAACAAAAGAGATAAATAATTCACAATTAATTACAAAAGTTAACAAATACTAATGCGATTGCACTTGATATTAGGATTACAAATTTTGTACGAAGATAATGAGTTTTTTACGCTATCCCTAATCACTAAATCACAAAAATTGACACAATTAACGTACAATTAAAATAAAATCACCCTGTCCCGCTTATATATCAAGCAAAACAATACCAATCTTTACCATTCTAAAACAGTGCAGAATTGCTTAAAACAGGTTTGTCAAAATTTATTTATTTATGTCTTAATATTAGGCCGACCCCACAAAATGAACAATTACAAGCATGTAATTCATGTGAATTACAAAGCAAACATAAATATTTGTTTCCAGTTATCCATAAGTTATAATTTAAACTTATGATTTAGCTTTTATAACCCACCCAATTGTAAATTATGTAATTTCAGTTGTAATTGTCAACTAACTATAAAAAACATATGTACCCTTAATTAATTAAACGTCAATGGATGGGGATAATTCATGATATTTGATTAAGCTCTTTCTAACAATAACAATATTATTTTTTTTAAATAAAAAATTACTGGTAAAACGTTATAAAAAAATTGTGTTTGGTTCCAATTTTGTGGGTGGAAGCAGTGTTACGTTTTTATTCACTGATTTTAATTTAAACATTTTAAAATAAATCTCCCATAATAATTATTGTGTACAGAATGTGTTATTGTTTGAAAACATGTTTATACTCCAGCAGCTACGAACATTGTCTTTACGTTCAGGATGCACTTTAAACTTGCGTTTTTCAAGGACATAAATTTGGGACTGCCGTCATTATTGTAAGGTTTACTTTTGTGTTAATGCTGTATTAAAATTAAGGGGGGAAATCATTGTCGTACTTCAAAATTGTGATGTAATAAAAGACAGAAATAAATGTAGACTTTCAGGAATCAAACTTTTCAAATTTTCTAGTCAGGTTAATATCATGTACAATATGTTAAATAGTTTAAATAACAAATAAAGTGCACCCTTAATGATACAGACAATTAATCATGACTATACGAATGACTTGGACACAATTTTATATGAGAAATTTATAGAATTTTAATGATGCAGAATAAACTTCAAGCATTAAAAAGATTGTTATGATATTAAAATTAATTGTTATACTGTATATTATTTATTGAATAGTATATTTAATTTTTATAAGGTTAAAAATGTGCGTAATAGGCTTCTACAATACTAAACATGAAAACAAATTCTAATTATTGTATTTATAATGAAACAGTCTATTCTAAATTTTAAAAAAATAAGTATCTTTGCAGTTTCAATTACTGCAGAAACCAATTTTGCTTAAAATATTACAATGTTTAAATACAGCATATTTTAATTTTTTCCTGTACAGCTTAAAATGTACAACTATTTCTTGCTAGTTCTAACCTGCAATTAGAGTTTGTAAATATAACACAATCAACTGCCAAAATAGATCACATCACCTATAATATATAAATTAACTATAATCTATAATAAAACTATAGTTATAAAGTAAATATGAGATAACCTGATAATTTTATGTATGTCCGCCCACTTGATATTTCGTACTTACAGGGACCAAGGAAAAAATCTGAATTATCAAAGGTGTGAAATGTATTGTTGATAAAACAAAAAATTGAAAAATTGAGTGTGTATTTATTTAACAATATGTTACAGTACAGTTGATTCATACAATATGGTTTTTGTCCGTGAGAGAAAGAGATTTTTATATTTTGACACACTCACTATCAAGTAACAACAGCTATACCTAAATGATATTGCATTTAAACAGTTTCTATAAGAACTGACACTTTTTTTTTTTTTGGTGTTTAACGTCTGACTTTTGTGCACACTTGGGCTAATGCAGAAGATGGGATGATTTATAGCGTATGCAAATGCCAAGCCCTGGCCGGGAATCGAACCTGGGTCCTCGAGGTGAAAACCTAGTACGCTATTAACTAGGCCACCGAGGCGGCCATTAACTGACTGACACCTGACACTGTCCAATAAATATGCCATTATTATCATTTATTATCTAAACATTTACTGTCTTACTCTGTTTAGTCTGCGTGGTCAAGTACAATGTCATTTCTATGCAGCAGTATAGTTTATTTTTGCACCAGCTTTTTTCGCTGATGCCTGGAAGACATTACTTTCCCATATCATAATGATAGATGGGCCATATTTTATCAGTATGGAAATGTGTTTGAAATGAATTGGTTATACAGTCATTGATTACAGTACAGATTTATGATCCAACAAATAAAACAATTGTGCCTGCACAGTATAAACAAGAAATCTACCCAGTTAGGACGATTTATAGAGGTGAAGGCTGGGCCGAATATGAATATTTGAGTGGACATCGAGCTTTCTTAGTATGAAATTAGAAAAGGACCAAAATGCATTGCTTTTATACAATTTATTAAGTTTTTCAGTGGTCCAGTGTCTTAGTATGGATTAGTTTTACGAATTAGAGGTGCGAATTATCTAGTGACAACTGTAATGTATTGCAAATTACCTAGCATTTTGTAGTGTAGACTGATTTTGTCTTACATAAAAAGTATCAATAAGGCCTGGACTTATACTTAAATAAATATTTTTTGATTTTGAGGATAAATAAATATCTAAATATAATTCAATATTTTCAACTTTTCCTAAAAAAATTATGTCAGAGAAGACGAGAATATTAATAGACATACAATTTTTAAATGAACCGATTTACACTAAACTTTAGGCCTACTAAATAAAAAGGGAAATGATGAGTCATTCCTTCAGAATAGTGTTCTTTGTTCTCAGAATCACTGCTTGCCAGTTGTAAACAAATTCAATATTTCCCCCAGTCTCAGTACATGTATATAATGTTTTAGGCTGTAGTACATGTATATACATGTTTTTAGCCTATACTGTAGTAGGTTAAAAATTCCAAAAATTGTCATCTTTTTTGAACTCACACTTAATTGTTTCAATGACGATAAAAGCATGGCCATCGTTGAAACTAAAAAACTGGAAAAATAAAAAAATGATCTTGCCTATATAATCTTTAATTTTTTTTAAAAAAAGTAGGCAGTTGCGGAACTGGCCAACAGAACCACTTCTTTTGGCATGCCTGACTGTGTACTTTTTCACTATATATGATTTAATTATTTTTTTAAAAATGTGTCTAAGTATAATAGCAAATATAATATTTGTAATTCTGGGATTCAAAAATTGGTATAGGTCATATTCATTAAATAATTTAACTACATAAATTTAGAAACTACACATTTCTAAAATTAACAAGAACAATAAACATAACCTCAATTGAAATGATATTAAAGAAACAACTGTTATGCAAAATCAGCTGTTTAGAAATAGTCACTCAAGTTTACATATATACAAGAACAATTATATGCTGTGAGCTATGCGTTACAGAATGAAGTGCGATGCCAATGCAAATGTTTTGTCAACCGCGACCATAGAAGTTTTCATTTCAAAAATCGCAATAATTGAAAACTTTGAAAAAAAGAATGTTGCTCTTACCAGTACTTTGAAGCTATTACTATCATTCCACTTGGAGCTTATATCATGTCCACGTAAAACTGGTGAAGAAATCGACCAAAAATTTGAAGCAGTATTAAACAAAAATTCAGGCTATTCAATTTTATTACGAATCAGAAACAAGCTTCTTGGGATCCTTTATGAAGCAAAGTAAGAAGAAAATGAAGATGTAGTATTAAATGCTTTACGCATCTAAGATGTTTCAAAGTTTAATATACTCCAATTACTTAATGTGATGTGAAAAGAAGTTTCTAATTATATAAAGCTTTGCTTCGAAATAACTGAAAAGTATTACTTTTGATCATTTAAAAATATATTATATGCATTGTTAACAAATTATTTTTAATATATACTTGGTTTATTGTAAACATTGCATCATTTGTGTATTAAAAAATATGTTTATTAAAAATTGCGTTTTTAATAAATATTCTACCATTTTTGTTCAATATTTACACATTTGCTATTTTCAAATAAATAAAGAACCGGGCCCTACTATTCGATATTATGTAAGGTAATTATTTGAAATGATCATACTTCTTGAATTAGCTTGCCATTTAGCTTCTTCAGTGTTGTGGATACTATAAAGCCAAATTTTCCGTTGTTTTCCACATTGATGACTGAAGTAGCCAGGTGCTGGAACTGCAAGAGAGCAATTTCTCCATCTACTAAGTAATCCTTGTGAATGACTGCTATTACTTGAAGGGCTGTTATATCTGTTCAATAAAATTTAAATAAATAAAGAAAGGTAATAATATAAGAACTTAAGCCACTCTGTCAAACCCAAAAAAAGATTAAGCATTATAGACAATGTATACATGCAATGACCTTTTTAATAAATCAGATTAAATTATTACGATAAACTAAATTGTAAATTACAAATTTAAATAATTAGGCCAAAAATAATAATTGGTAAAAATATTAATAACAAAAACCTAATACAAGTGACCAAAGTATTGATAGGGTCTAAACCTAAACCATAGGCAACACCTGATTCAACCCAGCAATGGTGACCAACAAAAGTACAACTTCCAAACTAAGAGTCCTAGAAACACCAATCAAGTTTTGACAGATTCAATGGGGACAATCTGAGTAAAATGACACATTGAATATGAAAATCGGTCGATTTTCCATGACACGACACAGAAAGAGGAATTGGAAAACTCAGGATATATGCATTAATAGCAGACTGAAGTGTAGACCAAAGGTCAAATTTGTTCAGTTGATAGATGACTCTGCCATCGATCAGTGGTACCACACTAACAGTGAGTGAAAGGAAGAATTAATTATTTAAAAGAATAGCATACTTAAAAACAAAGAACCGATAATTTACCCAGCAGCACCTGAGAAAGGTGTGTACCTGAGAAAGCAATGAGAAAGGTGTGACTTCATTCTGATTACAAGAAGATGTTCTGGACATTTCGAATCACACCATGAAGAAGAAATTCCCAATCGGGAAATTTCAACTTCAATATTTGACAACACTTGAACCAATGTATCCAGACTTTCTTCTATGCAAAAGTATAGTAAAGGCTTTACAAAATTATCTCACAGAGTTGGGCCATATTTCATACTCCAGAAACTGACAACATGATTAATCATGTTTTAGACTGTTAACTGGTGTTAGTCTAAAATTCTGTAAAGAAGAAAAATTGATGAACTGAATTAAAATTTCATTGAAAGATAAACTTCGTCTAAGCGCAAAATAAAATAATTAAGAATAATTTTAAAAAGAACTATTAAAAACTTAACTAGATTGTACCATAATGTTCAATAACAGACTTCTTAACACCAGCTCGCAGTTCCTATTCACAAAGGATCGAGCCACAATTAATTGAAAGTCAGACGACTTGCAACTCTAGAAGACATCACGGCGTTTCTAAATACTGGAAATTGAGGGGACTTAACTGCAATCCAAACAGGAACTGGGATACTTGTGGATAAGGAGCAGGCTCAAACAGGAGGATTCGTTCAGCACCAGGTACAACTGACAAAATACCATTTCTAAACTGGTTAGGTACAAATAATTTGTTCTGTGCAAATTGAGATTTCCAATAACAATTTCAATGAAATTGTAACTCCCACCAAGATCACACATGATCCAATGAAATGACTGTGATGAAACAAGAAGCAAGGTATAAAGGCAGGTTTCGCAAAAACTTAATTAAAACATTAAAAATCCAAATAAGGGAATATAATTTGAAATCATTAACAAAAAGATAAAATAACTTATATTACTGTAAATTAAAATAATTTAATATCATCGTTAAAGCAAACTTATAGAATCAAATAACAAATAGTAACAAGTATTGAACTGATATTGACTTTATTAGGAAAAAGTAAAGGAGAAAACAAATAAATAACTAAAGTTAATCCACATTTGAATAAATAATTTATTGTGATATTAAAATAAACAGTCGTGTAAATTAAATCAACTATTAAAATTAATAATAAATAAGAGTAATCCATTCAAATATCTTGGTGAATGGATTAGTTGGAATGCAGATGAAGGCAAGGCAATGGAATCAAGGAAAAACAAACTTGAATTGGCCTTCCAATTGACGAAAGAAACATACAATAAGAAATCCCTTTCATGGGGGTTCAAAATTAAACATTATAAAACAGTGATCAAGCCGGAAGCACTGTACGCAGCAGAAACATTAACCATGAATCGCATAGGCCAGATAGAAAAGCTTGAAATAACGGAAAGGAAAATCTTAAGAAAAATTATAGGAAGTCATGTAAATTAAACCAACTATTAAAATTAATAATAAATAAGAGTAATCCATTAAAATATCTTGGTGAATGGATTAGTAAAAACAAACTTGAATTGGCCTTCCAATTGACGAAAGAAACATGCAATAAGAAATCCCTTTCATGGGGGTTCAAAATTAAACATTATAAAACAGTGATCAAGCCGGAAGCACTGTACGCAACAGAAACATTAACCATGAATCGCATAGACCAGATAGAAAAGCTTGAAATAACGGAAAGGAAAATCTTAAGAAAAATTATAGGAAGTCATGTAAATTAAACCAACTATTAAAATTAATAATAAATAAGAGTAATCCATTCAAATATCTTGGTGAATGGATTAGTTGGAATGCAGATGAAGGCAAGGCAACGGAATCCAGGAAAAACAAACTTGAATTGGCCTTCCAATTGACGAAAGAAACATACAATAAGAAATCCCTTTCATGGGGGTTCAAAATTAAACATTATAAAACAGTGATCAAGCCGGAAGCACTGTACGCAGCAGAAACATTAACCATGAATCGCATAGGCCAGATAGAAAAGCTTGAAATAACGGAAAGGAAAATCTTAAGAAAAATTATAGGAACAAAATTTCAGGATAATAAGGTAGTATATATAAGAAATGAAGCTCTCTACAAGAAAATTGAAAAACTGTCAGATACTATGAGAAAAAGGAGAATAAATTTTTACGGCCATCTTCTTAGAATGAACTCCAATAGATTAACGAAACAAGTGTTTGATTTTTTCCATAATCGTAAAACAAAACCGAACTGGTTTAAAGAAATTGAAAAGGACCTAATAGAATTAAAAATTACAGAAAATTCACTGCTTGACCAAACTGCTAAGATAATTATTAAAGACGAAAGAATAAGATTCCAAGATAAAACCAAAATAAAACCTAAACCTATCATTTCAGAAGAGGAGAGGAAAAGAAGATCAGAAAGAATGAAGAGCTACTGGGAACAAAGAAGAGTGCAGCGCGCAAGAAATGATTAATTCAGCGTACCCCAAAGAGGGTGAAACGAAAAGAAGAAGAAATAAGAGTAAAGGGTATTAACTATAACTGGTTATTGGAAAAATATAAATCATAATATAATACTTCCTTAACATATATACAATGCACACACGCACACACACACACACACACACACACACACATTTTTTCTTAACATTTTCCTTGTATGGTAAGCTTACCTCCATTAGTATAAACCTTACAACTTCCTTTTGTCTTTATTTACAACCAGCTAAAGAGCTTCCAAACGTGAATGTGTAACAACATACATTATGGTAAATGTCCAATAAACAATACAATTTAATCCTTACCTTTTCCTAATGAAAGGTACATTAACTGATGTATTTGCCTATACAATAGGTTGAGGTCAATCAGTAACAACGCTGATGATAATGAATCAATTATAATCACTGGGTGCTTATCTTCTGGCAATATTGAATTCTTAATTTCGCTAAAAATATTTATACTGTTAGGCAAACCAGATTTTCCATCTGCAAATTATAAGAGAAAAATATCATTGCACAAATAATTTTATTAGTTTGGTCTTGCAAATTTTGTCGCTGATTACTGGTTAATAAGGATTATAGTGGAGGTGGTCATGTTGTTCCTAGCCAAATGATGCAAAAAAGATCTTTTAATTCAAAAATAATTTATAAAAGACAGAAATATATTTATATAATATTAGCTTTATGAAATGTTAGGGAGATGGTTTGTCGCCTTTATTGTTAAACTGTGCTTTGGAGAAGATTGTCGAGAATGGAGGAAGGCAGTTAACACCAGACGTCTAAGTCTCGGAACAAAGAACCAAAGAATAACAATAGATTGCTTGGCATTTGCTGATGATATGGCGCTAATCACAGACACGATAGAACATGCACAAGAACAAATAATGGAACTCCAGAGACAAGCAGCTAAAGTTTGACTACGGATTGCGTTTGAGAAGACCCAATACATGACAAACATCAAGAGCGCCTAGCCATCTCAAGATAAACACGAATACAATAGCCAAAACCGACAGTTTTAAATACCTGGGAGAGTGGATAACACAAAACAATAGCGATAAAATGGCACTAGAAAACAGATTACTCAAACTGAAATAAGCGTACTTTTTCACGAAAAACATATACAACAAAAAATCCCTATCCTGGAATACTAAACTAAGGCACTACCAAACGGTAGTTAGGCCAGCAGTCCTCTACGTGGTGGAAACACTTAAACTGCATACAGCTCAGGACGTAGAGAAAATAGGAAAGGTGGAGAGAAGGATTTTGCAGAAAATATTGGGTCCAAAGAGTAACACAGGGTTAGAATATAAACAGAGGTCAAATGGAGAGCTTTATTCCAAAATAGAAAGAATAATGGACGTATTCAGGAAAAGAAGACTTCAATTCTACGGACACATATACAGAATGGAGAACACTTAACTAAACAGATCTTCACAATATTAAACAAGCACAGGAACAAGATAACCTGGTTCACAGAGATAGACAAGGACCTGGCAAACAACGCAATAGACTCAGAAATTATAGGAGACAGAGCAATTCAAAAGTACAATACGGCAACTTGAGTTGCGGGAGAATAAAAGACCCACGTACAGGAGAGAAAGAGAGTGGACGCAAGAGGACAGAGAGAACCACTCAAGGAAAATGAAGGAAGCATGGGCTAAGAAGTTGATTAAGCGTGCCCTCTAAATTGGCTATTCGAGAAAAAAAATTAGCTTTATATTGAAGAAAATACAAAACATACTTACAGGTTATAAACACATTATTTAAACAACTGCAGCCTAGTACAGTCTCCTTTTGCAAAAGTAAATTGTTAGCCTTCACTGTTAAGAGTTTATGATTACAAGACCTCCTCCAAGACAAATACTAAAAACTGAGATCAGCTTTAAACATTAATCCTTTGTAATAACAACTAAACACAGTGAAAGCAGAACAACCTCACTTAAGTGGTAGACCCGATGGACTACATAAATTCTAACATATACCTGGATCTGCTTGAACCTGTAAGCAAGAAAAATACATCAGGAAAAATATTTCAAATCACCTTGGGAACCTTGAATCAACAATGTCCTTTATACGTCTGGATGTGAATATATACTGATGGGTCAAGAACAGGAATGGAGGAGCAAAAAGGAGCTAGAATACATTGTAGCCGTTTCTTGCATTACACTGCTTTAAGTAAAAACTCAACAGTTTTTGAAGCAGAATCGGTAGCCATAAATGCTCATCAACAGCTATTTGTAAGCTGTAAGCTGTAAGCTGTTTGTAACGACTGAACTCAAGTCCTGGTTAACTCCCAAGTCCTCTTTGCAAGCTATAGTCAATGATGATAATTCAAAAAGCAGTCACAAAAAATCAGAAAGATTTACAAAATTGTACAAAATAATGTTAACAATATGACAATAGAATGGGTCCCAGCTCGTGTGATTTTGCACGGAAAAGAGGCTGCAGATGAAACTGAAAAGAGGTGAAGAGAGAAACTGAAATAAAAAAAAAAGGAAGGACAAAGCTTACGATTCTCGAGCTTTTTTAAAAAAAATAAGATGCTTCCAAACAAAGGTACCTGTAACAAATTTCTGACTACCTACTGGTCACGCGGTCACGACTGTCTCGCCAGACATTTACATGAAGAATTTACAAACCTCTCACAAGTGCTCAATTTGTTCACAATATGTGTGTATTAAAAGCAAGGATCATCTACAGATGTGCAAAGGTCTGGATAGAGAAAAGCAAGGCTAAAGAAACTTTCTTGGACTCTATTGGGAAGCAAGATCGAAGGTGGTTTCAGCCAGGAAGAAGAAGACGACAATGAAGACATTTCCCTACGCTTGTTTTGGATTGCTGTTCTCAATTGTTTTAATGTTTCACAATACCTTTCAGAGATTATTGTTAAACCACGTTTGAAAAAATCAAAAAAACACACTTTTCCTGTCCCAGAAAACATGTTGCCATGATTTTTCTTGCTGAAAATTTCTGCAAACACTTCCTTGGTTTCCTGGGGGAACTTGTCTGTCCCTCATTCCACAGACTGTTTTTTTCTCTACAAATATGAACAATGCCACCGGTGTCACTGTTTTTTGTGATCTTCTGACAAGAATTTTGGTAGCAATCTGGCACAAAATTTATGGTAGTGTAACTAATCCTTTACAATACAATATCATGCAAAACACTTCATGAAATTTGAGGAAACTCAAATGAGATTTGTAAAGTGTTGATTTTCACAAGTTTTTCATTTCCTTTCAACAACAGTTCATCAATCACAATGCTTGGTCAGCTACTTCACTCTTCATTGTGAACATTAGTGCATCCATTTTCAAATATAAGGCACCGCTGTCTCACTCATTGCATTGTTTCCATACACTTCACAAAGTTCCTAATGAATTTCAATTGGCTTGTTATTTTTTGGTAACGAAAACCTGATCACTGATCTCACATCATAACTTGCGAGATTATCTACTGCGGCACACATTTTATAAATGCACAGTTAACTAACCAGAAGCAACACAAACCTCATGCTACCACAGTTTGATGTGCACTGAGTGAGGAAATGCCCAGTCACCAAGACGGCAATGGTAGCCCTTAACAAGGAGCGGTCCTTTTCATATTAGGCCAAAATATAAGTTAATTTCTAGATAGTTTATTAAATTAAATAAATATACTTCCTTGTATATTTCATTTATAAAAAAATATTTTAGTTGTATTTTGTTTTATAATTGCAAGAGTTTTTCCTGCAGAAAATTTGTGTGAACATGAATATAAGTACCCAGGAATAAAACAGTTACACGTGCTGCATAAATACCTATCATTTTTTAATATATTATTTTTATAATAGCATTTATATATAGATTATTACTTTTTATTCAGACATTTGCTATTATATGTAATAACACAACACATAACATTCTTAAACAAATCATGGAAAATGTTCAGATAAATAAAAAATAATAAAAACATGAATATTCTATCATTAAATACCAATTTTAAAAACAGAATGTTATTATTCGATTCATTCACCAAGATAGAAATATTTTTCAATTAAAAAAATATATTTAGATGTTTGGCTATAATGGTATTGCAATGTATTTTTTTGGATTATATGGGCTCATTCATACTGATGATGACTTGACAATTAGCAGCTACATCAAAATGTCATGGAAAAGGAATGCGATTTTCAGTATGGCTAAACTGTCAGTGTCTCCAGGTCATTCTATTGTTGGAGTGCCTGCTTTGGAACCCAGTATAGTCAAAAAATATCTGAACAAAATTTTGACGAACAATTTTTTCTTGGAGATTTAAAAACACCTGTAATACACGACTTACCTGCCAAGAAGTATTCTCACAGAGGCTTCTTTGAATTTGAGGTGTGAATATTTTTTTAAGCTTTCAAATGTTCCCACCACTATTTTTTTTTTTTTTTTTTTTTTTGCATGACAATGGTAGCATCAAGTAAAATGGACTGAAATGTTTAAATTTTTACTTCCCAAATACCGGCAAAATCACTATTTAATCACAAAAATAATTAAATTGTATTGAGAAAAGAGGAGGTACCAAGTAACAGCAGTAATATAATGACTTTTGTACGACTCACTTTGTGAAGTACATGGAAGGCTAAGTGAGTGGTGAGATCCACTCTTTTCCGAAGTGAGTGGAACAGAAAGAGCTTGTAAATGAAGAGTCACTTACTACTACAATTCATGTCATATTTATATTTTATTGAATGAATAAATATGAGGTGGAAGAAAGTAAGCAGCTAATAACATTTTAATAAAACTGAATAAGTATATAGTCTTACCTGCTGCTTTCAACCATCCTTTAGGATCTGAGTAAAAATCATAAAACTTAATATTTCTACTGTCATAATCTTCTAAATAATTTTGAAATGCACTAATGTTATTTTCAAAACAGAAGAAATGCAGTTTATTTCTCTTAATATTTGAATTTATAAATTCTTTTAGCAGCAAAGCACCACATTCAACCTTTGAATCTAAAACAAAAAATAATTTGCTTTAAATTAATTTAGTTTGTACAAAGTTATCAAAATATGACAATATATGACAAAATATTTATGACATAACACAATTGACTAAAGCAATAATTGTTAACATTTTTTTCCATTATATACTATAGTATTACACAGAGATATTCTGTATAATACTATATTTACAAAGAAGGTAAAATTTTCATGATAAACTGAATTTATTATGATAACTTATGATTCTGTTACTTTTAATGAAACTATATAATCATATGATAATCACTGACATTGCACTGAACATGCTACATTTACTGCGCCATCTAAAAAGTTACTAATCGTACACACATTATATGACATTAACCAGATCATGTCAATTTTCATATTTTTTTCGCTAAAAGGCTTTACTATATGCTCATTAATAGTCATACAAAATATATCAGTGCAGAAACTATGAAAAGTTAAAAAAAAGTCAAAAATAAAAATGACCCACATAACCTCAAAATCAATAGCGCTTAGATGTAACTTATTTTTCGTCATGAAAACAATTAATTAAATATGTGTTATTAATAACAAAAATAACAAACTTTTTTTAAAAAAAAGACTGAAGAAGTAACTGTTGTTGGATTACAAGGTTAATAACTAATTAAATAGGTTTAATGCATGGTTGTGTCAATTAGGTTCTTCACTCAACAATGGTATCAGGTTCTTTACTCAACAACAGTGTTAGTTAGATTTAAAGAAGTTTATATTGTTACATTTATAGTAACACACATTTAATTAATCATTTTTGCAATGAAAAACATGTTATCTATTTTTGTGTACTGGTGATTTTTATGCTGGTTGTATTGGTCATTTTTATTTTTATGTTTTTTTAACTTCCTGTAGTTTCAGCACTGTTATATATTGTACTGTTACCAAAGAGCACATAATAAAGCCTTTAAGCGAAAAAATTACAAAAACCGATACACAATGTGGTTAATGTCATAAAGTGTTTGGCAGAAAAAATTAGCAATTTCCAAAAATTTCACATTTACCATAAGTAATGACCAATTAATTACACATAGGTCCTACCTAAGTTTTAAAGCCTAAGTATAATTGGTTGTCTGAAACACCTTAAAGCTTTATTGTAAACTGTCGGAGTTGAGTGTATTAGAAATTGTATTATGTAGGACTAAGTAATTAAAATCTGTGGTATTTATGCAGTGTAACATATCCTGTTAGAATAGTGAATTTTGAATATTGTTTTGTTGTATTCTATAACTTATTAACTAATTAACACATATTCACCCATGGGAAAAATTTGTTTAAAGAATACATACGATTTTAAGCCAATTTTTACAGAACTATATTCACACGATGTTACTGTTTACATTGTACTGATGATACTATTATTTATTCTCTGATTTACCGGACATGCGCATTCTTGTTATCTACATGTACTTATTGCTCATGCGCAATAAAGAATCTGACAGGCATTAAATTTTATGATTTATTACTGTGTTTGTGTTTGTTAACGAAACATCGTTATTATTTATAAACTTTGAGATTTGCCTCTGTTTGAATCTTTAGGTTGGAATTACAGTCGTGTTATTGATTTTCTTATTTACCATGACATCTTTAAAGAATTGTATTCGTTTTTGAAGGGTGGCAATATTTGTATTATTAATAAAGAAAAATTATCATTTTATTGCAACTGTCATGCAGATGTACAATGGAAGCAAAAACTGTCATCAGGTTTTTTTTACGCATCACTGTTTTTACGCAACAAACGTGTCAGGTTATGAAGTACTCTTTAAAAAAAAATAAAGGTTTTTTTCACGCATCTCCGTGTTGGACCCAACAAAAGTGTCAATTAGGTTACGGAGTTTTTTTTTAAAAAAAGAATGGTTTTTTTATCAACAAAAATTTTTATCGTTTTACCGATCTGCAACATGTTACAAACTTTCGCGCAGTAGCAATTTTGAGGTTATGTTTGTCACTTCTATTTTCGATTTGTAACGTACTTCACATGGTTTCTGTGCTTTTATATTTTGGGCTATTGCTATTGGGCATGTAATAAAGATTTTATTTTAAAAAATATCGAAAAATCCAGGACATGCCCACTGCATATATACCCGATCTGTATTTATTAAAATAATTTATATTTATAAATATAAAATAAAATACGCAGAATAACCAAAAGACTTAATTAAATTGACTGTGTGTGCTCCAATGTGGGCTTAAATTAAAAAAAAATAAAATAATCTGTATTTATTGTAAATGTATTTATTAAAATAAATTACTACAATACCTTGAATTAAAACTAATTTTGTTCGTTGAACACCTTCTAATAATTGTTGTAATAACATCATAATATTACTTTGTCCATAACTTTACTTTTAACAACACCAAAACAATGCAACAGTTTAGAGGTTAATTACGACAAAGTCTGGCAATCTGACTCCCAGCCACAGATTACATAGAACAAACATATTTGCAAGTTAATGTTAACAAGATGAGGTGTTAAATTAACAACAAGATCGTTGACCATCTTTACCGCTCATAGTGAGTGTGGACGTTTTTTTCGCTACAGATGTTGCTAAACGCAGTATATTGTATTTTAACCCATTAGTTTAAATACATTTAAATGGCTATATATTGCACATACATACACACAAAACAACAGTACATAAAACACACACACACATTTTCAAATGTTATGAAAAAAAATATTTGCAGATTCCATCTTAAAAAATAATTGTAAAATTATTAGTAATTGTAAAAATTAAATTTATTAAACAAAAATTAATATGTTGTAACCTGATAAGTTTAATAGGACAATAATTGAAAAATTCATACTCATATTTAGCAGCGATCTCACCTGCTCAGCATCTTACAAATCATGATTCCCCTTCATGCAAAAAGCGCTTAAAGACGTTTTCACTCTAAAAAAAATGTAAACTCTATGAATAATTTAAGGCATAAAATATTTAGTGTACAATCTAAAAATAGAAATAAAATACGCTGTAATGTTTTTTTTCTCAAACTGGAACCAAGACCTCCGTACTACTAACACTTATACAGAAAGTAAGCATGACTTTGCTTTGAAAACACAACTAAGTTATATTTTACAAAGTTTAGTTCCTCATTAATTTATTCATTGTAATTTTCGCCACTTATTATAAAACTAAAACAAGGAAATGTTTGTCTAGATATTGAATTATTTTAACACTAAAGTTTTGAAACTAAACCTTTAAAGCTGGCTTCAACTGTATTTATCATACTTGCTATTTTCTTAAATTCAGTTTGATATTATGATATAATAAAATATTGTATCTTTACCTTGTTCTTTTAAAGCTTTTCTTGGTGAAAACTCCCTAAAGCATTTACAAAATTTACATTTAAAAATAGATTATAAACAATTGTAATTGTTTGTTACTATACTCAGTAGAACTTATGTAGTTCTGAAATACTCAAAACAAAATGTATCTCTTTGAAATCCAGAATATTTTGACAAAAGATCTGTAAATCAGCCTATTTCTCAAAATTTGTTCAAAGTTTGGTTATTTGAAGATGCTTAACACAAATTACTGTAAAAACAAACAAATGTGTTTCAGAATTAAATATAAAAATACAAAAATAAAACCCTTATGGATGTCTTTTTTAAATTTTTATTTATTTTAAATAAACTGGTATCAACTTTAAAGCAAGAAGTTTAATAATTATATTTTTAACATTTAACTAACGTATAATTTGTTGTTTTCAGAAGTAGTTATCGGGTATATACTGCCGGCCGTATCCAAGAAAGTCTTCCCTAGAAAGAAAAGCTTCCCTAGGTGAGCTTTTGTTTTGTTAGGTTATGTTGTAAGCATAACTTCTGGAATGATAAAATAAGAAACATAAAAACCTGAGAAGTGAAGTGAGAAGAGAAAAAAGTGAGAAGTGAATATCAAGGGCTGTAGAACACTCTGAAAGACTAGAGAGAATTGATTGTTCAAATAATCAATACAACAACCAATTGGTTGTTTCATCTGAAACTGTTCAGCGAATGTAGTTTACTATAAAATTCAAAGAACTAATCAGACAATTTAAACTCCAGTACTCAACAATGTTTTTAATATTGAACATATAATTTAAACTATCCTTCCTTTGAGTCGAGCAAAATGATAAACATACATGACCAATCTAGTGCTTCTGAAACAAGTAAGAAATAGAAGATGGTAAAGTGAAAACCAAAGTGGCTTTTTCAAATTTTGTACATAGTATGTGACAAATAGATTCATCAGTACAATAACAAGATTTGTTTTCTACTTCCGAAAACTTAGTGTATGAAACTGATGTCCAATGAATTTATAACCTTTTTCATAATGAAGACAATAACAACCACTGTATTAAAGATGAAGACAAACATCATACTGATAAATAAAACTTTTTAAATCTTTTTTTTACTTACTTATTGTTGTGTATTGTTGATATTATAATAATTGATATTATATATCAATTAATATATATTATTATAATTGATAATAATTATATGATAATTGTTCAGTAAGTATAATACTTACTGTTGTGTATTGTTGATATTATAACATCAAGAAGACCACTTGATGTTATAATAAAAAAAAAAAATCATTATACTTTAATTTAATTTGTAAATATTTGTTCCTTTAATGACGTAAAGTACATAAACATCTTAAGTAATTAAAACTTTAACCAAATGTTGAATTTTTAAGTTTTAATGAGTTTTATTGCATTAGATCTCTTTGAAACAGTTCAATCTGTTTTTGTGGCATGTTATGATGAGTAACAAAATCATATCTATAATAAAACTTATGAATAAAATACGGAACGTAGTACATACTTCAAAAGTGAACAGTTTAAAAGTTTCTCTTGATTGGAATAAAATGATTCATCTATGGTTTAAAATTTGTAAGATAAACAGCTGAAAGTTCAAGTTGTTATTTATATTACTGCCAGTGGTTGAGGTTATGTATTTTTTCGTATAACCAAATGTCATATAATATTTTCAACTACTTAAAGAATGGAATCTCCATCCGAAAAGAAAATACTTGCAATAGTAAGTTAATACAACTAAATTACTTAGCGTTTTTATAAATAATTTAATTTTTTGTCAAGAAAGTCTTATAGGTTAAAGAGGCTGACAATTATGAAAATAAAAAAATAGTATGAGTCATTTAATTTTTTAAACAATATTTTATATTTTCACTCCCACATTTTTGTACAGTAAAATAATTAAAATTTTAATAGTATTATGAAATAAATCAAGAAGGTTAATTTTGACTACTGCATAATTGAATTGAAGTAGGCTAATTTTTAATATTTTGTGTTACCCTAAAGGCCTGTCTTGTGTCATCCATTTCATCACATTTTTTATGCACAATTGGAAATTATTGTGCATAATTATTTTGAATGTATAATATTGCTTATGATTTAAAAAATAAAGTAGATCTGAAATTCACTAATTCATCAAGACTTCTCGGTAGACTACCTTCTTTTTTCTTATAATATACAGACAGTTAGGTTATAGTTTTCCCAATGCTTTATTTGTTTATTTTTTGTCTCTGTAGGTAAAATTTTAAAGCCAATTTTTGAGGCAATTTCTTGTAAATTGCTTACGTGCTTAATCTAAGGCCTAATTCATATTCTTTAGTAAATTTGTCAGTAAATTACTTAATTCATTCATTATAATTGATTACAATTTTTTATAAGAAGAATGGTCTAGAATAATAGACAAGGGATGGAGCCATTTAGAAATAACGAAGGCATATCTCTTAAATTTTAACAGACCGTTAATTCTTCATTGAATGTTCATATTTTGTTAATTTTTTTTTGAAACAATGGATAATTCTTTAACCTTAGAAATGTAGTGTATATAAATGTGAAGTGCTGTATTTAGTAAAGTACGCCCCACTACTTAAACATTTGGTAAAGTAGTGGGAATCTCTACTTTAAGGAAAGATTCCAATGGTCACTTGAATACCAGTTGGTGCTTTGATAAGATATTAAGAGTATGCCAGTTTTTCAATTCTTGACATTTGAACACCAAGAATTCTGAATATGCAACTTCATCTACATGCAAGAAGTCTCATATTAAATACGTATGTTCATATTTGTATGTGTATTCATTTTTTTGAATTTAGGGGACATGTTTATTAATATCTTGTGTAAAGTTTATGTATTGCTACCTGTATTGGTAGCAATACATAAACTTTACACAAGGATGGAATTTTATTATTATTATTATTATTATTATTATTATTACTATAAAATATTGATATATTTAAAAAAAATTATTGATCATTATCGAGAAAAAAAAATATGTCTGATCATCCTTTTTATTCAAATGATTTAGATAGAATTTTGAATGAAATTTTGTATCAGTTAGATAATAAACCAGACGAGGTTGAAATTAATAGATTGTGAAGAAGATTTTAATTTAGATTGTTGGATTTGATTAGAAGATTGTTCATTCCATAAATTTAGTCTACAGTAAAAGAACAGAAGAAAAAGAAGAATCTACTTAAAGAAAATATGCCCCACTTGTTACTCAATAAGAACAAGTCATTTTTTTATTGTGATAATAAAATGTGTAGCTTATACTAAATTTTGAGAGAATTATAAACAATTTTTAATCTTGCTTAGAATGTTTTTTATGTTGTTAGTTGCTGTTTGTGTATTATTTTATTATATTTTGTATTTTCTATTGAAACTTATAATTCTTGTATGTATTGTGCTATAAAAATATAAATTAATTGTAGGCTATAAGTAAAAAATAATTTAAAAAAGTAGGTGTTTTATAAATTAAAAACAATTAACACAATGAAATCCTAATAAAACAATCAATTTTACAATCAATTCTAAACAATCAAATCCTAGTAAAATTTACATATAACTATCTATAAGGGATAAAACACTAACACTTACTGGGATTAACAAAATAATATTACAAATCAAAATGGTTTTTAAATGTAGGTTTTTTTTGATTCTGGTTTATGGCAAGCAGGTTGATGCTCTTTATCAAATGACAAGAGAAAATATATTTCTTTTAATACAATGTTTAAGGGTATAAAAAATAAGCTTATAAGCTACAAGTTCTTATAAACTACAGAACTTGTAATGTCAAACTAACTAATGTTGATTATAGATAAACATTTATAACCTGAATGAAGGATATAATTTAAAAACAAAACTCACTTTATGTGCAAGCCGTGATACTAAGTTACACACCTGATGCCAAAGATTTTGGTATACATAATAGACGATTCAATAAGAACACCAATTTTAAATTGCAAGCTATTGTTACTGTGGCAACATTTCATTTATATATTTGTTAATCAATATTTTTTGAGGTTAATTATCCTTGAATGCTTTATAATTGAGCAATGAATTTAATTGTGAAAACATTTCAAATATTGTCAGTGTTATGCAAAAAATGTGTGAATGCTTCGTGCAGCTCTAGGTTATCATAATGTACCTAATGAGTCAACAGTTAGTAGGCTGTTGTTAAAATTTGAGGCAACCAGTTTGATAGGAGATATCAAAGCATCAGTGAACTCTCATTCCTGCCGGTCTGATTAGAACATCACAGTTATGTGCAACATTGTTCCTGTTATTCACAACAGTTGGGCATCTTGAAAGCTCCCTTCAGCGAGTTCTCGCAAAGGATTTCTAAATGCAAGCCTACAGAATTCATTTAACTTAACAACTGAAAGTAGTTGAACATTAGCAGCAGAGACAGTTTGTTGAATGGATTTTGGAGAGAAAATGCTGATAATAATTTTGCAAAACCTTCTCTGATGAGAACATCAAATTTACATTAAGTCTTCTTTAATAAACAGAACTGTTTGACCAAACTGCTAAGATAAGTACCAAGGACAAAAGAATAAGATTCCAAGATAGAACCAAAATAAGACCTAAACCTGTCATTTCGGAAGAGGAGAGGAAAAGAAGATCAGAAAGAATGAAGAGCTACTGGGAACAAAGAAAAGTACAGCGCGCAAGAAATGATTGATTCAGCATACCCCAAAGAGGGTGAAACGAAAAGAAGAAACAGAACTGTTGCATTTTTTTTGGGGGAGGGGCAAAAATCCTTGTGTAACCAATTTCAGATTAATGAATCTCCAAGATTAATGTGCTCACAAAAATTAACTGTGTGGTGTAGATTTTAAGGTGGTAGAGTAATTGGGCCTTACTTTTTTGAAGGTGTGGGTGTTTCCATGTGGGTGTTGCCATGGCAATGAATGGACAATGCTACAGGAATATATAACATTTTATGCCTTTCTTTAATAATGTGATTTCTTTTTCTATGTTTAATATCCGACTATTGTGCACACTTGGGCTAATGCAGACAATGGGATGATTTATAGCGTATGAAAATGCCAAGCCCTGGCTGGGAATCGAATCCAGGTCCTTGGAGTGAAAGCCCAGTACGCTGTCAACTAGGCTACCGAGGCGGCTTTTAATAATGTGAATGTGGAGCAGTTATGGTTCTAGCAGGATAACACTACTTTTAACACAGTAATGATCAGAATTGGCCAGCAAGATCATGTGATCTAAATCTTGTGATTCTTCCTTTGGGAGTATTTAAAATCACAGGTTTATCAAAATATTCCTTAAAAAATGCCACAACTAAAGGGAGATTCACATTATTGCCAAGATCGAGAAGAATATCTTTCTAAAGGATAATAACAAGTTTCATTATTCAAGTTGCAACACACAGAGGAGAACATATATCAGATGTAATTTTTCATACATAATGTTTTCATATATAATGGCAACATGTATCCTTTGTAGTGATATTGAAATATGTTACATTTCATACATATGGAGTACTTCATATCTATACCAAGCACTTAAAAAAAAAAAAAAACGGTGTTCTTATTCATTCACTTATTACAAAATAAATAAGAAATAAATTGTTTGATAAATACAATACCCTTTGTATTGTTTATATTGTTCATAAATTTTTATAATTGTTTTGTATAATTTTTTACATTATTTGGATATGACATTTCTAGTGGTTTTTCTTACCGTTTGCTGGTGTTTTTTTCCATTAGCATAAAAGCATGAGCTTAATCAGTACGAAAATTTGGTAAGCTCTTATAATTAGTCACTTTCATTCATTTCGAACACCAGAAGAATGTAATCAATGGTTCAAGATATTGACATCTTATGATATTTAATTTTTTTCCAGTAAATATTTTTGGACTGGAAAGTACTATATGTCACTTAAATGATTTATGAGATAAATAATTAATGTATTTTTTATAATTAAAAATGTCAGTTCAATAATACAGTAAATTAATAGGTTTACTTTCCTGGAAGACTTTTTTAAGTGATAAAATAGTTAAAACTTTTTATTTTGGCTACTTATAGTTTTAAAAGTTTTTTTTTTTAATTACTGAAGTGGTGAATATGTGACAAAAAGGATATATTATGACACATGTTCATTTTTCATATTTTTAATTCCCTGTCATTGCTAAGAGATTAGTGGAGCAAGACATTGATGCCTTGAGTAGTCTAATAGGTATTGCACCTTGCACTCATCACTTGAACATTCAGTTCACTTAAAACTGAAGTGATCTTGTTATTTAAGTGCTATTTGTTATTTTTGTTGTTAGAAGTCTGATTAAAAGCATGTTTTTCACTGTCCCTTTTTGTTGTTTTACTACATTTTTGTACGTAGGCAGTACTTACATTTTACTACAAGTAACAGTACTTAGCTCTAGTACTCATTTTTGCCCAACTTAGCCTACAGCGAAAAAACCTCTAAATTTCTCGCAAAAACACACCTGTTTACTTAACTTAGCCTATGAAAAAACACACTCAAACAAGTATGAGGACATTAACAGTTAACAAGCTACATAGGGTTATGCAGCAGAATAAAAGTAGCAACACATTTTTGACTGAAAAATGCAAATAGTTAATTTTAAAAATGCATTTTTTAATTTACCACTTATTGATTTATAACCAGTGAGACAATGCGAGTCTCTGCTGCAGAAAATTTGCATAAATAAATATTGAGAATCTTTGAGATAAATAGCTATTATAATATTTCACTCTAGTCTGAAATATTTTTGAGGATCAAGTTTGAAGATATATGTCATCACAACGAATTAATTATTGACAAACTATTGTTATTCCTATAAAATGTGTTAGTCGTACGTAAGAATTACAAATGTAAGAATAAATAAGGTATAATACGGCTTAATGTAAATTTTTCTTATTTGATAGTACAGAATTTCTTTACGACAACCTTATTTGAATTTAAATAACATATAATTTAATTGCAATACTTATGTTTTTTGTTAGGATGAAAATGATGATGATAAGGAACAAAGTGAAAAAGATAAAGGTAGTATTTTATCAGAAGAAAGTGAACCTAAGTTGAAATATATTCGTATAACCAATGATCTGCAGAATATATTTTTCCAGGATTCAGCTAGCTGTATAGCCATTCATCCTAAGGCAAGTTATTTACCAAATATTTTGCTTGAAAAACAAAACAAAAATACCATTATATTTAATTAAGGCTATATAATGTATATTGTTATAGATTATTCATCATTAAGATTATTCATGTAGTAGATAGATTAATACTAAAGGAAGGGATAATTCAACCCCTGGCACTGCGATCAACTGATCTATTATGCAACTAAACCTCTTAAATACCTCCTAATAAGTTCCAACAACCCACCAATTAGCTCATTCTGCTGAAGATTCCTAGGGTCTTGAAAACCAAAAACCCCTAGCCTCTTACTAGCAAGAGCCTCACAATCATAATTATGTGTCCTGCAGTTTCTTCCTCCTTCCTGCACAATCTACACATGGTTTCTCCATGGTACATTCCTATCCTGTTCATATGCACCCTCAGACCACAGTGCCCTGTAATGAGCACCATGACCCTCCTGAGTTGTGCTCTGCCCAGGACATCTGCTGCCCCTTTGAGTCCTTCAAAAAGAACTTTACTTAAGAGGCGCTTACTATAGGAATGCCCATGAAGTTTATCCCATCTTACCTGGTGTTGATTGATAATCCACCTGTATATAACAGCCCTAGCCAACAATTGAGAGATCCCTAAAACCTCATGTCCGATAAACTCAGATGCAGATCCAAGTCCAGCCAGTCGGTCTATCTCCTCATTACCCTTAACTCCCCTATGCCCCGGAACCCAGTGAAGAGTTACCTGGTTGCCCAGGAACAGAGCGTTGAGGTTCTTCCAACACTCCCAGACCAGCTTGGACTGTATTGTAGGACCCTCAAGTGCTTTTATTGCTGCCTGACTATCGGTATGAATATGAATACATGCCTTCTTGAACGATTCAAGTTCTCCCGATCACAGTCATTAATGGCCATCACTTCAGCCTGGAATATTGTTGTATGCTGTCCCAGGGTAATAACTTTCTTTAACCCTGGTCTCAGGCCGTACACCCCAGCACCAGTGTCTGTCTTTGTCTTGGAGCCATCTGTATACCACACTATGTCTCCAGGTTTTTCCAACACACAATCTCTCCCTCCAAAGGTTAAATTAACATCAAAGGGTCTAGATACTATGTGCTGTTTAACCATCTGATCTGTCCCCATTAACAAGATTGGGTCATTGATCTTGTCTGTGATTCTAGCATGGCCAAAAGTAGAGGGCACCCAGACACCACCACCCTGCAGCCTATAAGCTGCTTTATGTGCCTCCCCCATGACAAAAAGGTCAGTTCATGTAGTAACGCTTGGTGGTTGATGTGGCTAAAGCACTGGTCAGTTTACTGCATCTCTGAACTGCGCACCTCAAGTACTTAGTTTGAGCAGCAGTTACTCTCATTGATTTATTCTTACTGTTAACACTGATCCCCTTGTCCTTATTAATCTAACTGTAATGAAGTATGGATGTTAAGAAAAAAAAATCAATTCTAGTAATTAGAAATATTAATATTGGAAATGTATTAAATTTGCAGAATTTGTTTATATACATATTTTTAATGGTTTAAGTAAAAACAAGGACTCTTTTGGTTTAACATTATAAATTAGTTATTATGTAATTGTAAATCTACTCCAATTATTTTTTTTGTGATCAGGATATTAAAAACCATTAAAACAAAGTTGTTTTTAAGTAAATAACTTTTTTGTAAAAATCATACAATAAAAAAACATGACTCAAAACTACACTAACCTTAATCGCAGATATATGGCTGGTATCAATATATATTATTTCTGGAGCCAACATCCGTTTTTCTCAGCATATACTATTCATACAGGCTTAAATGAGGTATCTTTAGAAAGATTTTTTAACCGACTTCTGAGATTGCAAAACTATTTTGCGCTAAAACTTATTGTTTATGGAAAATTTTAACATAAAAGACACTTTTAACTGTCATAGGCAAAACGGCATCATGGATGCACATGTGCTGTATCACAAATCAGACAATATTTTGTATATTTTATGATGCTAATTTATTAATCACGAATAGACAATCCCATTAAAAATGCCTCTTTTTTGCATAACATACTTAGAACATTTTCAGTAGTTACTGAAAAGTCATCTAACTTATAGGTTGTGTGGCACTACTAACAGTCACTTATCCCTGCCCATCGTACAAGCCAGGACACGCATTTTGAATACCAAACATGTTTTGGACACTGTTTTTACACTAACATATTTGTAATTTCTCCTTCCATCGTGCATTTATCTATTGTTAATATAGGCATAATAAAATTCAATTAAAATGTCAAAATACAGTTAGAAATTATCAAGCATACCTTTTCAATTGATTAGAAGACATTTACCTATTAAAATTGCATTAACTATCACTACAAGAAAAGTCATAGGGACAAAGACTTCAAAGAGCAGGATTGTTTTTACCAAATACCGTCTTTTCTCACGGACAATTGTATGTAGCCTTTTCAAGGATAATTAAATCAACTAACATGTTTGTATCCATTAAAGAAAATGAAATACAGAAGTACACGAATATTACGTTCCTATGTCAAATATCGTTTATAATGAGGTCGTAAAAATTTCTATTAAAAAAAAACAATTATCTGTATTGAAATGTATATACTACAATGACTCATAAATTTGTGATTCTTATTTCAAACTGATTACTTTTCGATTTTTTTTTAAACTTGATCTCTTCGTTCCAACTACCGCCCCTACTCTTATTCAAAAGGCTGTGTTTATTTAAGTGCAAAATTTTGCACGGGCTCCTTATAATTCATAAATTGTGTACATCATATAGCTGGTTTATCAACATAGGAGTGCATCTAAAGTTTCAATACAGAAACAGGTGGACTTTGTTCTTTACCATACAAATTTAATTGAAAGTACAGTTGATAAATTAATATGTTCTTTGCATAATTTTTTTTCTTCTCTAACAGGGTGTCTACTACCCCTGTATATTCTGGAAAACCCTAAAAATGCCCTGGAGTGGAAATACTCTGGAGTTTCTCCCAAACCCTGAAATTACCCAAAAATTATTGTTATATTTTTCTTATTATTCAGAGTTATGTTTGGAAATTTCATAACTAAATTTGCAAAATTCCATTTTGTGTATGTGTTGATTTCTGTGTAGTTTTATTAACTAACACAATGAACTCCTGTTACTTAGATTATGCTTGATCTTAAATTAATGTGATCAATTGTTTCATCATTGGTTTTATTGTTTGTAAGTTCTGTATACCTGTATGTCTACTTTTCCCTCCATTTTTAGTTTAAGGTAGAGAGATTGGCGTTATTGCCAGAAATAACCAGTTATTGGTGTCTCAATTTAATCTAGCGGTTTTATTTGATAAAAAAGCAGTTTTTTTAAATAGCCAGTTTATTATTACTTTTTTTTTTAGAAAAGAAAATGTTTACAGACAATTAAAGTTAGTATTTAAATTTTTACAGGACATTTTTTTTTTAATTTAATTTTATTTTCAACTGAGTAGAAATACCCATCTAGTAATTTACATTTAACACATGTTTACACTTTGAAGGGATATGGATATATCCCTTAGAAACTAATGTCCATCCGGACCAGCAAAAACCATAAGGTCCAGTGGCTTTGTTCTTCGTAGCCTTCTAACCACTCCAGCTTCAGCCAACAATCCGCGTATCTCCGGATGCTCGTGTTGAGAGATGCGTTGTCCGTGCTTCTTTGCATACTTTTTACAGGAAATGAAAAATAAATTGGTTTTTATGTGGGACTCAAAACTAAAAATGCAAATTTTCAGAAAATTCCAAAGAAAATAAATAATGTTTTATTGAAGGAGTCCAACTAGGCAAAGACTGCTCCTGATGTTTACCAATCCTACTTAGTTAAAAAAGTCCTGTCTTTTGTCTCAGTTTTGTCATTTTAGATGTATAATTGTATAAAATGAATTGTTTATTTATCAGTAAGATGCACATAGGCTATCAGAAAACGAAACAGAAATAAATATCTATGAAATGGTTCTGGAAAATGTTTTAAATGCACTGAAATACTGTGGAAAAACCGTGAGCTTTTTGACATTTTTAAAGTGGTGGACACTGTACATAAATCCTGTATTCTTCTAAATAATTTGTGTAGTGTCTTTTCATGCACATTGTCATAATATTTATATTTTATTAAAATTCATGCATTTATTATCAATGCCATACTCAGAGTAACTTAATCTTATGGTGTTAGATTAACACTAGAGGAAGGGATAATTCAACCCCTGGCACTGTGATCAACTGACCTATTGTGCAACTAAACCTCTTAAATACCTATTTCAGCAGATTGGTGCTCCTAATAAGTTCAGCAACCCACCAACTAGCTCACTCTGCTGAAGATCCCTAGGGTCTTGAAAACCAAAAACCCCTAGCCTCTTACTAGCAAGAGCTTCACAATCAAATTGTGTCCTGCAGTTTCCTCCCTCCTGCATAATCTACACACGGTTTCTCCATGGTACATTCCTATCCTGTTCATATGCAACCTCAGATCACAATGCCCTGTAATGAGCCCCATGACCCTCCTGAGTTATGCTCTTTTCAGGACCTCTGCTGCCCCATTGAGTCCTTCAAAAGGACCTGTACTTAATAGGCGCTTACTATGGGAGTGCCCATGAAGGTTATCCCATCTTACCTGGTGTTGATTGATAATCCGCCTATTAATAACAGCCCTGGCCAACGATTGAGAGATCCCTAAAGCTGGCTCAGGTCTGATAAACTCAGATGCAGATCCAAGTCCAGCCAGTCGGTCTGCTTCCTCATTACCCTCAACTCCCCTATACTCTGGAACTCAGTGAAAACTTACCCGGTTGCCCAGGGACAGAGCGTCAAGGTTCTTCCAACACTCCCAGACCATCTTGGACTGTATTGTAGGACCCACAAGTGCTTTTATTGCTGCCTGACTATCGGTACGAATATGAATACAAAGAACTACGTGCTCACACAGTTGCTGTGAACCAAATTAGTATCGATATCAATGGAGATTATATTGCCAGTTGCTCTGACGATGGAAAGGTAATTCTGGTTAGTCTTAGTGCTAAAACTGAATTGTTTATTTACATTTTTATTTTTTCAAAATACAAAATTGGTTATTTAGAAAATGTGGTAAACCTGTTATATTTGGATTAAATAGGTAGTAAGTAGTTTATAAAAAAAAAATTAAAAATCTTACTCATTGCAATATAGACAATCATGAATAATCTAATGCCTTCAGTGTCAAAATATGTGCTTCTGAGCTACAGTATTTAAGCATCTGAGATTCTGTCAAATATTTGGAGCAACTATTTTTCAAAAACAGTTGATTAATTTATTGATGTAGGCCGGATGTTATCGGTCATTTAATAAACAGCTAATCACGATTTTCTCCCATAACTTCATTAAACTGCCTTCTATGATATGATAATGAAATTGCATTAGCAACCTTGTACAGTAATATCTTCAATATTTAAAGCTTTTAATAAATCAGTAACACTTTCTTCTCCTTCTTGCTCAATGGATCTTTATAAATAAAATATCTTTAATATTTTATTGCTTTCAATAAAGCAATGACACTTTCTTCTCCTTCGTGCTCAAAGGCTTTTTATGAATACAACATCTTTAATATTTTATTGCTTTCAATAAAGCAATGACACTTTCTTCTCCTTCGTGCTCAAAGGCTTTTTATGAATACACATCTTTAATATTTTATTGCTTTCAATTAAACAATGACATTTTCTTCTCCTTCGTGCTCAAAGGCTTTTTATGAATACACAACATCTTTAATATTTTATTGCTTTCAATTAAGCAATGACACTTTCTTCTCCTTCGTGCTCAAAGGCTTTTTATGAATACAACATCTTTAATATTTTATTGCTTTCAATAAAGTAATGACACTTTCTTCTCCTTCGTGCTCAAAGGCTTTTTTTGAATACAACATCTTTAATATTTTATTGCTTTCAATTAAACAATGACACTTTCTTCTCCTTCGTGCTCAAAGGCTTTTTATAAATATAACATCTTTAATATTTTATTGCTTTCAATTAAACAATGACATTTTCTTCTCCTTCTTGCTCAATAGTTCCTTGTAAATACAGTAACATCTTTAAAATTCATTGTTTTTATAAACTTGATAATAGTTCTCCTTCTTGTTCAATAGTTATTTTTGCGATAAATAAGCTTGATGTTGTTAAGAACCTTAATTTGCAAAAGTGAGGTTACATTAAATGAGACATTTTATTTTTATTGACCAAAACAGATTTTCTTGATTTCTTTATTATTTTATTGCTGCAAGCAAAGACATGACTAATATAAATCAAATTAAATTAGTTCCAACTACAATTTTTGTATGATACTTTTAGGTAGTGTTATTATCAGGGCCCAGATTTGGATGACATGATATCTTTTTACTGAGTGGTTTGATTTGTTTATATAAACTTTATACAATGCACAGTTTTGAAATATGTGCTTCTTATTTTACATTTTTTTGTGGTGATATTTTGTTAATTCTCTTTGATTTCAGAGAATTTTCTGTCATTTTGTAAAGAAACATTCCTTTTTAAGTCACTTTTGCAAATTTAGTTATGTCACAGTATTATTTTGTGAAATTACAGCTCTCATTGTTAAAAGCAGTAGTTAAAAAAAAAAACTGATTTAAAAATATGTCTAAAACGTTTTGATATATTATTATATTGATAATAAGTGGCAGTGAAATAATTTTATATTTTCAGAGTTGAAGATCAGGTGGGTAAACAAAGATATATTAGCTGAAAACCAGTTATTGTTCAGCTCCAAACATGAAGACCACGTTTTGTGGAAAGGCGTTTGCCTCCACCTTAAATGCACTTTTATGGCAGTATGAGTTGATTCTTACTTTTAAAATGTTGTGTATTGTTTTTATATACACAAATGATAGCAAATGTCCAAATAAACAGTAGCCATCTTCTTCATTCCTACCCATCTAGTGAAATTATTTTCACAGATGGTTCGAAATTAGAGAATAATGTTGGTTGCGCATTTTACACAATTGGTCAAACGGAAAAGTATGGATTACCCTCAGTTTGTAGTGTCTTCACAACCGAATTATTTGCTATCTTTAAGGCTTTGACAACAGTTGTATCTGACTCTGCCCATTATCTAATTTGTTCCGATTCTAAAAGTGCACTGCAGGCTATCCAGGACATGTACTCCACAAATCCTCTTGTTCAAAGTATTTTGTGCTCAATCCACTGGCTTGAACTGCGTAGTGTTGGTGTGTCATTTTGCTGGATACCTGGTCACTGTGGGATAGCTGGAAACACTAGAGCAGATAATGCGGCGAAGGAAGCTACTTTGCTGCTGCCAGGCACACAGTTTGTGATTCCATCAGATTTTCTATGTTATGTAAAGCACTTAAATCATATGCATTGGGAAAACGAGTGGGCAGCTATCGGTAATAATAAACTGAGGGTAATTAAAAATACTGTTTTCCTTGAGTTCGTTGAGTGCGTTACAAGTCGTAGGGAAGAGGTAGTGGTTACCCGTCTCCGCATTGGACATTCTCTTTTCACACATGGTTACTTGATGAGAGGCGGGGACCCGCCCCTTTGTGAGTTTTGCCAAACACTTACTACCATTGAACATGTTCTGCGAGATTGTAATGGTCTAAGGAACATGCACTGAATGTGTGGACTAGGTGTCAATTTAGAGGAAATATTAGAAGATGATTCAACTGCTATTGACTGAGTACTAACATTCTTGCGTCGTTTGAATCTTTTAAATAAAATTTAAATTATTGTTGTTATTGTTATTATTTTTATTTTTAATTTTGCTTTGTACATTGTACTTAAATTTTATTTATTTATTTATATTTTTTTTCAGGGACAATTTACATCCCTTTTATATTTTATTTTTTTTCTCTAAATAACTGTATTTCTGTTATGTTTATATATACTTTTACGAATTGTTATTCATTGTTATTTAGTTTTTATGTATTCGTTATTGTAATATAGTTTTACTTGTTATTTAAATTTTTGTTTAATTTGTTTTTACTATTATAGTTTGTTGTTGTTTTTTTCTTATTTAAGTAAATTTTTGTTATTTTTTTTATACTTTCATTTTGCGTGACGGCGATGATAACCTTAACGGTTTTTCGCTGCAAAAAAAAAACCAGTGATAATATGTTACAGTAAAATACCTCGGTGTAACTATCGATGTGGTTGTACTGGAAGCTATACATATAAATTGTCCTGTTACTGTTCATCATTTGAAAGTCTAGAAAGAAATTTTGCATTCACTCATCTCGTTTGCAAATTATGGGTTAAAACTCTGTTGCACAGACCTGCATGAGATGTTAAGTTCTTCAGTAAGCTCTCAAATAGTCAATTGTTTGTTTGAACGAACAATTTTTGTTGTGCATTTTTTTAATGTTTTTGAGGTTGGTGGACATCTTGACTGCTGCTCATCTTCAGTTGACAGTCTTCAGTCTCCACATTATGATCATAAACTGCTTTTAACATTTCATGAGCTTCTTTGACTCTTTTGTACAACTTAAAACAAAACATTGTTAACATCTTGTCCGAAAAACATGATGTGCAATAGACACGGTAAATACGACCTCACTCTACAAGCTTTGGAAGCTGATTGACAAGCCAGAATGTGTTCAAACTTAACCCTGCATGTTTCAACAGATTAGGCTATAGTACATTACATCAAATGGTGTGTCTCCTGTGTCTTCCATATTTTGGAAAAATAAGTTATTTCCGTGTAGCCCTATCTGATGTACACATATACAATTTTATTATAACAAATATTTACTTAAGATGTATTATATGTATAGTGTTACGTGTTATTTAACAAAATTTTTATTTGTAGGTATTTGTATATGGACTTTATACTTCAGACAACAATCAGGAGATAGTAGTAGGAAGACTTGTTAAGTGCATAGCCATTGACCCTTTTTATTACAAGTCTGGCTCTGGTCGTCGATTTATTACAGGTAATTTCACTAATTTCCTGTTATTTAACTATACATTTAAAAGTAATAGTGACTTGTATTAGAATTTAATGAATGTTTCATATGTTTAGGGGATGACAGGTTGGTTTTACATGAAAAAACATTTCTTTCACGAGTGCGTTCTACATTACTGAGTGAAGCAGTAGGTGAAGAAGGAGTTCAAACTTTACGTTGGAGTCATGGTGGGCAGTGGGTTGCTTGGGCAACACAGATTGGAGTCCGTGTATATGATATAAACGCTCGATGTTCACTAGGTCTTTTAAAATGGAATAAAAGCTCCAAGTACGTTTACAAAATAAAACAGTATGATATTTTGTAATTTTCTTCTTCTTCTTTAAAATATGTAGCCTTTCTTATGTAAGTTCTGATTACTTGTAGTAATTTATTTTAACTATTTATCCCCATCCGATTCTGCAGCTAATTGCAATGTTAGTTTCAAAAGTGCATAATTTTGCAACTACAGTCTAATCCAGGGGTCTCCAAACTTTCCAGCCTTAGGGCCATACTGATTACTCCAGTAAGTTCCGAGGGCCAAAACCATATTATCATTGTTGCCGGTGGTAAAAAGTGAAATAGTCCACTGATGAAAAAAGTCCGAAAAATGCATAGCGTTTAAAAAAGGCTGCAAATCGGACTAAAGTCCGCAAAACGGCAACACTGCATATTATTAATTTTCCTGTCATTATCTGTAATTTCTAAATTAGTCGTAGAGTACGAGCCATGAGGAGTAACGTGACACGACATCTGATGGAAAAAAGCGGAAATAGGTAGTACCTTCTATCGCTAACAGATGGCGCTAATAGCACGTACAGAATAATCTCGTTGGTTCGAGAAAGTTCTGGTGTCTTCCACTCACTTCTGGATGGCAGTCATTGGAATATATAAGAAGGCTAGTGGCGCAACCACAAGTCAGTTCCTATGACACTGTTGTGAAATAAAATAGTGCGTACCTCCTTAAAACGTGTTTGTGAGTGTTTAAGTTTAAGACATCTTGAAATTGATACTGTTTCAATCACAACTACGAAGTAAATGTTTTTCACATTTTAAAACATGTGAAATATTCAGCCACACCACTGAGACTGAGTTTCCTATCGATTTTGCAATCGAAACTTTGAGTGCTTTGAAAATAAATTTTGATACTCGTTTCTCGGACTTTGATGCCATTATGAATCAAATTAAGATTTTCAGAATCCTTTTGATACTAACATTGAAACCCTAGCCCTGGAACTTCAAATGGAAATGATTGATCTACAGTGCAGTGATATAATTAAGAACAAATATCAAAACTCATCTTTGTTGGAATTTTATGAGTCTTCCACTGACACAATTTGATAATTTGCATAAATTTGCTCGTGGGCTGTTTTCTGTTTTTGGTACTACTTATTTGTGTGAGAAGACCTTCTCCAAAATGAAGTACATAAAAATGTTTACAGATCTAAATTAACTGATGAGCATCTTAAATCTCTTTTAATAATTGGTATATACATTTATTAATGTGTAGCAAATGTTTTTCATTTTACTTTTGTTTTTGAAGTGAGCTGTTACAGACATTGCACTTGTTTCTGAATTTATAATACGGCAACACAACAGTTCAGTAATTGTTTTTATGATAGTGGAATTTATAATAACCGGGGAAAATATTTAATATTAATTTTTTTAAATTTGGTATTTTTAATTTTAATACTGTTTCTGATTTTAGTATTTTGTTTAGTGTTTATCAAGAAAAACCAAGATGTAACTTATGTTGGAAAGATGCAAATACACTTCTTATCGGTTGGATAGATACTGTGCGTATATGTAATATTAGAAAGCGAAGCCCCGCCGAAATGGCGCTTACTCCAGATTGGCCTCAGTTTACAGTTGAACCAGGTGTATATTTCAGTTTATGTGATTTTATTTAGTTCTACTTGTGTCTTATATTCAAATCCTGCTATTGGTTTCAAAAAAAAAAAAACAATATTTTATTGATTAAAAACTTTTTATTTTAATGTTTTTCTGATAGCACATTATATCACTTGTAAGGAAACCATTACATGTTTTGGAAAGTCTTGCTTTTATACTGTGCCTACATATTTTTTTAATAATAATAAACAATCAAGCTGATACAATCAAGCTGATACAATCAGCTGATAGATTAGTTATTGTTTTGCCAATTATATTGCATTACTATATGTTTCTAAACACATGCAGAACTTTTGTAGTTTGAAATTTTTTACACTTATATGAAAATATTGTATGATTAAATTTAATGCCATTTTGGAAGCCATTATTTTGATAGAGTAGTTAACACTGTATGAAGCTTGCTATTCATACGATGACTACATAACTTTTATACTATTTAAATGTGGTTATTCACAATTTTAACTTAAAATTGGCCTTAAAATAAATTTATTAATTTCAAAATTATAATTTTGTAATGGAACATACTGTACTGTTATGTGAAATTTGTTTGCATATGTGAGTAACAAAAATTTGTAATTTAAAATAACATTTTACTAAAAAAATGTTATTATTTTCCAGTTATGACTTTTCAAACTGATTTTTTGATATGTGGTATTGGACCATTAGAACACCAGTTGGTAGTCTTAGGTTATTGGCGAGAACAGGAGACGCCTCAAAGGCCGCAGCTACATGTTTTAGAACCAAAGGCAGAAGATTATGTTGATATTTGCACGGACAGTCTCAATTTAAGGGGATATCATGAGTATTCATGTTTGGATTACCATTTAGGTAAGTATCATAAAATTGTTTTAGTAACATAACAGATTTAGTATTTTTTTAATTATAACTATCAGTAATATGCTATAAAAAACACATAAATTCCACTGAATCATGGTTTTTTTTTTGAATGAAATGTTTAGAGTGTGAATTATATTAAAGTTTTTACTATTTTATAATTTTCTTGTTATATTCTATATTAAAGTGAAATAAAAAAAAGTACTGACATAACTAACTTATTAACTTTTATATATATATATATATATATATATATATATAGAGCCGCCTCGGTGGCCTAGTGGATAGCGTACTAGGCTTTCACTCCGAGGACCCGGGTTCGATTCCCGGCGAGGGCTTGGCATTTTCATACACTATAAATATAGCCGCCTCAGTGGCCTAGTGGATAGCATATTAGGCTTTCACCCCGAGGACACGGGTTCGATTCCCGGCGAGGGCTTGACATTTTCATACGCTATAAATATAGCCGCCTCGGTGGCCTAGTGGATAGCGTACTAGGCTTTCACCCTGAGGACACGGGTTCGATTCCCGGCAAGGGCTTGGCATTTTCATACGCTATAAATCATCCCATCGTCTGCATTAGCTCAAGTGTGCACAATAGTCGGACGTTAAACACCAAAAAAAAAAAAAAAAAAAAACTTTTATAACTTACTAACTGGTGTTAAATGAATTTTCTTTCAGAGTGTTTAAAGGAAGAAAATCGCTATGTTGTAGTAAGCCCTAAGGATGTCGTAGTGGCTAGTCCGTATGATGCTGATGATAGGATAGACTGGCTAATTAACCATAGGTTAGTGTATTTTAAAATAATATAATCACTTTATAGTTTTGCTTAAACTTACAAATCAGTTATACAAATTGAGGTAAACTTTCGTTGATAAATTTATATTGATTATTTTTAATTTGTTTCAGTATTTATTAACATGTTAATATCATGAAATGTTATTACAAAAATTTGGAATATTTTGTAAGAGATACCAGTAAGTTCTACATGTTTTATCATTTGTTTGCCACTCCAATTTGTAGCACAGGTTTTTAAGTTGCTTCTTCCACTCCAGATTTATGTTTTCCCAGGTCTTGAATGAATGAATGACTATTAAGGGTTACAAATACACTGTGACCTTCATAAATGTATTGTGTCCGTACAATACTACAAGTCCTGTACTCCTGAGACTGTCAATTACATTGTCTTCTCCAGACCTAGCCTCTTCATTATGTCCAGGACTTGGAGAGGATTCAAGGTAGGTAGATCCCTCTAATTGGTAACTTCCCAAAATAATAATTTTTCTATAGCAGTCGCATCAGTCTACCAGTAGGTGATAAGGAGTTTCCTCTTCCCTCCCGTATCTACAAGTTGGATCTTTTAAGCCTAGATTCCTGATGTCTCTTAAGGGTGCCATACCTCATAAGGGACCCTGTCAGCAGTCTTAGAATATATTTACTAATATATGTGTTTGCTCTGTTCCTTTCAAAGTTCCCCGAGAAGCTCCTTGGCCTGTCTTAAACCTAACTTATTTTTCCATATTATTCTAGCCTCTTCCTCTTTAAGCTTGTGTTCAAAACAGGTTCTGGTCCTATAACTTGGGTTATAATCGAATATCTGGTCCTCTTATTGAATATTGGTAAATAGTTTCTCAGTACACCCCTACATGGTAGTATGAATATAATCTGAAAATTTCAAGTCTCTCTAAGCTATAATAATTTTGGCTGTACTATGAGTCAGTAAGTCAGTCAGTTAGGACTTGTTTTATATATTATGATATAAAAGATATTAAGAGTATATTAATACTCTTAATATCTTAAAATATTATTATATTAAAATATCTTAAAATAACCACTGCAGTAAATAACCTATGCATTATTTTTGAAATAATGCAAGACTGTTAGTAGGATGTAATACACACACACACACACTTTCACACATACGTGCATACACACACACATGTGCACACACACACACACACACACACACACACACACACACACACACACACACACACACACACACACACACACACACACACACACACACACACACACACACACACACACACACACACACACACACACACACACACACACACACACACACACACACACATGTGCATACACACACACACACACACACACACACACACACACACACACACACACACACACACACACACACACACACACACACACACACACACACACACTTTCACACACATGCGCATGCACACACACACACATATACACACACACATACACAAACACACATGTGCACACACACACACACACACTTTCACACACACATACACACACACACACACACACACTTTCAATCACACGCACATACACTCACGCACACACACTCACGTACACACACACACACACACACACACACACACACACATTTCAAATTATATATAGAAAGTTTTAGATTTTGGTTTATTATCAGTCATGCTACTCCTCCCTTACTGAGATTTTAGTAATGTTGCTCTGTTTCATTCATATCAGCTGACTCTATATCTAAAATTATTTATTACTAATTTTGCACAGTGGGAACCAGATATTGGAACTGATGTTGAGAATCTACTGTATAAAATATCAAATGCTTTAAAATTGTTGGTTTTATGTTCAAAGGATGTGTTATTGTATAAATGTGTGTATATATTTTAAAAGTCAAAATTGTTTAGTGTTCGTTGTTTGGTTTTACAGTAAATTCGATTTAGCTATGGAAGCAGTGACCAATGGGAAAGCATTGAGGAAACATACCCTTTTGAGTGTTGGGCGAGCTTATCTTGACCACCTTCTGTTTTTACATGATTATAAAGAGGCGGGGATACTTTGTCAGCGAATATTAGGTGAATACAACTAAAATATTATAAAATTGGCGTTATAATAGCTATATTATTATTAAATTATTTTATTATTTATGTAAAATAAAAGTAGGTCAACTGTTTTTGAAATTTACAGGAGTCTTTTTATCATTAAAAAAAACATTCATTTAAATACCCTGAAAAACTTTTCGTAGCAATGATTCCTATATTCAATTATAAAACGAGTAATTGTTCAAATGCCATGCAATAGAACCACTCATAACTGTCATTTATTATGGAATCTCCTTGACTCTACCGGGAAGGTGTAATAGCTTAGAGATATATTAACTTAGAGATTAGTTTTTCCTTCGACAGTACCGTGTTATAAGTTAGAGATCGACCTGTGTAATAAGATAGAGGTTCCATACTATGTATTAACTTAGAGACTACAGTTCCGTGAAGTGTGTTGCACCGTGTGTATATGTTGCCGACACCGCTGGTTGTAGGCGCTTCATCTTTTATCTAACAAGTAGAACTTGCTTAGTTAAAGAAAGATATATTATTAAAATATAAAGTTCATTTGGATAGGTTTTGTTCTTAAAGGCTTATGTGCAAAGCTGTAAATGTATACTAATTTTATATGTAGTAGTAATAATAATAGTAATAATAATATAAAAATATTGTTTGAAGGCTGCTTTATTCAAACCATATCCGAATTGTGTTAAGAAAACAGCCCTAAATTAATGAATTCATATAAACTTACGTTGTTGTTTTTTTCGATAAAACACCAATATTTCTATTTTTCTATACAAATAATTGCCAAAAATAAACATTTAGATATGTTGTTGACCATAGTATTGACAATATATTCAACTGTAAACTGTAAAGATACTGAAGCGCCTGCAAGCAGCGGCGTCGGCAACATATACACACGGTGCAACACACTTGACGGAACTGTAGTATCTAAGTTAATACACAGAGAACCTCTATCTTATTACACAGGTAGATCTCTAACTTATAACACGGTACCGTCGAAGGAAAAATGATTCTCTAAGTTAATAAATCTCTAAGCTATTACACATCCCCACTGTACCATGGCCAAAACACAAAAAAGGTCAAATAATGAAAAAAACATGGTTACAGTAGGAAAATCGTATATGTTTTTATAAACAACAGGAAAACTTATAATCCAAAGATCAAACAACTGAAAATTCATTCAACTAAATTATTCTTTAATATTTGAGCCACGTGAACTTTGTATCATTTGAACTGTTTTCAAAGAGACGAGATCAAATAATGTAAAAACTGGACAACCGAAGGTTCATTCAACCAAATTGTTTTTGACTAAATAAACTTTGTAACAGCATTTGAAATGTTTTAACAGTTTTTGATCATGACCAAAAGGTTAATTTGACCTATTACACCAGGAAGCTTCCACACAGTCCAGTTTTCATTATGTCCAAGTCAGCTTATATTATTTAAATATTCTGTTATATATGTAAATAAGTACAACAATACATATTTAAGTTATATTTTGTTATACTAAATACCCAATCCATCCATAAAAAAAATAAATTATGGATGTTTACAGTTAAATATCTGTCACATTGTTAATACAAGATTATTATTTAATATTATGAAAATACGAGTGCTGTTCGGAAAGTAACCTTCGATTGATTATAAAAAAACACCACATTAAATAAAAAAAAATTATTATATACATCTTAAAGCTACTTCTTTCCCTTATTTTTCGACATAATTTCCAAAGACATTAAAACATTTATCATATCTTTTAACTAGTTTCCCAATCCCTTCAGCATAAAAATCTGCCGCCTGTGCCTTGAGCCAGCCTCTGACTGCTTCTTTGAGCTCCTCATCATCATGAAAGTGCTGAGATCCAAGTCACTTCTTCATATGCATGAAGAGATGATAATCGCTGGGGGCTAGATCCGGGCTGTAAGGCGGATGCTTGAATATGTCCCATTGGAACTTCCCCAGAAGATTCTTGGTTGCCTGAGCAGAGTGAGGTCGAGTATTATCGTGCAAAAACACAATACCGGAAGTCAGCATACCACGACATTTGTTTTGTATGGCCCTTTTTAAGTTTATCAAAGTTTGACAGTACACACCTTTATTAATCGTCGTTCCCCGTTCCATAAATTCAACCAACAACACCCCTTTAGCATCCCAAAACACAGTTGCCATGAGTTTCCTGCCAGAAAAATCTTGCCGGGCTTTTTTGGCTTGTTAGGCAAATCTTTATGGCCCCAAACCTTAGATTGCTCTTTTGTCTCAGAATTGACATACTTGATCCATATTTCATCACCTGTTACGATCCTGTTTAGCAATGGTTCTCCTTCTTCATCATAACGAGTAAGAAAGTCCATTGCAGAGGCTATTCGTTGATTTTTGTGGAGCTTGGAAAGAATTTTGGGCACCCATCGAGCACAGTACTTCTTGTACCCTAACTTCTCTGTCACTACTTCATACAAAACAGTCCTTGAAATTTGGGGAAATTCATCAGAAAATTCAGAGATTGTGAATTGACGATTTTCACAAACTCTTTCATCAATTTTCTGGACAAGTTTATTACTGACCACTGACGGCCTGCCACTCCTGTCTTCATCATGGATGTTTGTTCGTCCACCTTTAAATGAACGAACCCATTCACGAACAACACCTTCACTCATTACACTTGGTCCATACACGGCACAAAGTTCCCGATGAATAGCTGCTGCCGAATATTCTTTTGCCGTAAGATATTGTATAACAGCTCTTACCTCACATTTGGTGGGGTTTTCTATTGCAGTACACATCTTTAAATACTAAAAAAAACAAACTAGCAGAGAGACGACGTTCACTCGACCATGGCTGGACGCCGACTGATCTGCCGAGTATGCAGGTGCAAAGATTGTAGCGCTACCCCACTACTTCGCCCACAGTGACCAATCGGCGGTTATTTTCCGAACAGCCCTTGTATTTAAGTCCAACAACATATATATATATATATATATATATATATATATATATATATATATACACGGTGTGTTCAGAAAATAACGAGAATTTTAATTTTTTGAACAAAATATTTATTTATTCTTCTACATTGATGTTGTCGCCTTCAAAATAGTCCCCATTGGAGATTATGCACTTGTGCCAGTGCTTCTTCCAATCCTCGAAACACTTCTCAAACTCAGTCTTTGAGATAGCCTTTAGTTCTTTCAGCGATGTGCTTTTAATGTCATCTACGGCTGTAAAACAATGGCCCTTTAAGGTTCTCTTTATTTTTTGAAAAAGTCACATGGAGCCATGTCTGGCGAATATGGAGGCTGGGGCATCATTACAGTACTGTTTTTGGCCAAAAATTCATGAACAAGCAATGAAGTGTGAGCTGGTGCATTATCATGGTGCAAAAGCCATGAATTGTTTTTCCACAGATCCGGGCGTTTTTTTCTGATTGCTTCACACAAATGGCGTTGAACTTGTAGGTAGTACTCCTTATTGACCGTTTAATTTGGTGGCAGGAATTCATGATGCACTATGCCATTGTGCAAACAATGTCATGACATGATCCAATCGATATGCCAACATCATCAGCGATCTCTCTAATTGTGATTTGCCGATTGTTCATAACCATTTCTTTCACTTTTTCCACATTTTCATCGGTTGTTGATGTGCTAGGGCGTCCAGGGCGTTTTTGTCATCTTCAACATCTTCATGGCCTTCTTGGAAATGCTTATAATACTAGTAAAATCTTGCTTTATTCATAGCAGACTCACCATAGGCCTTTGTTAATGTTTTACACACTTTGTTACTTTATTCCATTTTTTATGCAAAATTTGATACAAATTCTTTGATCCATTTCTTTTAACAAACGAAAATCACCGAGCTCATAAAAACATGTCTAACCTTAGTGGCTATCACAGACAAAGTCAACAATGAAAACAGCTGAAAGTTTTATCATACTTCAAGGGCATGTATACAAACATAATAAAAAAAAGTTTGACAATTGGACTCTCGAACCCCGCGAAATTTAAAAATTCTCGTTACTTTCTGAACACATCTTGAATATAGAAATAAACTGTTTGAATACACTGCCTTTTTTATAGTTTATCCTAGCAACCAGATGCCACAAGTTGTAGACTGGTTATGTCGAACACTTGAATCAATCTACAATTAAGCATGGTGTATTGTTGACAATTATTTCTACCTGTAAAATGTCTAAACTCCCTGTATACTAAGCTGCACAAAAAAAAAAGATAAATTTACTGTTAAATGTGTCTTTGTTACTCATTTTTACAAACTTGCACTGGTTAATTATATAATAAGAATGTTGTATCAGTATAGGCCTGTAGGTTTGACCTGACAACACAGGTAATATGGTGGGCCATGTTTATTGTTTTTGTTTATGTTTATCTCGTGTTGTGTTCTTGGCATTGTCTTTAAATATAATTTGATTGTTTATTTGGAAATTATGAATTGTATCAGTTTTAACTTACAAATTTTAACAACGCCTTTCTGTGGAACCTATCTCTCTCAAGGGGGTGAGTGATTTCTGTGTAACTGTTTATGTAATTGTGAATTCAAAATTGTTTAAAATTTATTCATTGTTGTTTATTTTGTCCATTTTGTAAAGTCTTTTTTTTATAGTTCCAGGTACAGTTAGCCTCATTTTGTTTGAATTACTGTGGCTCTACTTTATAGTATTTGTTTGTATTATTTTTTCCTAAATTGTAAATGGATAATTTTATTATTATTCTTTTCTTTATTTGTTTCACTCAACTTTGGGGTACTATAAATCAATCACTTTTTAATATTCTGTGCCTTCCTCGTAGCCCAGTATTGCTTCATTCGTTGTAATCTTGCTTTTCTTTCTTCATCAGAGATTTGGATCGTTCGCTTGGATTTGACTTTGCCTTGGAACCGTTGCTTCTTGTCCTTGGTTATTGTTTTGGCTGTTCAGTCCATGTGTCAGTGATTTGTAGTTCTGTTATGTCCTTCTCTGTTTCTCTAAACCAAAGTGGTTTGGCTCTTCTATTGCGAAAGTAGTCAAATATTTTTTTGGTTACTATATTTTTGTCCATTCAGAGGATGTGCTGATAAAAATCAATTCTCCTTTTTCTTATTGTGTCTGATAGTGTTTCAGTTTTTTGGTAAAGAGTTTCATTACTGATGTGGAGTAATTGGTTGTTACGGAATTTGGGGCCCTAAGATTTTTCGTAATATCTTTCTTTCTTTGATCTCCAGCCTTTCAAGTGGGCCCTGGGTTGTGAGAGATAATGTTTCAGCTGCATATAAGGCTTCTGGTTTAATTACCGTATGATAATGCCTTATCTTTGTATTCCAGGAGAGGGACTTCTTGTTGTATGTGTCCTTGGTAAGTTGGAAGGCTAATTCAACTTTATTTCTCCTAGATTCAATAGCTTTTTTCTCTAGGGCGTTCCAGCTGATCCATTCCCCAAGATATTTGAATTCTTTGACTATCTCAATGTATTTTTCTCCCACTTGAAGCTTTTTTGGTGGTTTTTGTATGTTTGTCAATATTTTAGTCTTTTCAAATGAAACTTTGAGATCCATTTTTAACGCTTGCTTCTGGAGTTCAAGAGTCTGTTCCTTAGCTTCTTCCAATGTAATAATAGCTTTATTATTATTATTATATGTAATATTGTTATTTTAACTATATGCCATACTAATCAGCGTGAGTTTATAAATAGTCGTGATGCATTACAGGTAAAGAGAAAAGACTGTGGGAGGAAGAAGTTTTTAAGTTTGCAAGGGTACACGAGTTGAGGGCTGTAAGTCCTTATTTGCCTCGAGGTGATTACAGGCTTGACCCGCACATTTATGAAATGGTTCTGTACGAATTTTTGAAAATGGACCCAGAAGTAAGTTTCTTAATAATTATAATAGTAAAATTAAAAATATATATACTTTGAAAGTCCTATATTGTTATGATACAATGGAAAAATGTATAATTTCCTTGAAATTATACGTTCTTTCAAAATATGAAATAAGCTAATAATACTAGATTATTTTGTGAAAAATTTAATTTAAGGCTGGTTTATGTTTATAGTTAAAACTAAGAACGCCTTCATTAATGTTTACGTGAGGTTTTCTCTCTCTTAACACTGTTGGTTCAAATAGAAGGAAATTTGAACTTGCAGTTTATTTATATTTTTAGTCCACATTTTAAGGCTTACTAACCCCAAATACAGGGGTTAGAAATATTTATTTTGTAAATAGAAAGTCAAAAATACAACTACGTATTTATGAAATTTCAGGTTTGGTATCACATAGAAGGAAAAACTGTTGATTTAGAATATGTATTTTGATTTTCAGAAAAAATATGGTGCCAACAGTGTGGGAGAAAGTTGACAATTTATGTATCCCCCCTCTAATATGAATACCAAGCGGTCAAAAATTCTGAAACTTATTTTGTAAGTAATGTATACAAAAATATACATGTTAAACATTCTACAATATCTCTACTGCTTTTGAAAATATAAATTTTTAAAAAAAACTTCTTACTGTGAGCTTCCAGAGATCACCTCTTTTGTCAATGTCTAATATTTTTAATTTGATCATGGCAGGTCATGATATAGAGGCATTTCAATCTGGTCAGTCCATTCAGATTCCTTTCTATGAATCTCTCTTTAATGTCCTCTTAAAGAGATGTGTTTTGGTGGTTTAAAACATAGAGCCCTTATTTAGTTAGCCATGACTCTAAATGTTCATGCTTTTTCATCAGCTAGGACACTGCAGGGGCTTGGTATCCATTGGAAGCAAATATTTTGTATGTGTAGCCTTCTCAGTATGTTATATACTTTTTATATGCAGAAGTTCGGATCAGCTGATAGCCTTTGTATCACTTGTATTGCTGAACTATAATCAGATAAAGTACAGACATTCTTTGCTGGAATTGTTTGCATATATAACAATGCTGCATGAATTGTTATTAAAAATGCATAGGTGCTGTTGGCAAGTCCTTAAAGGACAAACTCAGAATCTGTTGTTTGCTCATAGACGGTCCATAACTTTCTTCATTGTTTCTAACAGTGGAAATCATAGTAGCATTTATTACAGTGCTTTAACAGGTGCTAATGCATTCCATAATTGCTTGCGGTAGATATTGTGAAGTATCTTCATCCTTGTTGATAATACCGGAATTACATAAAATCCTTAATTACATAAAAATCCTGAGTTACATGAAAAATCCTGAATTGTATAAAAAATGACACTTAGTTCATATGAAAATGAAATCTGTTACGGATATACACGGGTTTGACGTTATTAATGCCATCCAAACTTAAATAATCACTATCCACAGGAATAGTGAGTAATTTCTGCTAAAAAGTGGAGTTGATATTTATTATTATATAATATTAGCATATAAAATACAAAAACACACTTTAATATACAAGAAGTATCATAGAATGCAGTAATTTATTAATGCACTATAAAATATTTCTGATAGAGTTGAAAGATGGAAACCTGTCGCTGTTATATAAATGGAAACTTTCATAGCGGCAATTATAAATATGGGAAATTATATTCCTGTTGGTCTAAATATTCATCACTGTTAATTCCATGGTTCCACAATGTAATGTCCTTAAATTCCAGTCTATTCTGTCTCCCACTTCATATCACAACAACAAGTGAATGTTGTAAGCCTTGTGTGGGTATGAAAAATTGTACTATGTTTAACATCTTCTAACACAAACCATCAGTGGTACAGTTAGACCTAAAAAGGTCCCTGGACAAAAGTTGAGTGGGCCTGCATTTATTTTAAAAGTTTTAGCGCTTAAATAAATTAAGTTTAAAAAAATAATAAATAAACTCGCCTAACTTTCCTAATACTTTCTCCTTTCTAAGTAAGTCATAAATCTACAGGATTCTCTGTATACCCAACCAGACTTAATGTAACAAAGAAAATTAAAAATAACTTTACAGTTAGTTGAATTGCAATATCAAAGCCATAGTTTTTCAGGGCCAGTTAGTGGGATCATAGTGAGCTGAGTAAAGGACATGCAACGCTTGGGAAGGGATGCAGAAAATGTAATATCGTACAAAAAAATAAAAAATAAAAAGACTTAAAAAATTTGGGGAAATTGTGACTGATCACAGTGAAAAAAATCATCATGATAATTTGACGAAAATGTGTTGTCAATAAGAATTATTGTTAAAAAATTGAAATATATGAAATGTAAACAAAAAATTCAAAATGTCAGCTATCAAAAACTTTATGTTGTAGCAGCAACTTTATTTTTTATCAGAATTGTTTTTTTGTATAAACTAGTCAGCATATTTATTACTTAACTTTCTGTTTAAAAATTTCTCTCATCCAATGTTGCAGTTGATTTCCTTTTTAACTATTTGAAGATGAACATCCTTTATGTGGGCAGTTGTTATTTCAGCAAGAAAGATAAACTTTTGATTTGTATGAAGTTCAAAACATTTTTTTAATATAAATTTGTGTAGGGTAAAGTAAGGAATACGTGCTCACCTAAGCGAAAGTTTTTTTGTAAAATTTTGCAAAAGGTAAACTGAAGGCTAACCTACACCAAAATTTATGGCAACAATTCTATTATCTATAAAACGTAAGAGTAATCCAAAATATTTAATAACAGCCATAGTATAAGTCGGAATTCTAAGGCATTACCAAAGCGCACATTTTTCTGAACATCGGGAAAACATGCACGAAGGGTTGGGTAATTGTGTGCATGTTTGGGGTAATAATAACTGGAACCAAAAAAAGACAAAATCATAAAGATTATATTTGACATAAAAGATTATATTTATATGATATGCTCTTGGCTAATTTTTAACATAAGTTTTGTGAACTAAAATATTCACCAAGTGTAAGTTGTTACGTAGTCTAACTCCGTCCTTGCAGAGGTTACAGATATAATGTTTTGCGGTATCGCTCGCGGTGCACCACTTGCACACAATGTATACCTGTACCAAAGTTCTTTTTCTTTTCCATGGTCTCCACATTGGCTGCAAATTTTGTCATCACTTCCTTGTAACGCACCAATGTCGAACCATTCCATGTCGATATCATCGAGCTCATCATCATTGCATAGTGCTGTTATATCAACATCTGAATCATCTAATTCTTCTATAGGCCTAACCTTCTTTTATTGTTCATATTCTCTAAATAGAGCATTCTTTAGAGGGCTGAAAATGGTCAGGTCCAATAATTGGAGGCGGTGAGAGGTGTGCGAAGGCAGAGAGACCATATAGATGCGATTAGCTTTACAAAATGTGTATGCTTCAATTGAAATATGGCTGTTATGGTTGACCAGTACTAATAAAACAGGATCATCGGCTGTTGGATGAGTATGTTTTTTAAAATTAACAAACCACTCATTGGATAGTTCTACATTGCTCCATCCATTGTTCGAACAACAGTAAATGGTCCTATCTGGTCCATTTTTCTGAAGATTTGCATTCATTCGTTTTCTTGGATAAATCTTCGTAGGAGGAAGTGACCCCCAGCACTCAAAAAACACACCAGTGATAGGTCTTCCTTTCTCTGCAGATGTTGCACAGCCTACCCTCTTTGAACCTTTGTAAGCAAACACTTTTTTTTTACTGTGGTTATTCCAGTTTCATCTTGATTGTACAATCTCATGGGTTCAATGTTTATTTTGACCATAATACTTCTGAGCTTTCAAAAAAATGTTTACTTCTTCCACGTTAAAACCATTGATTCTATTCAAACTAGTGTTTACTGGTTGCTGTAATTTACTTGTTGGATGGTGCCTAAGAAAATTATACATCCAAAATTTCCCTGCTAAGCAAACTTCTTTGTTAAAATTATAGCTGATTCCATTATCTTCCACATAATTATAAGTGAACCTTCGCAACTTTTTGGGTGTTAACCCATAGAAAATGTTGGATAGTAGGATGATAAATTCAACCATTTCTGTTTAACACGTGGGGACAGATTTACGGCCCAAACATGGTTGTTTTACCTCCTCAGTAGGCTTAGCGAGATATTTTCTTAATATCTCTACCAACTTCTCATATTTTCTTATTTCTTAAAGTGTCTACCAACTTCTCATATTTTTCTCCCATTTTCTGGAATGTAATGGAATAGGTACTCATGTGGAAAAAAATTTAAAATAGACCAACGTGTAGCAGGTTGAAACAATTTTCTTTGCTGTGAAAAAAATAATAAATTCAAAGTACCTATTAAAGTCATTGGGGTTATGATAGATTTTGGACATTCTAATTGTAATGGAACATGCTTAAACATATCATATTGCTGATATGATATTTTTATTGTTTTATTTTCTTATTTAATATAAATTATTACATTACTGAAATAGTTTAAGTTTCATGGGCAAAGCCATGACAAGTAATGCTAGTATCTAGATAAATAAAGAACAATTAACATATAACAGAAGAATTATAATTTGAAAATAACATAAATAGTTATGATACTGATACTGTCTCATTATATTTTGTAATTTCCTCGAACAATAGAAATTATTCATTGTGTATGTTTTGTAGGCCATCTTTGCACTTCACAACCACTGTAACTACTTTACTGTTTTCATTCTTGCTTTTTATATTATTCAGCTGCCTCGGTGGCCTAGTTGATAGCGTACTAGGCTTTCACCCCAAGGACACGGATTCGATTCATGGCCAGGGCTTGGCATTATCATACGCTATACATCAAATGATTAGGATTATGACCTATTCTTCCTGTCAGTGGTCTATCCACTCACCTCATAAAGGCTACGATGATTTCAAAACTCTATGGTTTTTAATCTTCAGGCCGTTATACAAAATGTTAAATCCCTCTGTCGAGGTCTTCACAAAGTCAAACAAAACATTAAAACATATATCACAAACACTGAGCACAGCCTAGTTGATAGCGTACTGGGCTTTCACCCTGAGGACCTGGGTTCAGTTCCCAGCCAGGACTTGCATTTTCATACACTATAACTCATCCCATCGTTTACATTAGCCCAAGTGTGCACAATAGTTGGGACGTTAAACACCAAAAAAAAAAAAAAAACAACAAAAAATATACTGAACACTATTGCATGTTTAAAATATTCATCATGAAATTCGGCTTGGCTAAGCTACACACGCAACTCGTACGTCGTTACATTCCGGAATGTAATGACGTACGAGTCGCGTGTGTAGCTTGGCCAAGCCGAATTTCAAGATGAATATTTTAAACATGTAATTGTGCTCAGTGTTTGTGATGTATGTTTTAATGTTTTGTTTGACTTTGTGACGACCTCAACAGAGGGATTTAACATTTTGTATAACGGCCTTAAGATGAAACAATAGAGTTTTAAAATCGCGGTAGCCTCTATGAGGTGAGTTGATAGACCACTGATGGGAAGAATAGGTCATAATCCTAATCATTTGAATATGTGGTCCGGTGGCTATGTTACAGTAATGCCATAAATCATCCCATTGTCTGCATTAGGCCAAGTGTGCACAATAGTCGGACGTTAAAAAAATATATATATTATTCAGATTTATTAGTTTAAACTTCTAAAATTAATATGAATTAAAAAAAAATTGGTAAGGTTGCATTAAAATTCTTGCACATGTCACAAATTATCCTTGAACTAGTGCTTTTTTCTTATCTTGACAATTAAAAAGGAAAATATTAATACATTTCTCTTTTTTTTTGCTGTAGTTATAAGAAAAGCTGCTTTACTTCTTTTCCTATTGATGTAGAAAGTCAATAGGCTTGTTTCTTTAAGGAGTAATACAAATAAACCAGATTACAAAAGAAAAAAAATGAAATATTTATTTTACATCTTTAAGTTATGACTGAAGTAAAAATTAATATTTACTATTCAAAATAAAACTTTGTAAGCAAACGTCATTTAAACATATTAGTTACTCATTTTTCTCTATAATTTACAACTTACAAGACTCTAAAATTGATCTGTTGTCTGGATTTTTTAAAATAAAATTTAAATAATATAATATTTTTGTAGGGCCTCTTTACAGCCTTGCAAAAATTTGTTTATATTTGGTTATTTATTTATTTTTTTGATTTGTTTCCCCTGTAAATTAGTTTTAAGTTTATTTTTTTCAATTTATTTTTGTTAGTATGGTGGGGCTAATATACAGCCTTACAGTAAATATTTTGTTATGTTCTTAAGATATATAGTAATGTTAACTAGTTTGTTTATTAATATATATATATATATATATATATAACTAGTTTGTTGTTAATATTATACTTTGTTTGTTTTATTTATTTATTTTTATTATTTTTTATAGCCCCTTTAATCTTTTATTTTTGTTGTTTTTTAAATTTTATTTATTGCATCAAAGCGATAATGACCTTTATGGTTTTTCACCAGAAAAAATGATCAGAAATTTGTTACCATTGGTGTGTACAAATCAATACAGAATGATTCGAAAGTATCGATCAACTCCTAAATTATCAAGTGCCTAACTTAAAACATAAACATGCTACGAACATAAGCCTAGGCCTATTTTGAAATACTTAAAACCAAAGAAAAAAGAAAAAAAGAATGAACAAACCAGAAAAAAACAAGAAAATACTTGAAATCAAAACCACAAGTGATCAAGAAAATGAAACAAAAACAGTACAAAATAGCTGTACAATACATAGCTATTCCTGAATATTTGAGAGCTAAGCAAACTATACAATATATTAAAAATTAGAAAATGTTTTTGTGGATAAAATATGTTTAATGAAATTAAAAAGAACTGTATGCTACTGTAACTTTTTTAAATACAAATAACTTATTTCATACTTCTTTTTTATAGCATTTTGATATAATTGTTATACCTACATAGAATTTAGAAAAAATATTATTTATGTTATATTACTTAATAAGTGTATGGTACTTTCGGCTATCTGAATTCAAAAATTAGAAGTGCATTAAAAAAATTAAATGTAGTCTTTAATTAATAAAATATTGAAGAATATTTTATTATAAATATTTCTTATGTTTAATTTTAAAGAACAGTTCCTAACTTGACTATTTTGAAAATTTTCTTCAGTTATATAAATAACTTTTTTTGTTATATAAAACAATCAGTGATATCACTGATTTAGGCCCTGGAAATTCTTGCCTGTATGAAAGTCTAGAATGTAGCATCACTTTTTTAAAAAAACACCTGAACATTACATTAACTTACAGTATTTTAGTTCAAACATTTAAAATTCTATTGATTCTTTTAGACGGATAAACCTGTTCTGCTCTCTAGAGGTCATCATTTTATCCCTCCAGTAGGCTGCTCATTTCTTTTTCCAATTGATTTATAAAGCATTACTTTCCTAAAAATTTTATTACAAATTTCATTTGTTTTTCTCAAATTAATTTTAAAAATTCTGTATCAGTTAAATTTTTGCTTCCAATTAAAATAAAAAATATTAAATTTTAGTAATGTATGTGTACGAGGTGTGTTCAGAAAGTAACGAGAATTTTTAAATTTCGCGGGCAGGAAGAGTCCGATTGTCAAACATTTTTTTATTATGTTGGTATAACATGTCCTTGAAGTATGATAAAACTTTCAGCTGTTTTCATTGTTGACTTTGTGACAGCCACTAAGGTCAGACGTGTTTTTATGAGCTCGGTGATTTTCGTTTGTTAAAAGAAATAGATCAAAGAATTTGTATCAAATTTTGCGTAAAAAATGGAATAAAGTGTAACAAAGTTTGTGAAATGTTAACAAAGGCCTATGGTGAGTCTGCTATGAGTAAAAGCATGAGTTTACGTGTGGTATTTGTGTTTTCAAGATGGATGTGAAGATGTTGAAGATGACAAATGCCCTGGACGGCCCAGCACATCAACAACTGATGAAAAAGTAGAAAAAGTAAAAGAAATGGTTATAAACAATCGTCAAATCACAATTATGTTCACTGATGATGTTGGCATATCGATTCGATCATGTCATGACATTGTTTCCAGTGTTTTGTGTATGAAATGCGTGGAAGCAAAATTCGTTCCAAAATTGTTGAATTTTGAACAAAAACAGCGGCGAATGGAAGTTACTCAGGACTAAATGAAGTCAACGTCGATGCGGAATTACTGAAATGTATTGTAACAGGTGACGAAACATGGGTTTACGGATATGACATCGAAACTAAGGTTCAATCATCCCAGTAGAGGCATTCTGGCTCGCCAAGAGTGAAAAAGGCTCGACAAGTGCGGTCGAACGTGAAGGTTATGCTCACTATGTTCTTTGATATTAATGGCATAGTGCATCATGAATTCCTGCCACCAGGTGAAATGGTCAATAAGGAGTACTACCTACAAGTTCAACGCAGTTTGCATGAAGCAATCCGAAAAAAATGCCCGGATCTGTGGAAAAAACAATTTATGGCTTTTGCACCACGATAATGCATCAGCTCACACTTCATCGCTTGTTTGTGAATTTTTGGCCAAAAACAGTGCTGTAACAATTCTCCAGCCTCCATATTCGCCAGACATGGCTCCGTGTGACTTTTTACTATTTCCAAAAATAAAGAGAACCTTAAAGAGCTGTCTTTTTATAGCCGTAGATGACATTAAAAGCACATTGCTGTAAGAACTAAAGGCTATCTCAAAGATTGAGTTTGAGAAGTGTTTCGAGGATTGGAAGAAGCACTGGCACAAGTGCATAACCTCCAGTGGGGACTATTTTGAAGGTGACAACATCAATGTAGAAGAATAAATAAATATTTTGTTCAAAAAATTAAAATTCTCGGTACTTTCTGAACACACCTCGTGTATTGTGTCATGTTTTAGAAAATACAATATTTTGGTGTAGCCTAGTTAGTTTTTAGATAATACGGAACTGTAGTAAAATAATATTTATTTGCAGGGTTTCTTAAAAGTGGTAAAAGAATGGTCACCAACACTTTACAATGTGCGGGCAGTAGTTAATGCCACATTGGAACATATTCTCATACTTACTGCTAATGAAGAAAACATAAAACCTGTTCTCCTTGAAGCTGTGGCAATATTGTATTCGAACGATGGCCAGTATGATAAGGCTCTAGCTATGTACCTCAAGTAAGTTTTAGAAGTAAATCGTCAAAGTAATTTTAACTAAAATACAAATTACTTGTAAGGAAGTATTGTTTGTGTTAATAACAAAAAAGGGAAATACCTGCCTACTTAACAATCCAACTTTGCTTGCTTTTGGTTTGTGCTTTGGATCTTTTCTGGTAATTTGAGACATTTGCAGTTGTAAATCTGCAAAATTATACAACTTCATATAATACAAATAAACGTAACTTAGGGAAGAAACAGCTTTGCTATTTTCTAAAATATCAGGTATAATACAGAGAATTTATGGACTATTTATTTGTTTATTGAAACAGTTGTTAGGTTTGTGTGTGGTATAATAGGAATTTTGTTTAGTTTTAGTGTTATTTCATAAGAGTTTTTTTTTTTTTTGGTGTTATATTTTTCTTTAATTGTTTTTGATTAATCCTTTCAGTGCCGTAGAATTTTTTACATGGACCAGTATTTAATATTTTTTAAAATTTTTGGACATAATTTAAGCTAAATGAACATATTTTATGGAAATATTTTCTAGTGACACATACAGTATATTGTAAAAAACAGTAGCAAACTCTTGGTCAGCTGTGCAAATCACAAAGAATTCACATGTCCCTGTTAGCATCCACCCGAACCATCCGCTGTTTATTTAAGACAAGCCTCGTCTCTCCGTCTACAACAAACAGGCAAACTTTGAGGTGCACAGAAAAAAATTATTAATCGCTATTTGTACATTGAAGCTTACAGTACATGTAAGATAAATTTTACATTATCAGAAATTATGTATTTATAAATAAAATAATTATCATTTTGTGATAACCTCAGTTTTCTTTAAAAGTACGCAGATTTTTAAAAGAAATGTTTGTCTACCCCTCTTAATAGATGGACACCACTCATGAATGGATAAAAAAAATCAGGAACAGCAAGTGTATAATCATGGGGAAATTCAGGAGAGAGACTCTGGCAGAAAGGGCAAGAATTTTAAAGACGAAAGATTCAGTGGGTAGCTCCATCCCAGAAAATTTTGAAAATTTGTCATTCAAAAATAGGGTTTTAACATTCTGTTTGATTAAATTTTTATATTTGAAAAAAATTGTAAGTAATATAAGTATTAATCTAATTCATTAATATTATCTATATAGAGTACTAATACATAAAGTGGAGAAATTTGTATGTTTGAATGTCTGGAGTGTTTAGCATTTTATAGATATTGAACATTTATGAACAGCTGAAGAGTCCTCTGGACTACGATGGTACAACATAAGCACTCAACTTGTGGAAACTATAAATAAAGCCAAGGACAACCCAGTCACAGTTGCACAAATTACTTTGGAGACTATAAACAACCTATACCCATCAGACGACTGGTTGCGAATATACACTGACGGATCTAAAATCAGAGGTGAAACAGGGGCGGGAATATTCTGTGAGCATTTTTCTCACTATTTTGCATTAAGCTCGAATGCCACCGTTTTTGAGGCGGAGTTATTTGCAATCGATGAGGCATTGAGGCAAATAATAACGAGGCCATGGTTGAATAATAACATGGTGATATTAGTTGACTCTAAATCGGCATTACAAGCAATTGCTGACAACACAACTGCAGGCTCTATGATAGAATTGATCCAGAAGAAATACAAAGTAGTTAAACACATTACCAAGGAATTGGTTCTGCAGTGGATCCTGTCACATGTAGGCATACAAGGGAATGAGCAGGCAGACAAGCTGGCCAAACAAGGAACCCTTATAGTGCAGAAACCAAAAAGAATGCTCACACTGGAGGCTAGAATTAGTGCACTGAAGCGAACATCTTATCTTGAATTTACAAACAAAGTCAAGGAAGACATAAAGAACAAGCCTTATGAGAATGTATTCGACTTGTATGGGAAGGTCAAGGACCCTAGGGGAGGACATCTGTCGCGGTCTTTCGGCTGACAACTGGACACGACTGTCTGAATCAACACCTGAAGAAAATTAAGATACTAAACTATGACAACTGCACATTGTGCGAATGCCCAGACACCATCATGAACAAGGACCATCTCCTGGTCTGCAGAAAATTAGATGAAGAGAAGCAGAGAAGAGGAGACCTCCCTGGCCACTACTGGGAAGCAAGATCAAAGATGGCGTGAGCCAGCGGAAGCCATTCGAAAACAACAACAACAACAACATTTATGAACAATATTTATAATATATATTAATATTTAATAATATTAATATTTATAATGCGAATAATATTAATATTTATAATATTTAATTAAGTAATTAATTATATTTAATCATTTCAGAAAGCTGGTTTGATGTTAGTTAACAAACCTGACAAAGCTTTTATTTATTATATTATTCTGAAATGGTGTCCAAATAAGAAAACACTTAGATACCTCAGGTTTTTATGTCCGTACAATCTTAACAGTTGCTCCGATCTGTGTTTTGGTGAACAATCATTAGTCAGAAATTAAGTTTTCTACAATATAATCCAACATTTTTTTAACTTGTAAAATTTCCAAAACTTTTACACTGTTGTAGCAATGCAGAGTATTCAGCTACTTTATTACGAATGATATGAAAAATGTAAAACTTTTACACTGTTGTAGCAATGCAACAATGTTGCAGCACTGTTGTAGCAATGAAAGACAGAGTATTCAGCTATTTTATTATGAATGATATGGAAAATGTAAAACTTTTACACTGTTGTAGCAATGCAACAATGTTGCAACACTGTTGTAGCAATGAAAGACAGAGAGTATTCAGCTACTTTATTACGAATGATATGAAAATTGTAAAACTTTTACACTGTTGTAGCAATGAAAGACAGAGAGTATTCAGCTAATTTATTACGAATGATATGAAAATTGTAAAACTTTTACACTGTTGTAGCAATGCAGAGTATTCAGCTACTTTATTACGAATGATATGAAAAATGTAAAACTTTTACACTGTTGTAGCAATGCAACAATGTTGCAACACTGTTGTAGCAATGAAAGACAGAGAGTATTCAGCTACTTTACTATGAATGATTTGAAAAATGTAAAACACAATGATAAAGTTTTATTATTTCTTTTTTTTTTTATAAAAAAACTATCACAAGGTTCTTGTAATATCGTTACCGTTATTATTAGTTAAAAGTCATGTTTTAAAACATGTCCAGCTATAAGATTATTAATATTTGAAAACAACAGCAGCTAATTAATTGTCTTGTCACACATTAGTTATAATTAACTGTAAGTAGGAATTTAAACAAAACAAGTATTTAAATAAAAATCTCTTTTTTTCCATAATATTATTATTTTTATACAACTGAAGGGTCACTTTCCCTTGTGGCCTCCCTTAAATCTGCCATGCGTATAATAGAGGTTTCGCTGTATTTAGATTCCATACAGGTTACTGAAAAAGAAACATCACTAATAATCATGGTCGATGTAGTAAATGTTCTTCAGTTTTTCTTAATACTTATAGATTTTAATTATTAAAGTTTTTGGTTTATAGTTTAAAAATATGTCTTATTTTCTATGTAATATTTTCTTTCTTTAAGTCGTAGTTGATTTATATTTTGTTAAATAATTTTGTACTGTATACTTTTCATGTGTAGATGAATATGAAGTTTAACGGAGTTTAAGGAGAGAAACATATGGTCCTAACTTTGCCTCTTTAGAGCCGAAACATATATGCCACACAAATCTGTCAAAACGCCTGAAAAATTTTAAATCTTAAGAATATATAACCAGTATACTTTATGTATTCAGAAAATATTTCAAATTTATGAAACTGTTGCAGGTTAAAACACAGTGGCGTTTTTCAGCTGATTCATAAACACAACCTTTACCCGGTCATCCATGACATGATAGAGGGCCTGATGAACCTGGACTCTGAGAAGGCCATAGCAATGTTTTTAGATAAGGACCGAGTACCATCAGATGTTGTAGTCAATAATTTAAAGAATAACAAATACTTCTTATTTTTGGTTAGTTTAAAGCTCTATTATATAATGGCATTTACAGACTTAAGTATATTTTCAGTTAAAAATATACAGATATTAAATACCATATCTGAATTAGTTGACATTAAAATGTTATTATTGTAACATAGCCACCAGACCACATATTCAAATGATTAGGATTATGACCTATTCTTCCCGTCAGTGGTCTATCAACTCACCTCATAAAGGCTACCGCGGTTTCGAAACTCTAAAGTTTCATCTTCAAGCCGTACAAAATCTTAAATCTCTCTGTTGAGGTCGTCACAAAACATTAAAACATATATATCACAAACACTAAGCACAATTACACATTTAAAATATTCATCATGAAATCGGCTTGGCTAAGCTACACACGCGGCTCGTACGTCGTTACATTACAGACTGCACAACGTACGAATGTAAATGCAGGCAGTCTGGAATGTAACGACGTATGAGTCGCATGTGTAGCTTGGCCAAGCTGAATTTCATGATGAATATTTTAAACGTATAATTGCGTTCAGTGTTTGTGATGTATGTTTTAATGTTTTGTTTGACTTTGTGACGACCTCGACAGAGGGATTTAACATTGTGTATAACGGCCTGAAGATGAAACTATAATGTTTCAAAACCGTGGTAGCCTTTATGAGGTGAATTGATCAACCACTGACAGGAAGTGGTCATAATCCTAATCATTAAAATGTTAATGCATAGTTGTAATAAAGGCTGCCCTGTTGACACTGGATGAACCTAGACAGTTGGTCAGTCAAAGCTTGTCTCTTTTGCGGAGACATGCTCTCGATTATCTTTAAAATATGGCATTTGTTGTTGTCAGGATATCTGGCAAAAGACAGTTGTGGATTCAGGGTAGCCTGTGTGAAAGTGTAGATTGAGTTAGTTATGACATATCTACATAAAGAAGAACATTAGAAGTTATGTTTAATTAGTAGTGTAAGAAATGTAGTTTTCTCATAGTTGTTGGTTTTAAATGCTACACTACAAGCAATAACAAATTGAGGGTAATTAAAAATACTGTTCGTCCTTGGGGGTTGTCAATACTGCAAGTCGTAGAGAAGAGGTGGTGATTACCCGCCTTAACATTGGTCACTCCATGTTAACGCATGGATTTCTGATGGACTTACCTGAATGCGAGTTCTGTAGGGAAACCATCACAATAAAACATATATTGCTTGATTGTAATGGTTTCCAAAATTTGCGTGTTATATGTGGTTAGAGCAACTGTTTGCAGACGATGTTGGGAGATAGTGCCTCGGCCGTTGACCGGGTTCTAGACTTCCTTCATCGTCTGAATGTTTTAAATAAAATTTAATTTATATATTCGTTATTGCTTGTGTTATTTTATTTATTTATTTTCTCTAAATAACTTTACCTCTGTTATGTTTATATATACTTTTACGAATTGTTATTAAATTTTATTCATTATTCATTGTTATTTAGTTCTTAAGTATTCGTTATTGTAATATAGCTATACCTGTTATTTAAATTTTTGTTTATTTATTTTTACTATTATAGTTTGTTGTTATTGTTTTTTTTCTTCTTATTTAAGTAAAATTTTGTTAATTTTTTTTTATACTTTCATTTTGTGTGACGGCGATGATAATCTTAATGGTTTTTCGCCACAAAAAAAAAAAATTAAATGCTACAAAATTAAAACAAAGCATATTTGCTAACGATAAAAACCAATATGCATGCTGTGTATTTTCAGGTAGGCCTATAAAATGATTTTTAAATTTTTGAAAAGTTTAAATATACTATTTATAATTAAATTTCTTTTTGTAGTATTTGGATGCATTAGAAAGGAAAGACATGAAAATGGGTGGAAGAAAGTATCATGGAATGTTAGTCCAACTATATTCTGACTTTGCTCGAGAAAAACTTTTGCCGTTATTACGTCGCAGCGACCTGTATCCTATAGAAGAAGCTCTAAAAATATGTAAAGAAAGAGATTTTTATCCAGAGATGGTATATTTATTAGGTAAACAAAAATAATATGATTTTTATATAAGTGACAAAGCCTAATGTAATACATAAAATTAAGAGAATTTTCCAATATGTGCTCTGTAAGCATGTGAGCTTATACACATAGGTATTGCATTCCTAAACCACCACTGATATCAGTGTACACAAACATATGTACTCATTATTGTAAGCATGAGTTTATTTTGTGTGGTTATTGTTTGTAATAGTCATTTGAATTTCACACATTTTGTGATGTTTCATTTTGCTGTATATTTACAAGCATGTAATAAAATTGTTATGCATTTGTATAATTATAATAAAAGTGACAAACTATATGTGTATGAGGTGTGTTCAGAAAGTAACGAGAATTTTTAAATTTCGCAGGCTTTGAGAGTCCGATTGTCAACAAATTTTTTTTATTATGTTGGTATAAATGCCCTTGAAGTATGATAAAACTTTCAGCTGTTTTCATTGTTGACTTTGTCTATGACAGCCACTAAGGTTAGATGTGTTTTTATCACCGATTTTCGTTTGTTAAAAGAAATGGATCAAAGAATTTGTATCAAATTTTGCGTAAAAAATGGAATAAAGTGTGTGAAATGTTAACAAAGGCCTATGGTGAGTCTGCTATGAGTAAAGCAAGAGTTTACGAGTGGTATAAGCGTTTCTAAGAAGGCCGTGTAGATGTTGAAGATGACGAATGCCCTGGACGCCCCAGCACATCAACAGCCGATGAAAACGTGGAAAAAGTGAAAGAAATGGTTATTAATAATCGCCGAATCACAATTAGAGAGGTCGCTGATAATGTTGGCATATCGACTGGATCATGTCATGACATTGTTTCCAGTGTTTTGTATATGAAACGCGTGGCAGCAAAATTCGTTCCAAATTGTTGAATTTTGAACAAAAACAGCGGCGAATGGAAGTTGCTCAGGAGTCACTAAATGAAGTCAATGACGATGCAGAATTACTGAAACGTATTATAACAGGTGACGAAACATGGGTTTATGGATATGACGTCGAAACTAAGGCTCAGTCATCCCAGTGGAGACATTCTGGCTCGCCAAGACCGAAAAAGGCTCGACAAGTGCGGTCGTACGTGAAGGTTATGCTCACTGTGTTCTTCGATATTAATGGCATAGTGCATCATGAATTCCTGCCACCAGGTGAAATGGTCAATAAGGAGTACTACCTACAAGTTCAACGCCGTTTGCGTGAAGCAATCCGAAAAAAAACGCCCGGATCTGTGGAAAAACAATTCATGACTTTTGCACCACGATAATGCACCAGCTCACACGTCATTGCTTGTTGGTGAATTTTTGGCCAAAAACAGTACTGTAACGATGCCCCAGCCTCCATATTCACCAGACATGGCTCCGTGTGACTTTTTCCTATTTCCAAAAATAAAGAGAACTTTAAAGGTCCGTCGTTTTACAGCCATAGATGACATTAAAAGCGCATCGCTGAAAGAACTAAAGGCTAATTTAAAGATCGAGTTTGAGAAGTGTTTCGAGGATTGGAAGAAGCGCTGGCACAAGTGCATATTCTCCAATGGGGACTATTTTGAAAGCGACAACATCAATGTAGAAGAGTAAATAAATATTTTATTTAAAAAATTAAAATTCTTGTTACTTTCTGAACACACCTCACACTTAACGGTAAAACTGTTATACTAAATAGTTATTATAATTTTACTAATCTGTGAATAATGTTTTGTATTTAACTTCAATGGATATTGGGCTAAAACCAGCTAAAACTAAAATTTCTGAAACAAAAGATATTGTCACCACCTTCAAAACTAACAATGTAGCTAGTGAAATATGGAAGGCTGAGCCAAGATGGTTGTCAAAACCTCAGCTGAAACTAATCCAGGAGGTAGTGATCCAATGAAATTCTACATTCTATGTGATAAAAGAGGTTTTTGATATTGGCGTACCTCAGATCATAGCAATATTGTTATTAGAGAAAAGTAAAATATATTATTTTACAGCAGAAGTTTTAATTTTAAAAGATTTTGTGGAATTGCTTATAGCCTTCATTGGAGCAGCAGAAACAATATCTGTGGAAAAATATGCCACATCCTCACTGGTGACTGCAATCATGTATTGCCTTAAACACAACATGAACGGATTTCTTCAAAATATAAAAACAGAAACTGAGAAATGGATTATGCTGTGATCACAAAATGCCTTTGCCATATGAAATTAGGATAGTTAGTGTATTAATAAATAATATCAACTGGCTGAAATTCTGGATCCTCATTGGAAAAATACCTTTTAAAACCAGAGAATGCAGAGCCCATGCAGAGTATGGCAAAGAACCAAGAAAGAAAGCTCTTAAACTTTTTTCTGTCTTGGAAGAAAAAAAAGAAGCTGCTAAAGCCCAGAGAATCAACACTGCTGACATAATCACAATGTGATAATATCTCCAAGGTGGCATTTAGTTTGATATATCTAACCTATTACTTATGTTGTAATGCTGCAACACGTAAGTCAGCATAAATAACTAAATACTCTTGGATTTTTATTTTAGAATTTGGCTATATCACAGAAAGATGGATGTATTCAGTTACTGGAGATAATCTGAATTTACAAGTTTGCAACCATTGGCAAAAAAATATTTGTTCCCACCATGTCTGTCTCTTCTGAAAGAATATTTTCCAAGGCAGAACAGATAATTAATAAAAATATAAGTTGATTCATTCAGAAGTTGACCTACAAATATTAAAAACCACCAGATGGCTTTTACATAAATAATAAGTAATTAGGCCTATTTAAATCAATGTTTTAAGAGTTCACATCAAAATAATTTTTATCTGATCTAATTATATTCGCCTAACCTACCCATAAATATAATCATGTATATTATTTCACGAGTCAACATCGCTTTTTCTCAGCACATACTATTTGTACAGGCTATTGTACTATGAGGTATGTTTAGAATGATTTTTAACCAGCTTCTGACATTGCAAAACGATTTTGTGCTAAAACTTACTGTTTGTCAAAAATTTTAACATAAAAGCATATGGCATCTTGGATGCTTACTCATCCATAATATCAGACAATATTTTGTGGTATTTAACAAGCTAACTTATTAATCACAAATAGACAATCCCATAAAAATGCCTCTTTTTTGCATAACGTGTTTAGAACAATTTCAATATTTACTTAAAAGTCATTAAACTTATAGGTTAGGGTATGTGGCAGTACTGACAGTCCCCTATCCCTGCCCGTTGTACAAGCCGGGACAAGCACTTTGAATACCAAACACATGTTGTGGACACTGTTTTTACACAAATATATTTGTGATTTCACCTTCCATCGTGCATTTATCTATTGTTAATACGGACATCATACAATATGAAATGTCAAAGTACAGTTAGAGATTATCAAGCATGCCTTTTCATTTTTTTTTTTTTTTTTTTTCGTGTTTAACGTCCGACTGCCTTTTCAATAGACTAGAAGACAGTTACTTATGAAAATTGTGTTTGCTATCACTATAAACAAGTCACAGGGACAAATACTTTAAAGAGCAGGATTGTATTTACCAAATGCCTTCTTTACTCATGTACAATTGTATGTAGCCTTTTCAAGGGTAACTAAATCAACTAATATGTTTGTATCCATTAAAGAAAATGAAATATTTATTCAAAAAGCTGTGTTTACTTAAAACTTTCATAGTGAAAAATTTCGCACGTGCCTCCTGGTTTTTTTTAATTTATATTACTTTGTTTTTTTAACAAAGTATATCACTAAATTTAACAAAATGGTAATTAGAAAATAATTATTTTCTAATTACCATTTTGTTAAATTTAGTGATGTTAATTTTCTTAGAATTTTAACATTCAACATAATTACATTAATAGACGTCATAATCCTTAATTAGTTTCTTTTATTTTAAAGTAGAAAAATTCTCAATTGTCAGTTGATATTATCAGAACAATTGATTGCAGGGTACTTAGTCAAAACAATTGATTGTGATTTACTGCTGACAATTGGCCATTCCTATCACTACATAGCAGCTCATTATAATGTTACTTGATATCTCAAGCCATACAAAATCTGTTTCTATGCCATTCTTGCTCATACAAATATTTTGTTCATCCAAAAGAGCCTTGGTCCTATCAAGTTTGTATTTCAAGTCCCTTCTTCTTCTTTTCGTTTCACCCTCTTTGGGGTACACTGAATCAATCATTTCTTGCGCGCTGTACTCTTCTTTGTTCCCAGTAGCTCTTCATTCTTTCCGATCTTCTTTTCCTCTCCTCTTCCGAAATGACAGGTTTAGGTCTTATTTTGGTTTTATCTTGGAATCTTATTTTTTCGTCCTTGGTACTTATCTTAGCAATTTGGTCAAGCAGTGAATTTTCTGTAATTTTTAATTCTATTAGGTCTTTTTCAATTTCTTTAAACCAGTTCGGTTTTGTTTTACGATTATGGAAAAAAACACCTGTTTCGTCAATCTATTGGAGTCCATTCTAAGAAGATTGCCGTAAAAATTTATTCTCCTTTTTCTCATAGTATCTGACAGTTTTTCAATTTTCTTATAGAGAGCTTCATTTCTTATATATACCACCTTATTATCCTGAAATTTTGTTCCTATAATTTTTCTTAAGATTTTCCTTTCCGTTATTTCAAGCTTTTCTATCTGGCCTATGCGATTCATGGTTAATGTTTCTGCTGCGTACAGTGCTTCCGGCTTGATCACTGTTTTATAATGTTTAATTTTGGACCCCCATGAAAGGGATTTCTTATTGTATGTTTCTTTCGTCAATTGGAAGGCCAATTCAAGTTTGTTTTTCCTGGATTCCATTGCCTTGCCCTCATCTGCATTCCAACTAATCCATTCACCAAGATATTTGAACTCTTTTACAATTTCTATTTTCTGTTCTTGGATTTTAAGGTATTTATTTGGGTTTTCAAGTCCCTATTGTACTAATTTTTACTAATATAATTTATAAAAATTGAATAACTTGATTTAATTATGAAATGCTTATAGGTCGTATTGGCTCTACAAAGGAAGCATTGGCACTTATAACTCATAAATTGGGCGACATAGAGCATGCAATAAATTTCTGCAAAGAACATGACGATGCAGAATTATGGGAAGATCTCATCAATTGTTCTCTGAAAAGACCAGGTAAGCGTTTTGGTCTAAAATATAAGGTTGTTTACATATATTGGATTTTTTCTACAAATTATCTTTCAAATGAATTTGAGAAAATTTTGAAAAGTTATGAAATTTAGTAAGAATTAAATTGTCTATATAATCTTGACTTTCAGTTTTTACTTATGAAAAAATAATAATTTCTATTTGTGATTAATGTACATTTAAAAAAGAGATTAATTATGTTCTTAAAGTTTTTCATGTACTTCTTTTTTTAGTCAATTCTTCTAAAAGTTGACTAGTCAGTCTTTTCTTAGTCAATTCTAAAAGATTAACACACATGTATGACAAACTTTGAACCGTACATAAACTAAAAAAATGTAGTATTTATTAAAAAAAAATACATTTTAATTTTTTATCCTTATAGGCTTCAGTGTACAGTATTATGTTTCTTGCAGATTTTATTACATTCCTGTTGCAGCGCATTGGTACTTACATAGATCCTCGCATTCTAGTTGCAAGGATAGAAAGTAATTTAGAAATTCCTGGTTTGAAAAAATCACTTGTTAAAATGATGCAAGACTATAATCTGCAGGTAAATATGTTATTTCTTTCATTGAATTTTAGCCGCTAGTATTTTTGCAACATTTTGTTTGGCAATTTAAGTTTCAAATTAACATCAAATTTATAATAATTCTTAGAAAATTATATACTACTAAACAATAATAAACTATTTTAATTATTTAAAGTATACAAAATTATTAATTTTAACCATTTAAAAAAATACACAAATTTAGGGTTGGTTTTTCTCTATTTTCAAGTGTTTTAGTGACGGAACGTTTGTATACCGGTTAAGAGTACTGAAGATGCCATTTTAAAAATCTTAATTTTTTTTATTGAAACAATATTTTTTTTTACATTACGGTATACAGATGTCTCCAAGACAAAGGAGGGCACTGGTCCTGGGGTGTAGGGCTTGAGACCAGGAGCGAGACGCATTGTTACCTTAAGTCAGTGGCAGATTACCCGTTAAATTTAAAATCAGTGATGAAATTTCAGTTTTAGCCCAGTGCAGCTACAACAGTTTTGGAAATTAATCTTTCTGTAGAATGGTCATTATTTTTAGAAGAGAACTTCAAGTTCAAGTAATACATTGAAAGGCATTAGGAACTTACAAAAAGTAAAAGGCAAACTAAAATAAGTTTTTTACAAAATAAGAAAACCTCATTTATTCCTAAATATTTCTGTTTTAAGTTAAATTAAAATTTGTTAAAAGAAATGTTTTTGTAATAAATAACTGTTATATTTTAAATATCTTTTTTGTAAAAAGACTACTTGATTACTTAAAAGATGACTTTTGATGTTTTTACAAGAATAAAAATTTTACAGGTATGTTGTAAGTAAAAGACATTCAATAATTTTTGTCCTTTCTCTTAACAGTATTCATACCACATTTTCGCCATAAGGGTTTGAGGGTTTGGTTTTTCCCAATTACATTATTCCTGCTATTCCCAATTACATTATTCCCGCTATTCCCATTTACATTATTCCTGCTATTCCCAATTACATTATTCCATTCCCGCTATTCCCAATTACATTATTCCATTCCCACTATTCCCAATTACATTATTCCATTCCCACTATTCCCAATTACATTATTCCATTCCCACTATTCCCAATTACATTATTCCATTCCCGCTATTCCCAATTACATTATTCCCGGCTATTCCCAATTACATTATTCCATTCCCACTATTCCCAATTACATTATTCCATTCCCACTATTCCCAGTTACATTATTCCCGCTATTCCCAATTACATTATTCCATTCCCACTATTCCCATTATTTCCACTATTCAATTACATTATTCCATTCCCACTAATTACATTATTTCCGTTATTCCATTACATTCCCAATTACATTATTCCATTCCCACTATTCCCAATTACATATTCCCGCTATTCCCAATTACATTATTCGTGGCAAGTTTGCAGAACATAACTGCTTACGAATAAGCAAAGGATAACTGTTAATATTAAGTAATAAAATAGTGTTAGACTAATGATATGTTAAATTTAAGTCAGTTTTACTGCTTGTGTTTTTAGGTTTCAGTACAGGAAGGGTGTAAGAAGATTTTAGTTTCTGATTATTTCACCTTGTTTGAACGCCTCGTTTCAATGCAGCAAAGAGGAGCTTTTGTGGATGGTAATTAGTAAATAGTAAACTTCAGTTTCAGCAATAGTAATCATGAAGCTAACATACTTACCATTAATGTTAATATAAATAGGAAAAATAATCTATTACTGTAAATGTAGTATTTTTTATTCAAATTTGGCACAAAAATCGATTATGGAATTTACTTGGACAATTTTGTTAACCAACAAAATTTTTTCAAAATTGCAGTTTCAAAATTTTAAAATCTTTAACTTTTTTGTCATAATTTTTTTTCTTAAATCCGATTTTACAATCGTAATCAGCGGTAAATATTGCATATGTTAGCATTTTAAATTTACTAATAATTTCCATCAAAAATAACAAAAAAATTGAAGGCGGTGAAAGTTTAGTTTTCATGCTGAATTGAAAGTTTGAAGTGCTAACATATGCATATCTTAATGCATTTTCGTTTTCCTCTATTGTGATTTTTTTTTAGCCCATTTTAAGTACAGTAATATCGTAATATTTGCAGATGTAACATTCACAAGTCTAAATTATTCATGAAATGAAAAATGAAGAAGAACAACATCCATAAGTACTGAATCTGAATATTCATGAATTTTTTTAAAACAAAATATCTACTTGCAATTTATAAAAAAAGCGATGTTTAAAGAACCACATGACACCTATATATATATATATATATATATATATATATATATATATATATATATATATATATATATATATATATATATATATATTATGTTATACTGTGTAAGCTGAAGTTCGGAGAACCTCAACCCTTGTGTTAAGTTAAAAAATATTCAAGTGAGAGTATATGTTCCCAGTGAAGTGTTTAATAACAATGAGACAGTTTTTTAAAAATGTCAAATAGAACTTTTCTTTCTAAAATAAAATGCATGGCTTCTAGTTTAAAAACAGCAAAAGATAAGGTATCTCTTCTGTTATGTGCTAAAGATGACTTTAAAATCAAATAGATGCTAATTGTAGGACACAAAATCCTTACTCTATCAAAGGTAAAGATAAAAGCAAGTTGTTTGTTTCGTGGCAAGCAAATTACAAAATATCGGTAACCCGTGTTTTCTGGAATAATTTTTTTAAAATTGATTTATCCATGAGAAAAAAATACCTCATCTAAACATCTAGCATTTGTATAGAATCCTAATCCTTGTTTTACAAAGGAAAATAGCTGCATTCTCAACTTGCTATTTGCCTAACCCCTACAAATATTAAGTATTATACTTCTGAAGTGATAAAACTGCACAGTAAAACATATAAAAACAATGCATAAGTAATTATATATATACTATATGGTCTCTGGAAGACCACAGAGAAGATATCGAACCTGGCAGCAGATATCAGAAGAAGGAGGCTTCAATTCTATGGACACATCAGTAGACTCCCAACAAGACTTGCCAACAGAATCCTTAAGTATATACAAAGAGTCAAATCAACAACATCATGGATCACACAAGTCAGAATAGACCTACATGACGCAGAAATAGACTCAACAGGCATTGAAGACAGGAACGCATACAGGAGAAAGATGCTCGGTTGGAAAATCCCAGAGAATGAAATCCCAAAGAGAGCAGGGGTAAAATGGACGGAGGAGCAGAAGAGGATCCATGGGGACAGGATGAGGGAGGTGTGGAGGATTAGAAGGAACAAGACATGAGTTGGAGTGTTTTGCGTGATCCAACAGGATATATATATATATCCCCGCAGGGGGTGCAGACTAGCTGCACCTATTCAGAGGATTTAGACATCCCTTGTGGTACCCGAGTCTAACACACAGTTACACTTACGACTTTAACACTTTACACTCACACTTACGTTTGTTAAAACAATTTCTTTTAAGTATTTTATTCTAAACATATAATGTTTAAAAATATTTTGTTTTTAACTAAAGTTAAAATTTGTTGAAATTAACTTTCTTATAATAAGTAACTTTTATTATATAGTCAATTATAGTTTGTAGTTTTAATAAGACTATGTACAGTTAACTGCATAAAAGATAACTTTTGATGTTTTTACAAGAATAAAGATTATACAGTTGTAAGTAAAATTCAGAATTATATATTAGCACATATTAAGATTGCATATGTTGGCATTTTGAATTTTCCAATGCTGTATATATATTTATATTTTTGTATTATAATTCTTTAGACATTTTATTATATTTTTTTTATAGATGAACAGTACTGTGGAGCATGTCACCGTAGGATTATTGTTAAAGGTAAGATGTTTTAACACTTTGTTTCCTCTTGAGAAAGAGGAAACAGTATATTCTTACACAGAAGCACTTATATATTGCAGTAATATCGTTATTGCCTTGTTTTACAGATCTTAGCCAAGCAAGTAATATTCTTATGTTCTACTGCCACCATTCCTTTCATGAACAATGCCTTCCAGCAACTCAACTTGTGGTATGCTTATATTACTTTCTGCCTAAATACATAATGCATTTCTGTACGTTTGAATTATTATAGAGTGGTTATTAATGAATTAGTTTATTTAAAAAATAACTACTAAAAAGGAGTAAATTATTACATTGCAAACCAAATGGTGGCCTAATTAGAGAAACAATCTGGATGTACTCATCAAACTAATATTAATTGCTGAGATTGGCAGGTGTATTGAATAGTTATATATAGTTATAGGCAGGTGAATAGTTATATGGTATAGCCTACCAATCTTTGCAATGCACACTAATCTGTTTTTTCCGTTACAATTTGTTTGATGTTTATACTAGTGATAGAAAATTAAATTAGCTAAAAAAATCTACTCACATTTTTTATAAAAATTTAGTGCTTAATTATTTTTAAACATTTTAAAATGCCATCTGAAACAGGTTATTAGAACAAGTTAATTACTATTTTTAAAGCGGGGTGTGTAATAACTTAGAGATTTATTGACATCGAGGTTCACATTTCCTTCGAAGGAACTATATTATAAGTTAGATTGATCTGTGTAATAAGGTAGAGATTCCGTACTATGTATTAACACCAATAATACCGTCTTACTTCCTTGGTGGCCTAGTTAATAGCGTACTAGGCTTTCATTCCAAGGACCTGGGTTCGATTCCCGGCCAGGGCTTGGCATTTTCATACGCTATAAATCATCCCATCGTCTGCATTAGCCCAAGTGTGCACAGTAGTCGAACGTTAAAAAAAAAAAAAAAAAAAAAAAAAAAAATCCATCTCATTTCATTCACCAGTGAGTGTACTATTTTTATTTTATTTCAGCCGCCTCAGTGGCCTAGTTGATAGTGTACGGGGCTTTCACCCCGAGGACCCGGGTTCGATTCCCAGCCAGGGCTTGGCATTTTCATACGCTATAAATCATCCCATCGTCTGCATTAGCCCAAGTGTGCACAATAGTCAGACGTTAAAAAAAAAAAAAAAAAAAAAATTATTTAGTGGTAAATGTACCAGCGTGTGACGGCTTTGTAAAATAACTCCATATTATCTTCTTTTATTACACTTACACAATAATTGCAGTGTGTAAATATAAAAAAATAACCAAGCCGTCACATGATGTCAATACTCATTAATGTGTGTGAATGACATCTTCTGATGCCCTTGCTCAACTTTTAGTGTACTCTTTAAAAGGGTTAGATATGACCTTATACTTAGTGTATATCTGAAAAAATTTCTGTCGCTGAAATTTTTACCCTTAACTCTTTTAAGTTTATACTCCATTTCAAAAGGTTGGAAAATACAAAAATAGCAACAGTATGCCTTCCACTAAAAACTATCAAAATTAAATATAAACAAAACACATGATCTTTAAAACAAATAACCTACAAATGATCAGCTGTTTATCAGATGACCATCTTATGTGCCATTGAACAGTTGTTAAATTTAACAAAGCGTTAAACATAATTTATATAAACGTTTGGTAAAAATATTCTTGCAACAGAGAAAAAATTTAAAGTGACTGTAAAAGAACTTTACATAACAAGAGATTAAATGGACATTCTTGTAACCAGGCATGAGACTGGTAAATATGCCATATATTGAATATATGAATATATTTGAATGCCATATATGTATATATTGTCATGCCATAAAATATTAAGATTTAAAATATAATTTTTTTTCAGGAAAGCTGTATGATTTGCAGTTCACAAAAGTCTGAACGATCAAATATGTTTTAATTACGCTACTGAATCTGTGCTTGTAAATATATTTGTGTAAATTACCGATTTATAAGTGATGACTTTTTATTGTATTTTATATTATTGTATATTATTGTTATTAAAATTGTATTTACCATTTGTACTATACACAATTGTATAATTTCAATAGACATTGTTTTGAAATAGTCTTAAATATTTGCTTTTTTACCTTAAAACATTTTTTATGTAAGTTTTATTATTCACGTCTTTAGTTAGACCCTGCTTGTATTGAGAAAGTCTTTACAGGCTTTTAGACTGTGGTATTTATAATTTTATTAGTACTGATACTGTTAATTAACTGAATTGTTTGAGTATTATCGACATCATTTCATCTGTAAAAAACATTTGTTTGCTTAAAATTCTGAAGTGAACAAAAGTAGTTTTTTCTTGTAATGTTTCCATGTAAAATTTTTTTTATCATTCATTTTTAACACCATCCATTTTTAATTGGTTTTACACAGTTTTTTTAGGAGTTAAAATTTTTTTGTTGAGTTTTTAGGACTATTTTGAAACAATTACAATATAATTTGACTTATCAAAAATCTTGAGAAGACCAACTGTAATATGGATTAAATGCAATGTATGCTTTTGTTTATGAATAAATATTTCAAAAATTCCCAGGCAAAAATAATAGGCACGTATATAATGTACAGGGTCATAAAAAAAGTCCTTGATTTAAAAATAAATTGCACTAAAAAAGAGCAAGCAATTGTTAGGAAACCAACGTGAAGTTGTAGAACAGTTGTAGGAGTTTTGATGTTGATCACTGCGATGGCCTTGAAGTTACAGTAAGCAAGCATCGATGATATTCTGTGACACCACCATTTCATTTGTCAGTCGCATCACAGCAATCATGGCGAGTGTCAGCAAAAAGTGCAATGTGTGTTGTAGTACCCTGAGTCTGATTTTGTTATTACAATACAGTGACATTTTCAGTACACGTATTGAAAAGATGTACCTACAGACAAAACCAGTTTAAACAAACCAGAAATGTGAACATTAGAAAATAAACAGACTGGCCACGTACATTGGAAGAGAATGTGGAGTACTTGAAACTGCTTATAGAGCCCTAAGAAGTCCATTACCCAGCACAGTTTGGAAGTCGGTATACAAAAAAACTACAACTTAAAATCTGCTTTATAAGTGTTTGAAACTGCATGTTTACAAAATTCAAATAAAACATAAAATTAAAAAGCAGACCATTGTTCTAAACGCATTAAACTGTGATGATGATGAAGGTTATGTAAACATCTTTTTTAGTGATATTTTCATATGGGTTGTGCTAACCGTGCTGAATATGGCGAGCTCATCAATCCGTTGAAGTTTTTCAGTACTTTGGCCCATGCATGATCGTTTTTTTAGGCCCTTTCATGTTGCTTAGAAAACTGTCACTGGAACTATTTACGTAGATCTACTACAGTTGTAGTGTTTTGTTAACACTTTCAGTGCCTACTTGTATTCACTGACTGCACTGTATTGCCCCTCTGTTTCGCATGCAACCAAGGTAATGACAATCACGTGTGCGTCATGGGCTTGGCAAGACAGTTTGCTGCTTCTATTGGTCCTATAATGCCCATTGATGTGCACGTGTGTGTCAAATTTATAAGCAGTTTAAATTTTAAAATAAAATAAATTTTTAAATGTTTAATTAAAGTTTTAAAATATTTTAGTTTTAGAACGGTAGCATTATTATTTCAATTACTTTTTTTAGTCATTTAAAAAATTTATAATTAATATTTAAAAAAATTCTTAATGACAAAAAGATGTATAAAAACTCTTAAACTAATTTCGTGATTTATAAAATGATATTTTTCAGTTAAAAATTATAGGTTTTGGTGATATATTCTAAAACATGGTTTTAAGCACAACCTGGTAGATCTGGTGGACAGTCTGGGCAGAAGTAGAGTGTCCTGGCGAATGTTTTGCTGATAGCATTGTTGACGTTTTCTTTTTGCCACTGTTACAAATGGCTTTTTGCCACTAAACCAAACACAAAATTTAACAAAATAGAAAATACACCACAAATTACTAAACCAAACACTTTCTAGAATAAAATAAAATATTTAATGAAATAAAATTTCTCTCAAGAGTAGGAAACACGAAATGACAGAGAGCACGCAACTCACAGGCCGTGAGTTTTGGAAGAGTCACTACGACATTGTCCATTGCTTAAAAATCATAGAAATGGCATGGGGTGAGGTCTCAAGGCGCACCTTGAACTCCCAGCATGGAGGAAATTCTGGGTAGCTGTGGTTGCAGAACGAGACTTTGAGGGTTTCGAAATCCCTACTGAAAAGAAGCTGTGGATGATCCTGCTCCATTGGAGGAGATTATTTCTCTGTTAAAGTCTTTGGGGCTTGTTGTCGATGAGGCTGACATTGACAACCTACTCGACGAGCACAAGGAGGAGCTCAACACTGACGACTTGAAGGCATTGGAGGCGATGCAAATCAGCGATCTTCAAGATACGATTTTTTTACGATACGATCCCGGTCCAGGAACGGATTAAGATCGTATCGCGAGGTACCACTGTAATTGTGGTACCCAGCTGTCTTACTGACATGATAAAAGCAAATTTCCAAAAAGTAACAATATCACAATATTTTTTTTATCTTGCGCCTTATTTGAAAAATCTGATCACCATTAAAATCATCATTAAAATCTGTTTGAAATAATTTTTTTTCTAATTGTAAGGAAAACATAAGAATAAATGAAACACAGTTTCAGTAAACGTTGAAATTTTGTAAAAAATATCACAGAAAATATGTTTAATTCTATTCTATTTGACAAACTCTTTACTGTTAACAACTTGTTGAACTTCAATAATAATTTCAGCAGGTGAAAAACTTAATTGCGAATTTCAGTGGGTCTCCTGGCTTCTTCAATAAAACATTTATTAGAAACTCCTCAATAATATGAGATGCCTCATGGTTCTCATTTAAGTATGATTGACTTAACAATAGTGATTCAAACTAAAACAGAGTGATTCAAAAAAACCTTTTACTAAAATACATTCAGTTATTTAATAACATAATCTAAAAACGAATAAGCTTGGGTAGTCTAAATAGAGTAACATTAAACTATCTATAACTGTTCTATTTTATTTATTGATTTAAAACTGTAAAAATAACAATTTAAATTGCTCAAACAACTTTTAAATCACTTGAATAAGATTTTTAATTTCCTGTTATACATTTTAAATTGAGCTTATGCTTGTCATGCTTGAATGTAATGCATAATGTAATTTCTACAATTTAATCCAGACTGAATTTTTATATAAAATAAGTATGCAATTAATTTATTTAAGAAACGTTTGTATATAGATGAATCCGTTAAATGAAATAGGTGAAGATGGGAAACAATATTACTCATTCTGTCTCTTGCAGAAAATATTGCTAAAGATCTTGGCTCATATTGGTAAAAAACTCTTAACTGGATGCACCAGCGGCAAATTGGCCGCAATCTTTTATTTTTGCATCTTATAGTAGATATCGATGGTGAAATGTTTTCAAGGCTTTGAGTATTTGTCAAGACCACTATGAGGGACACAAACTGTTTAAAAAGAATACAAACTTATCTTCAGTCCTTCTGGAAAATAGGTATGAATGCGAGATACTTACATCTGTGGCTCAGTTTCCACGACACGCCCAACTGTATAACTGCTTTTGTAGTGTTATTCTCACTATGTTTTTGCATATATAGTTGTACAAAATGTGGCGTTAATACTGTTGATCAAATGTGTGACAGTTCCTCAACATCCCAAAGCATGAGACATTGGACAGTGGCCCTTTTTTATCGGCATTTAGACATTGCTGGTATAAATGAAAATATAATTTACAAATTCAACCATCTGGATAACAGTGAGTGAAGACGCAACTTTTTCAAAAAATTGGCACTCAGTTTGATGAGTGGACACTTGAAAGCCAGGGCGAAAATACTAACTCTTCCAAAAGATCTTAAAGTTTTTTTGGGCAAATATAAGTTATTGGAAAATCAACAAGCTCATGTACCAACATGTAGATCTATTTGTCGTATTTGCAAACCACACAAATATAACAGAACCAAAATTGATCGCAAAGAATGTTTGTTGACGGGAAGAATAGGTCATAATCCTAATCATTTGAATATGTGGTCCGGTGGCTATGTTACAATAATGAAAAAGAATGTTTGTAAGAATCACAGCCAGATGACGCTGTTTGCACGAAGCTGAAGCAATGGACGTTGACTTAGATTAAATTTGTAAATATTAACTTTTAAATTTTTGTTTATAAATTTATTTTTTTGATAAGTGTGACCACTAAGAATTCCGTAATATTTGTCATGTTTCTTGTATAAAATGAAATCCTTTTTCAGACAAGTGTTTGTATTCATTAACTATTGTCTATGTTTCAAATATTAAATCTTTTTTAAATAAATATAACTATTAAAAAACTGAAAATCAAATCAATTAGAAATAAAGTATAACAAAAAATAATGCAATGTGTCCACTTAAAATTAGTTTACATGTGTACAAAAGTGGAATTAGTTATTGCGGCCAAATTGCCGCAGCGCGCCCAGTTGTGTGACACCTAGGCGTGTCCAGTGAAGGGTTAAAATATCTATAAAGTATTTGACTCAAAATGTGCAAATATTCCTGTACAGTGTTGCCTATACTCAACCTAGAAGTGCACAGAGTTAACACAGAGGATAACCTTTATGTTTTTTTTACTGGAAAAAAAGTTAAAATTTAATATTTGAAAAGAGGCTATTTAAAAAAAAAAGCAATAAAAGTTATAAATATTTGAAAGTAGAATACCTACCTCTTTATCTCTGAAAATGAAAGATAGCTCCATATCCTCTTGCCAGCATGTTTTTAAAGGAATATTTCCAACACTCAAAGTATTTGTGTCTTCAATCAAATTCCTAGAATCGGTTTGAACTGTTAGCGATGAATCTGTCCATATATGCTTAAATATTTGTCCTAGAAGAAGGGAAATTAAGGTTTGTATTAAAAAAATGTCATAACTAAAATTAATATCAATAATGTATTAATATTTTACCTTAACAGTTATACTTTTTAATTATCTAATTGAGAATTTCGTTTGTACTGAATGTGATTAATAACAAAAATATCGTACAGTTGCAATAATTTTTTTATATGTAAATTTCTATAATAATAGAAACAAAGGGTATCTAGTATCACTTACAAATCCAATAAAATGACAATTTCTTCCTCCATAAAAAAATTTTCTGCTGCTAAGTATTTAGCAACAAAAAAAAAAAACATTACGGTTTGCTTCTAGCCTGTCGTGCAGGATTTACTCACCTCGTTTAGTTAGGATCGTTATGTGCTCCAAATAAACTGGATACACTTTTCCAGGAATGGTTATATTGCGCGTCACCATCTTAATATGTTGGGGATAGAATAATTCTTCAGATATTGATTCAAGTTCTGCAATCTGATATACAAACGTTAAAAATAAATAGTACAAAAAATCGTACCAATTTTTCTTGTTAAATTAAATTACATATTTAAAAGGGGTTTTGAGGGACACTTTAAATAGATGCAATAAAAAAATGGTTTCAGGTGATGAGAACAGAAGTGGGTTTAGTACTGACCCATTTTCTACAGTGCATTCCTTCCATAGTTTGTAATTCCACAAACAATTTTATTGTTTCTATGAAAAGCACAAATTTACCATATTCTCTTATACCTTTATAATTTAATTGAAACTAAAGGTTATTAAATTATTAAGTTATATAAAAAGGCTAAAACTTACATATTCCGTTGTACAAACAACACCATTGATTAAAATCGATTTTACTGAAAATGTTCCTACATATTCACACAAGGCAATTTTTCTAAGAAGGAGAATGTTCGCACCTTCAGAAATTAGGAACTGCAAATATCACAATATTAGGTAAATAAAAGAGTATTTGTTAAAAAACATGAGATTGATAACTAAAATATTTATTTTAAAGAAGTCCACCTATTTTGTAATTTTATTTTTATTCCTTTAAACCATTATTTACTATACAAAATATGCGTTTTATAATATACGATGTCAGGAAGAAATTAAAACATAAAGATTTATAGTTTTTGATGTATGAAAACATCTTAATTTTTACAATATAAGACAAAAATTCTTATATGTTAATAATTTTACTCAATTTTCTCCATAATATAACACACTTTTTTAAACAATTGGTCAAAACAGGTAATGTTAGGATTGGCAGCAGGTAAGATAATACTTATAATAAATAAAGTATTGGACCTAGCAGCAATATAGTTAATTATATAACATATATTTTAAATTAAATGATAAAGGAACAAACGTTTTGTTAACCTAAATATAAAACTTTCATTTTATGTAATGTAGGTAACAGATATTTGCTGGAGCAGAAAATATAATTTTCTTATTTAAATACAAAACAGTAATTACACGTAGACCTATTACATTAAAACCTTGCATAACTTAGCATATGAATACATTAAATAACAATCTAAGCATCTTACTGAATTTTTATTAAGCCGGGTTTCTAAATATGTGGTTTTTTCATGTTGGTTATTTAATAATTTTGTAGTAAAAGAAATTTCATACGTATCAGTTTCTGGTACGTAACATAAGTAAAGTTTCTTCTTTTTTTGTCCCTTATTGGTAGTCCTGCAATAATTAGGATACAATTTTATTCGAATATAGTACAACATGAGTATCATTGGCAGGGGGAGGCACATCCTTCAGTACTTTTTTAAAAAGTAGTAATTTTATTAGATCTAGTTGTCAAATTATTTTGAAGCTTAAATTAGAATGTCTTAGTTTTTATTAAATGTCTTAATAGGAGTTTTAGCTAAATTTAAAATATGTTGTTGAAGGCTTTGGATATTTCTCAAAATTATTTTAAAGCCTTAATTTTCTTCAATAAATTTTTAAAATAACCCCTGAATAATCCATACCTTATCTAATCATTACTCTAATACTTTCGTGTTGGCGACAAAATATTATAACTTAACCAGCTGCCCATGCTGTTCTCGAATAAGAAATAACTTCAAATTATGCCAGAAACTAGACATAACCATGGATGCCTAGGCCTATGTTAAAAGTACTTAAAAACTATGGCATGAAAAAACACTCTAAGCAGATCCTGAAGTGGTCAAACTAGAAATGAAATTATGACTTATATATGATCAGGAAACCACAAGTCATCAAGTAAATTAAATGAAAACACTACACAATTGTTAAATACTGTATCAGGAAAGGTATGTATGAGACAACCTGTTATATAACTGACTGATTAAATAATAAATAGTCATAAACAAAATTTTAAACTTAAAAAGGCTAAAGTTTTAATAGTTATTGAGAAATATTAAGTTTCTTACTAAATCCCCAAGCTTAACACTTAAGTCCCAGGCTAGGAAATTGAGAGAGGGGAACAGTAGGTGTCAATAACTTTGATTAGTTAAGTACCCCACCACTCGGTTTTGTCAGCTGCAATTTCATTCGGTTCTTTATAGTGTTGTCTAGTAAACACCTTTACTGATACTTATATGTCAAAAATTGTGTATAATTTCATTTCATTTTCTTGAAGACGTATGTTTCTGATCACATGTAAGTCTTAGTTTTATTTCTGGTTTGACCATTCAGACTGCCATACTTTTTTTTGTTTTTAAGTATTTTTAACATAGGCTTATAGACATCTAGGCTTAGGTTCTAGTTTAATGTTTAGGTTTTAAATTAGGCACTTGAAAACAAGAGTTGATCTATACTCTCAAAATATTATGTATTACTTCATGTACACAAATGATGGTAAATGTCCAAATAAATAGTAATAATAACATAAACAAAAATTATTTTAACATTGGTGTACACCATGCACACGTGTGTGTGTGTGTGTGTGTGTGTGTGTGTGTGTGTGTGTGTGTGTGTGTGTGTGTGTGTGTGTGTGTGTGTGTGTGTGTGTGTGTGTGTGTGTGTGTGTGTGTGTGTGTGTGTGTGTGTGTGTGTGTGTGTGTGTGTGTGTGTGTGTGTGTGTGTGTGTGTGTGTGTGTGTGTGTGTGTGTGTGTGTGTGTGTGTGTGTGTATGTGTGTGTGTGTGTGTGTGTGTGTGTGTGTGTGTGTGTGTGTGTGTGTGTGTGTGTGTGTGTGTGTGTGTGTGTGTGTGTGTGTGTGTGTGTGTGTGTGTGTGTGTGTGTGTGTGTGTGTGTGTGTGTGTGTGTGTGTGTGTGTGTGTGTGTGTGTGTGTGTGTGTGTGTATGTGTGTGTGTGTGTGTGTGTGTGTGTGTGTGTGTGTGTGTGTGTGTGTGTGTGTGTGTGTGCACGTGTGTGTGTGTGTGTGTGTGTGTGTGTGTGTGTGTGTGTGTGTGTGTGTGTGTGTGTGTGTGTGTGTGTGTGTGTGTGTGTGTGTGTGTGTGTGTGTGTGTGTGTGTGTGTGTGTGTGTGTGTGTGTGTGTGTGTGTATGTGTGTGTGTGGATATATACATAGCGTAGCAAGGAGTAAATTTGCAGTCCCAAAGGATCACCAAATATTCTAAACCCCTCAATGTGATGTATTAAACTGAAAATTACTTAAGTGGATACTGTACCTAAAATGACTACAAAATGCTAACTTACTCTGTTCTAATTTCTTCTATTGTTTTTAAATCATAGGAAATTCTACTAGTAATACTCATTTCATGTAACTGGTTGTGCACACATTGTTTACTTGATATATAAACTAAAAATCCAGGATCTCCATTAGTTATTTCTTCTACCCTTATAATGATGTCCCCTTTCTTATTCTTTTTTTCATCAACTAATATTAAATTTTCCTTAAAACAAATATTAGCTCTTTCATTTGGCTCTAGAAATCATAAGAATGGAACAATAAATATAAAGGGTAATTTTATCAAAAAATGTATTACTAACTGAAAAATAAGTAGGCTTATTATAACAAGTTAAATTAATTAAAAACATTACCAAATAAGCTATAGCTTTACCACGTTTTTCTTTACAATTTTTGGATTAGAAATTAAATTAATGACTTATTGAAGATGTGAGTAATGTCTAAACTGTAATTATTTTCCAGTGGCCTACTACTGCATTTTTTTGAATAAATAAATAGAAAATCATATTCCATTAATTGATACCATACCAGTAGTACCTATGTAGTTCCTCCTATATAATGATTTTTGGCATTTCTAGTAAAAAGAGAAACTTTTTTGTTCCTAACTTAAAACAATTAATTTTATTATGGCAGTTCTTTACTAAAGCAAAATAACTTACAAGATGGAACTTTATTTGAAACTATTTTGCAATAACAAAGTAGTATATTTAAATAAAAATATAACTTCATCCTATGAAATTGGGATGATAATAAATTAAAACTTCTACCAAAATGCAATTATTCACTAAAGTTGCCAATTATAAATTAAGTTTTTTTTACCAATTAGGAATAGTTTGTTGACATTTGGTTTTTTAGTATAAGGTTTACAAATATTTGAAGCCATTAATAATAACATTAATTTAAAAAAACATATAAATTTTATATTTTGAAATTAATTAGACAAAGTAATTAGCCTTGAACAACAGAGTTTTTATAAATTTGAATAAAACAAATAATATACATTTAAATAATGAAGTAACACCACACAGTTAAGACACTTAAACCTTTGATGGCATTCTGTATACACATGCCATCCATATTACCCAATAATTAATTTTTACACAGATTAAACCTTTTCTCTAGTATTAAAAATGAGCATTTCTATTTCTAGTATTACTGAAATATTATTATTTTGTTGGTATTTTAAATTTAATATGAAATAAACTTAAAACAGTACTCTGTGCTAAAGTCAGTTAAATTGTAAGCTACATCATTGAGATAAGCAAATTTTCATATATGCCCATTTTGTTTGTAGATTTCAAGAATTAATTAATAGAGTTTTATGACACTTTCCAAAATATAAAATCATAATTTCCAAAAATAAACTGAATTCAGCAAGAAAAATAATAACACGTTAACTTGAATATCAAGTAAAAAATGTATTCTAATATTCGTGAATAATATGTCAGTCCATTTTACTCTGCCGGTCGTGTGATGGAACTCATAGACCTATGATGTCACATCACCATAGGTGATGAACTTTGTGAATCTTAGAGTGTTATTTTAGTTATAGTGTTCCAGGCTGCATTCGGTTTGCTAGTGCTTCAATTATCTAGCTACTTTGCAGGAGCGCAGATTCTAGTGGATAAAAAAAATAATTTTTTTACAGTATATTATAGAAAATAGTTATAATGTTTCAATGTTTTAAAATATAAATTTATTGTAGGAGAATAGTATTTATTATAATTTAATAAAACTTTAACTACTGTTAGTTATTTCAGAATACAGTATTAAATTTCATTTTTATTACTCAAATTACTATTGCTTATCTAGGGATTTTCCCTCAAAAAATTATGGGGGATTAACATTCAGGGAATTTCATTAATGATATATTGGCAGTACTGACCGATCTAGAAGTTTGTTCTTTTATTGCTTATTGCTTCTTACTTGTTATGAATCTGTGTTTGTTATTACAGTTAAGACTGTCGGTAATGTTAGAGTTATTATGTACATGAGTTTCGTTTAAAAACGTTTGTTTACAATAGGTCTGTATAGATAAACAGTGATAAGTTTTTTTATTACGTTACAGTAATTTTGAAAGTTTACAGACTGCACACAAATACAATATCGTTAAAATCATCTCTAGTTTAAAATGGTTTATTTTACAGAAATAATAACCTGCATTATAGGTTAGCTTTATCAGATATTAAATAATAATAGTATAAGTTAATTCTTATTTACGTTATATCGTTTAACATTTTGAATAATTAAATAAGTGTTACCGAGTTTGGAAACTTTGTGAAAATTTGTGAACAATACGTGAAACTTTGAGTAGGGTTTGGGTCAGTATTCTCCATAATAGATGTGAATGAATGGGGGTATGAGCTTGTGTTGTGCATGGGAAAATGTGCAGTTTTTATGTATATTTATTTTTTCGATAAATATACAGTGTAGCATGTCCTGGATTTGTTGATAGTTTTTTACTAAAACGCTTTATTACATGCCCAAAAGCAATAATCCAAAATATAAAAGTGCGGAAACCATGAGAAGTACGATAAAAATCAAAAATAAAAGTGACCAACATAACTCAAAATTGCTACTGCGTGAAAGTCGGTAAAGTGTTGTAGATTGGTAAAACATTAAAAATACGTTTAACACAGGTTTCAGGTGATAAAAAACCCATTTTTTTTAAAAAAAAGAATACTTTATAACCTAACTGACATGGTTGTTAGGTCTAACATGGTGATGCGTGAAAAAAACCTTTATTTTTTTTAAAAAGAATACTCCATAATGTAACTGACACTGTTGTTGGTCATAATATGGTGATGCATGAAAAAATACCTTACGATGGTATTATTTCTGTCTTCTCTCGTACATCTGCACGACGGTTGTAATTAAACAATTATTTTTCTTTATTAATGATGCAAATATTGCTGCACTTTGAACACGAATATGATTCTTTAAAGATGACCGTAATTCCAAGTTAAAGACTCAAACAGAGGTAAATCACAAAGTTCACAAATAACAGTGGACATTTTAACGATGTTTCGTTAACAAGCACAAACACAGTAATAAATCATAAAATTTAGTAATGCCTCTCAGATTCTGTATCATGCATGAGCAGTACACGTAGATAACAAGAATGAATTCTCTGTCCGGTAAATCAGAGAATGAATAGTAGTATCGTGAATGTAATGTAAACAGTAACGTTGTGTGAATATAGTCACACAAAAATTGGCTTAAAATCGTATGTATTTAAAAAAAAATATTTTCCTATGTGTTCATTAGATAATTTATAAAACAAAACAAAACAAAACAATATTCAAAAATTAATATTTTAACAGGACCTGCTACACTGCATAAATACCATTTTTTCCTTGATGAAATGTTAGGTCATTGTAAATAAAAAATATAAAGTTTAAGTAAATTGAGTTTTTGGTACTTTTGTCAATTTTGGTAATTTTTGCCAGTTTTATTTTATGGCCAATATTAATAATCCAAAATATAAAAGTACATAAACAAGGGGAAGTTAGGAAAAAGTGAAAATAAAAGTGATAAACATAACCTCAAAATGACTACACCATGGAAGTAGGAAACATGTTTAATTGCGAAAATGATAAATTAAATATGTGTTAATAATAAAAAAAAGAATATATTTTTTTTATTAATACTTCATAACCTAACTCGATTTGGCTGTTGGGTGTTTAACTTAATGACTCAGCTGTTGTGTGTTTTAAGTCAATTGTTGTATATAACTAGTGTTCCATAAAACACGAATATGGTTCTTTAAAGGATTTATCTGTGATTTATAAGGAAATTACACTACTGTAATTTCAACCTGAACTGACAAAAAGAGGTAAATCGCAAAGTTCACAAATAATGGCAACCATTTTTTAAAATAATGTTTTCGTAATAAGAACTGTCAAGGTAATAAAAGATTTATTATAAAGTGTAGTAGGCCTAGGTGCTTGAAAAGTTTCATTACAGTTGAAACTGGCATGCCTATGTACTTTGCAAGCAAAAGGCTATGTATAGGAGTGCTATGTTTTTCACCCAACAACAGTTAGTTTTTTACTCAAAAACAGTGTTAGATTCTTAAGATTTAAAAAAAATGATTAATTGTTTTTGTGATGAAAAAACACACACACACACACACACACACACCCACCCACACACACACACCACACCACACACACACACACACATACATGCACACACATGTACACACACACACACACACACACACACACACACACACACACACACAAATATAAGGTACATTTAAAGTACATTTGATCTCACAATCCATATATAAAATTATAACATTATATATATATATATATATATATATATATATATATATATATATATATATATGTATATAAATGAGTTTGGAAAGTTTATTGCCTTTTTTCTTGTAAAAATATCATTTTAAAAACTAAATTCACAGAAGTTAGCATTTATTCTTAAGTGAAAATATGAGTCAAATAGTTGTTTTCATTCTAGATAATTGAAGTATGGGTGTTGAGAAGAAAGTAGCTCGTAGAAGTCGTAGCAGGGAAAGAGACAGAGGTGATAGAGATAGAGAAAGAACTGATAGAAGAGATAGAGATCGCGGTGAAAGATCACGGCGCTCGAGAAGTAGATCAAAAGAAAAAAAAAAGGAAACACCAGTTAAAAAAGAACGACAGAGATCTAGAAGTAGAAGTCGTGAACGTTATCGACAAAAGGATAATAAACCAGCACCCCAACCGTAAGTCGTATAATGTTTTCATTAGCAATCCACAACCATTTTGAAAAACTATAATGTATTTACTATTAAAATAAATGCTTTCTTTGACAATTTATTTACAAACATTCTGAAATGTGAAATCATTACTGCGGTTTGTATTCAACATCACTTTGTGGTTTGGTTGCAAACATTGGTGTAGACTGTAATATACTGTAAATAATGGAAATTTATTTGATTTGAAGCTACAAAATGCATAATAACTATAATTCTAACTTATTTGCACTAAAATGTACAAAAAGTAATTCTGTACAAAAGAGAAAAGTTATGTAATATGCCACTACTAAAATTTAAATGTCTACATGAATATAAATGTAAATTGTGCTGTAAAAAGTTTAAATTGTGGTAAAACTGTATGCTTGTGTACAGAAATGTTAAAACTCCATTTCCAACACTTGTGCTAGAATAAATTAAGGGTGCATTATTCTTGTTAAAGTATATAATTTTTTAAATATAACGGGTTCTAGTGAAAATAGTGGATAATGTTTTTCAAGTGGTAATTTATTTATATGAAATTGGTGTATGGAAAAAATTCTTATTTTTTATATTTAAGCATAAACAATGTCAGCATTTTCTGTATTCATGGAAAAATAGGTGTTTATGTTGAGTATGTCATGTTTCTGAAGAAATTCTTTCAGCAAAAAGTAATTCTGATAGCAAAATATTTATGTTATGTTTGGATTGATGATTATTGATGATCAGCAACCTCGTTCCATGCCAACATTATTGCAGCTATATGCCATTATTGACTTTCGACAAGTGGCTTATTTAATTTAATGAAATTTTGGTCCAGGTGTCATCAGATATAAGCATATTAATCTGTAAACAATTATGGTCGAAGAAGGTGTTACTTAATGCGTGAGTGTATAAGGAGTTTTGATTGTTAGTTGAACAATCTTTTTTTTTTCTTTAAAGATGAGGTTGATGCCCTGTTTTGAAGAATATTCATTGATAACAAGGCATTGGTTCACCATTCGAATTATTGAAACAAGACAACATTTTGGATATAAATTTCAGCATAAATTTGGTGTATAGTGAAAAAAAAATATTAAGCTTAAAAAACTTCAAAGTTGTTAAACTTAAACTGGTATGCAAGGGAATGGTTATATTTTTTGTTAATGTTATGGCATGTTGATAAATTACTTACCTTTTGGAAAGACACCAAATATAGCGGAGTACTGTGAAGTGCAGATCATATTTCATCCCTTTTTTTGTGTGCCAAAAATAGACACCTGCGTAACAACACCTAAGTACTTATGTAATGGATAAGCAATAGGATTTGTGCAGACTTGTATATGTGCAATACGTAGGTCTGAACTCTGACAGCAGTGAAGGAATAATATTCTCAAGAACTGATTCAGTAGACTTACTCAAGACTCAAGCTCTGATTCAATGGATTCTTTTAAATATTGACTCTATTGAATAATGATTTACTATTTAGTATAACTATGCCACCCAGAGCTCTTTCATCTGTTACAAAATCAGTCCTGAAAACCGACTAACCTCTTATGTTGGGAGAGTCAGATTGGTTGGGATGTACCTCTTGAAAAACACACGTTACACAAGGCTTTTCAGATTTCCCATGTGATTTTCTTCCGTTACGAACCACAGTATAAAACAAACCTAGATTTAATAACGTAGATTAGGTTATTTACATTCAAGTAAGCTTTAGATAGATAACATTAGGGTGATGGAATTTTTTATATTATGTATTTTTAATTTTTTTATTTTATGGCGAAAAGCACATTAAGGCTATTATCGCCTCCCTAAATGTAAGTGTGAGTGTTAAAGTCGTAAGTGTAGTGTTGTAAGTGTAAGTGTGTGTTAGACTTGGGTATCACGAGGGACGCCTAAATCCTCTCATTAGGTGCAACTAGTCTGCACCCCACTGCGGGGATTTTAAATATATATATTATTATTTGCGCATAGACCCTGTTGGATCACACAAAGCACTCCGACTCATATCTTGTTCCTTCTAATCCTCCACACCTCCCTCATCCTGTACCCATGATCCTCCCATGATCCTGCATCCCATGATACCCATGATCTCCCTCATCCTCTTCCGCTCCTCCGTCCATTAAATATATATATATATATATATATATATATATATAATATTGTTTATATTTTTAATATTATGTTATGATTGTTTAAATATTTTGTTTTAGAGATTATTGTGAAAACACAAGTGACTCTTAACTGGGCCTGTTGTAAATTTTCAAAAATCCAGTCAGATTGGTACCTATTAGTCGTGTATATCATTACATATAAAAGTTTATTTGTACTTGCCTTATGTTGTTGATTATGGCTTTATGCCTGTAGCATACCTTTTTTGATGACTATGTTCAATTTACAAGTTTTATTACAGTATGAAAGTTTTTAACTCTCGCTCTACAATTGTATGTTTATTATAGATAATAATTTATACATTCCTTATGTTGTTGATTAGATAAGGCTTTCTGCCTGTAGAATTATTTTTTTAATGTCTATGTTTGATTTAAAAGTTTTATTTTATTATGGTAAGAGAGTTTTAACTCTTGCTCTACAATTGCATGCTTATTTATTTATAATTATCTGAGATATTATTAACTTTGTTTATACCGGTATAATCATTAGACCAGTATCTCAGTTATTCTTTTCTTTATCGATTCCATTCCATCAGTATATTATCAAAAAATGAATTACAAATTAAATTTATAATGAGATTTTATTATAATCATTTAGCAAATTAGCGAATTTTTAATTAAAAAAATGAACTGTTGGAACACCATCACGATAAGACCCAGACTCTGGAACTTGAAAATGAGCACGCCAGATCATTTTTTGAAGGGATCATTAACAGATTATCAATGTCTTGTCATGAGTGTATATATTATTCTAGATAGATAGAAAACACAGTTTCCATCACCCATCTAAGCAAAACAGTAATTGGGCTACATTATTGAAAAATTACTCTCAGTTGTAGGTTATATACGTGCAAGTATTTTCACAAAGTAAATAGGGCTTACTTGTTATTTCAGTTATCTAAAATTGAATTTTTATTGTCTACAACTGTTCAAGTCATAATAATAAACCATTTCCAGGATAAGGTAAATACTAATTTTTTTTTTTTTAAGAAAGGACTTTGGGGGCCTTTCATGGACATTCATGATGTCCGACAATATTCTCTCCCTGTGTGTGAACAATGAAGCAGTTATTCAGACGTGCCAAGAAATTTTACTGCTGTGTTCTGTATATTCTATAGAAAATGGTGCTAAAATTAGAATCTGTACAGTAGTTCTACTAATTATTTGTCAAATATTCTGAAATAATTAAGAAAAATATCCGAATTGTTCTTTAATTTAGTGGTTGAATGTGGGCCCCGACATAACGCTGTGAAATTTGAGAATTTTTTGACACAAATTATGAAAAAACCATGAATTTGAAAAATTTATTTGAGTAGTCATACTGTGTTAGTTTGATACTGTCGTTCATTTCTTATTGTTTGAATTTTGTGTTAAAATATATGCAAGTATTTTTTTTTTTTTTAAATAATTTGTAGAGTACCTCTTAAAAAAGAAGAAGAAGAAGAAGAAGAAATTAAAAAGGAAGAGGAGGTACAGCCAGAACAAGAAAATATAAAAAAGGAACCATTGTCATTAGAAGAATTACTTGCTAAGAAACAAGCAGAGGAAGCAGCTAGAAGCAAAGTAAGTTTATCAAATTATTATTTTTACTATTAACATTTATACCTTTCTTTTGTTACTAAATGTATTTTATTAGGTTGTTAATATTATTTTCTCTCTCCTCCTCCTTCCCTCCTCTCTCTCTCTCTCTCTCTCTCTCTCTCTCTCTCTCTCTCTCTCTCTCTCTCTCTCTCTCTCTCTCTCTCTCTGTGTGTGTGTGTGTGTGTGTGTGTGTGTGTGTGTGTGTGTGTGTGTGTGTGTGTGTGTGTGTGTGTGTGTGTGTGTGTGTGTGTGTGTGTGTGTGTGTGTGTGTGTGTGTGTGTGTGTGTGTGTGTGTGTGTGTGTGTGTGTGTGTGTGTGTGTGTGTGTGTGTGTGTGTGTGTGTGTGTGTGTGTGTGTGTGTGTGTGTGTGTGTGTGTGTGTGTGTGTGTGTGTGTGTGTGTGTGTGTGTGTGTGTGTGTGTGTGTGTGTGTGTGTGTGTGTGTGTGTGTGTGTGTGTGTGTGTGTGTGGTGTGGTGTGTGTGTGTGTGTGTGTGTGTGCCGTGTGTGTGTGTGTGTGCACGTGTGTGTGTGTGTGTATGTGTGTGTGTGTGTGTGTGTGTGTGTGTGTGTGTGTGTGTGTGTGTGTGTGTTCAATTAGAACTTATCTTTTTGAAACTATAGAACCTAGGAAGCTGAAATTTTGCTATATTTTAGAATTAAATTTAGATTTTTTAAAATTTCAACCATTAAGTAGGTAAAATAAGGGTTAGTTTATAAATTGTAAAGAATTTGAGCTAAATTTAACGAAAACACTTTTTTAATTAATTTTTAATGTAGCCTATCGTTATTGAAATTTTTTTGTAATAATGATTCAAAGCAAAATGTGAAGTCATAAATTATTTTTTCTCCAGCAGTAACCATAATTTAAGTTATTTTATTTTTTTAAAATTAAATTTTTTTGTTTTTTTTTAAGGCGCTAAGCACATTGAGGCTATTATCGCCTCCCTAGATGTAAGTGTGAGGGTAAAGTGTTAAAGTCGTAAGTATAGTGTTGTAAGTGTATGTGTGTTAGACTTGGGTACCTTGAGGGACGTCTAAATCCTCTCAATAGGTGCAGCTAGTCTGCACCCCCCCTCCTGGGGTTAACTTATTTTAATGCTTATTATAGTGTGAAGTTATTGTTGTGGCATATGAAAACGTATTTAATTTTAAATAACATTAAAAGTCAAAATGAGTAAAATTTTTTTTTTCAAAATTTCATATCAGGGATGTTGTTTCACATTACAGGAATATTTTATATTAGTTAACGGTTTAATTCAAAGTGTAAACATTTCTATGTAAATGTGTATAAATGAACATTATTAAGAGTTACGTGAAGTAACAAGTTTATAAAATAACTGAATACTATGTCGAGGTACTTGACTCCTTATAAATAAAAAATTGTATAATTCAAAGAAAGTTAAATGTTAAAAATAATAGAGAGTATTATTTTCACTAAATAAAGAGAAACTTAAAGTAAGTTTAAGAAAATAAGTAGTGGTGTTCTGTGCATGGGCAATGAGTGGGGTTGTTATATGATTGGTTCATGTTAAGAGTGCCGGGAATAATTGTTTACTATTCTCTTGTTACCACAACTTTTCCATATTGTGTATGTTAATTATTTTTGCACGTAAACAAGAAAGTAACATGTTAGAGAGTTCGAGCAACAAGGTAAAGAAAAGAAAGAAGCATCTTATGTCTGAAATGCCCAAAACATTGCATGAAGTGTGGCATACAGTGTAAATTTAAATGTTATACTATTTGTGTATTATTACAATTGTGATTTTTTGCAGCCCAAATTTTTAACAAAAGAAGAACGTGCTGCTGAGGCTCTCCGTAGAAGACAAGAAGAAGTTGAAGGAATTAGAAAAAGACAAGATGAGGAAAGGCGAAAGAGGGAAGATTTTAGCAAAGAAGTTGGTAAATCTGGAGATGATGGTAGAAGAGATCAAGATAATTTTAGGTAAATTCATGTTTCGTACTTACCATGCATGCCATATATATCACAAAAACACCAAAATTGAATAGGCAGTGTTGAATATACAATGCAAGCAACACACAAGTGTATTTACAGCTGACGAATTCCTCTACAAAAAAGCATGCAATGGATATAAAAACTGTTTTAAGTGTTTTTAAAAAAAATTATAAACATCAATGGTTTACTACTAAGTAGGAGTTTCAATAAAACTATCCCATTTTTACATGGGATCCCATCCATGAATGGGTTAGTTTTTAAACTTACATACTCTGCCTAATCGTATGTAATCTCCAAATCAAGTTCTATATTTATGTGCAACCATATACAGATTAGTATTTCTTATGCTCTATTGTTTTCACTATATACAAAATTGATAACTATAATGTCAGTACTCATTCAAGATAATTCCCTAGTTTTTTTTTTGTATCTGCCACAAGTTGTTTTGTTTTTTATAGTTATAGTTTTCTCATAGTATAGATGAGAATAAAAGTTCATTATAGGCTGTTAACCTAACCACAAAAAACTATTTAAAAAATCTATATAACTATAACATAATAAGCCTTTCACTTTTAAGAATTTGGTTTTGAGAATTTTTGCCTTACTTAAAGTAAACTTATTTTTAATTTAGATTGAATACAGTAGTTTCAATACTAAGATTAAATGTTATTCCCAACTATGATTATAAAATATTAGTATTGTTCATAAAGTAAGTGTTTAATGTTACTGTTCGAATGTCGCACGGATATTGAAAAATACATGTGTACTGATTTTCAGCAAGCCTTCTGCATCAAACGATGCCATTTGCTTTGTTACTGTTTACAGTGTTAGTTCACAGTGTTTAAGATAATTGATCGACCAGCTGACTGTAAAATAAGGTTAGTGATTCAGTTTTTGTCTGCAAGAAACGTTTCAGTGGCAGAAATTCATTGACAGATAAGTGAAGTGAAGTTTATGCGATGAATTACAGTAAAGTGCATAAGTGGGGGCGAGCTTTCAATGAAGGATGAGAAAATGTCCATGATGTACCGCACTCAGGCCAACCGTCATTTGGTCAACCAGCAGAAGATTTGGTCAATGTCATGGACGAAAAGATTTGTGAAGATCGCGATTCACAATTTCAAGTTTAGTATTGGAATTTCCAAATGTGAGTAGAACAATACATATAAAATTGTCTCTGAAAACTTGCAGTTTCGCAAATTGTGTACCTGATTGGTTCCCAGGCTGCTTAATGAGACAACAAAGAAAAGTTTGGCTTGTGCTCTTGCTTTTTTGGAGCGATGTCATAAGGAAGGTGATAAACTTTTGAACACATTGTCACAGGGGACGAGACATAGGTTTCTCACATGCCCCTCGAGTCTAGATGGCAGCCAGTGGAATGGTGTCACACATCACCAGTCAGAGTCAAGGTAAAGGAGACTAATCTCAACACCCAAGGTTATGGCATCCGTATTTTTGGATAAACATTTATCCACGTCCGTGTTATTAGTCGACATTATGGAACAAGAGAAAACAATTAATAAAGCAGCTTATTACTCTACCGTGACAGAACTTCAGCATGTAATCCAGAATAAGCAACGTGACCTTTTGATGTCTGGAGTTTTGTTGCTGCATGACAATGCTAGACCCCATTGCAAAAAAAAACAACCAAATACTGATCAAGTATTTTGGATAGGAACAGTTAGATGACCCACCGTACAGTCCGAAGCTGGCACTGAGTGATTTTTGCTTGTTCCACTATCTAAAGGATTTTCTTGGTGGCAAGTGCCTCGACACAGACGATGAAATGAAAAAGATTGGTTATCATCACAAGCTGGTGATGTTAACCTTAACGGTTTTTCGCCGGAAAAAAAAATCACAAGCGGCCGAATTCTATTACTTAGACATTCAAAAGCTTACTGAACGTTGTTGTAAATGTTTAAATAAGTGGAAATTATGTTGAAAATTAGAGAAAGATCTAAGGCATGTATGTACAACAAGTTTGTGGAAAAAAATCTTTGTTTTTTTTTTAAAAAATACCAGACCTTATTTTATGAACAACCCTCTTATTTATTTTTGTTAATAATAATAATTATTAATTTAGGCGACCAAGAGATAGAGTTGAAGAAAAAGAAGTTACAAAAGATAAAGAAAAAGAAGGTGAAGCAATCAAAGAACGCTATTTAGGTCTAGTGAAAAAGAAAAGAAGAGTACGAAGACTGAATGATAGAAAATTTGTGTTTGATTGGGATGCTTCTGAAGACACATCTGTCGATTATAATCCTTTATACAAAGAAAGACATCAAGTAAGTGTAATAATATGACATTTTAAAATTATAAATAAAAACATTTAAATCACCAGATAAAAAAATAATTTTGAGGTGCTACCCAAATTTCAGAGAATTTCAATTCCATGCATGAACCATTTGTTGTATAACCTGCCGCCAGTAGAGTGGGTGAACAGTACTCTTTGTGAATTATTGTGCTGCCAACAACTATGATGGTGAGAAGCCATTTTCTTGAGTTTTGTTAGTTTGTGTAACAATGTGTTTTAGTACTACAGCGATTTTTTTAGACTTGTATAAATGCCAGATTTTAAGAAGCAGAGAACCTGGATCAGATTTTGCTTCAGGCTTAAAAAATCTGCTGCAGAAACCCATTACATACTTGTTGAAGCATTTGATGACAGTGCTATGAGTCAAAGTAAAATAATTTTGCTGCACAAGTGTTCTAAGTATAGACAAACGTCTGCTAATAATAGTGAGCATTTAGGACGATCACAGACAAGCTCAATACTGGAAAACATCGCAAAAGTGTGATAGGCTGATATTGTTGCTGATTGTAGATGAGCAATCCATGATGTTTGTACATTGGTAGGAATGTCGTACAAGTCCATGCAGTGCATTTTGTCTACAAATTTTGGCATGAGACGTTGCAAAATTTGTACGGAGACTGCTAAGCAGTGATCAAAAAGATCGTTGCGTAACTATATGCACTGAATTTAAAATTGGAGCAAGAGATGACCCCAATTCCATCTTTACTGTTGTAACTTGTGATGAGACATGTTTTTCTGGTTATGACCCTGAAATTAAGCAGCAGTTGTTGCAGTGGAAATATCATCTTAACTGGCAGCCAGAAATAACATAATTAAGTTTGCAACAATGTGAAATCCATGTTTTTTTTTCAACATCAAAAGCATTGATTGATGGCTTTGTCCTTCTGGTCAAACTGTCATTGGAAAGTTTTATTGTGAAGTGTTCAAGTGGCTAGGTCACAGTATTGGGCACAAACATTCAGAACAATGGAAGCACAAGATTGGGTTCTCCACCATAGTAATATGTTTGTGCACAAATCACTAGTTGTTTGGAATTTTTGGTTTCCAATAACAGTAGTGATTTTGCACCCACCCTATTCAATTAACCTTGCACTGTGCGACTTTTTTCTGTTCTCTAAATTAAGTTGAAATTAAAAGGCCGTTGTTTTGACACAATTGATGAGATCCAGGCAGAATCGCTGGACATTCTTTGATCACTTACATTTGCAGACTTCCAGGAAAGCATTAACTCATTAAAAAAAATGCTGGGATCCCTGTATCTGTGCCCAAAGGAATTATTTTGAAGGAGGCAGTGAAAATTAGGCGTTATAGTAAGCAATTTTTATTTTTATGGAAAAATTCCTCAAACTTTTGGGTAGCATCTTGTACAGTCACCATTAAAAATTATAACACGTCATTAAACTCCATACCTTATTAAAATAAATATTATTAATATATTGTATGTAAATTTCATGTAACTATAATATTTATAACACAAAAATCAACAACATGACGTATTTAATATAAGGATAATGACCTTGAAAGGAAGTAAGAAAAATTATCTTAAAAAGGAAACAGGAAGTAGGAATTGGAAGGAAGGTTTAAAGCTATGAGAGAGGCTGAATAGGTTTTATAATCGATTATAATTGTTTTATATATTTTTCTATAATATTAAAATAAACCTTATTAAATTAATATGTTCCTTTTAGGTTCAATTTTTTGGCAGAGGAAATGTAGCTGGTATTGATATCAAGGCTCAAAAAAGAGACCAGTCTAAATTTTACGGAGAATTGTTGGAGAAAAGGCGGACTGAAGCAGAAAAGGAGCAAGAAAAGTATGTAATGTAATTTTTTCTTCTACTTTTTTCCTACTAAATTAATTTATTTGATTGGAAATAATTAAATGAAAACAGTTGTCTGTATATTTCATTTCTATTTCTAATGTAATAAGTTTCTATAAAGTGTTCTTTCTTATAATATGTCTAGGTTGTTACTGAATCTAAAGATTTTACAACAAAAAGCTTTTCCTATTTAAAATTAAATGGCAATCCTTAATTAAAAGTAAAATAAATAAATTGCCTTAAACAAATCGTGCTGCTTTAATCCTAAAGGTATTCTGCCAGTAGTCTATTCTCTAATTTAGTTCAGTTAGAATCGAGTGTGTTAAATTGAGAATCAAGACTAACATTTCACAATTTAAATTAAAAAATATTAGCCAATGGGAATGAACCCGTTTGAGATGTATTATTGTCATTTGACGTAATTACTTTTCACCTGTATAGGTATGTACTTGATTTGATATGTTTGGCAATATCAAAATCTGTGAAGTGTCATGAGTTGTGACTGAATAAGAATTTGATCTCTCATGGAAAACAATGGCTATTATTGTATTTTTTCTTCGCAAGACAGGGGGACTAATTAATAGCATGAACTAAAGCATTCTTTAAAACATTAATGTATTCTAATCAGTTAAATAGAAAGTAGCGTAAAAACAGAATAGAAGTTTAATTTTTACGTTTGTATAGGGTACGACTAAAAAAAGTAAAAAAGAAAGAAGAAAAACAGCGGTGGGATGATCGCCATTGGTCAGAAAAAGGTCTTGATGAAATGACAGAAAGAGATTGGCGTATATTCAGAGAAGATTATAATATTACTATCAAAGGTGAGTGTAGTCGTAAATTTTTAAAACTGGAAATTACATGTTTTGTAAATTATAATATTTGCAATTGAATTTGTTTTCAAGCATTGTTTATTTTTTTAATTTTAAAGTTTAGTGTTTATTTTAGTATGTTATCTAAAATATATACTTTCTTTCTTTATTTGTTTCACCCAACTTTGGGGTACACTAAATCAATCACTTCTCAATGTTCTGTGCCTTCCTCGTAGCCCAGTATTGCTCCATTCGTTGTGATCTTGCTTTTCTTTCTTCGTCAGAGATTTGGATCGTTCGCTTGGATTTGACTTTGCCTTGGAACCGTTGCTTCTTGTCCTTGGTTATTGTTTTGGCTGTTCTGTCCATGAGCATAGTGTCAGTGATCTGCAGTTCTGTTATGTCTTTCTCCGTTTCTCTAAACCAAAGTGGTTTGGCTCTTCTACTGCGAAAGTAGTCAAATATTTTTTTGTTTAGTCTATTTTTGTCCATTCCGAGGATGTGCCCATAAAAATCAATTAATACTTATTAATACTTATCAATATATACTTTATTATAATTAATATACTTTTCTCATAAATCTATTAAATTCATTATTATACTTTATCTTTGTATTTATATTTTACTCTTTCTTTGAAGGTGGAAAAATTCCAGACCCTATTCGCAGCTGGAAGGAATCTGGATTTCCTGCTGAGATTTTGGAAATTATTGATAAAGTCGGTTACAAAGATGCTACACCTATCCAAAGACAGGCTATACCTATTGGTTTGCAGGTAAATTCTTTCAGTGGTACCTTGTATCAACAACTTTTGTTTTAAAAATTGGTCTAACTGTTTGTGGATTGATTATTTCAGTAAGAAGTAACAATCTCTAGATTTAGGATTGTAAAAGAAATGAATGATGGAAACTGAACTTTCATTTATTGGACCCAGCTACAGTGATTATGGGAGATTTCAACACTGCATCACTGACATAGAGTTATAAGTATTATAACTGTGAGAGGAACATTGTCAAGAACTTTATAAGCAGTAACCTCCTTCAACTCTTTTGGAATGATCCTGGAAAAGTAACCTCGGAATGATCCTGGAACTTTCTTACATTATTCTGGTACAGCAACAGATCTACTAGATCTAGCCATAGTTTCTTCCTGTCTGTTGGTGTATAGAGGATCTACCAGACAAAATAATGAAGGAACTAAATTCAAGAATTGAGAGTAGTGCCAAAGTGAATATTCTAAAGTCAACTAGAGGTAAAGCTAGGAAGAAGTTTGAACAAATGAAGTACTTAAAGAAAATTACCAACTAAAGGAGATTATTGGCAACAATAAAGATCTTGAACATTACTAAGATTTCTGAAGTAAGTTTGTCTTCGTATAAATTAATGAAATGGCAATGTAAAAATACAAATTAATTAATACATTTAACAATAAATATCCAAAAAAGCAAACAATTTGTAACTGGACAGTACAAACATGACACAATAAACAAGTAGTCAAGAGACTTCAGTCAGTATTTTCAATCCATTATAAACTGTTAAACTTATAAAGACAAAAAATAAATTTTGAAAGTGAAAAAACACCAGCATATAATACTAGACCCAGTGTTCTCCTAAGAATTTTCCAAAAAAACGATGTCCTGACAGGATGTTGCCAGAGTTTGTTAAAAACCTTGGGCCTAAAGTGTTAAAAATGTTTCTTGTTTGCAATAAATTGTTGAACAAAGAAGGTAGCTTACTGACAGACTGGAATAAATATACCAACACCAGTTTTTCTTTCTCCTTTATGATAATTACATGTTCAGCCTCAGTATCAGTAAAACTCACTTACCCAGAAGTGAAAGGACTAAATATTTGAGAGTGTACGAGGTGTGTTTAGAAAGTAATGAGAATTTTTAAATTTCGCGGGCTTGGAGAGTCCGAATATCAAATTTTTTTTTTAATTTGTTGGTATACATGCCCTTGAAGTATGATAAAACTTTCAGCTGTTTTCATTGTTGACTTTGTCCGTGACAGCCACTAAGGTGAGACATGTTTTTATGAGACAGGCGATTTTCGTTTTTTAAAAGAAATGGATCAAAGAATTTGTATCAAATTTAGCGTTAAAAATGGAATAAAGTGCAACAAAGTGTGTGAAATGTTAACAAAGGCCTATGGTGAGTCTGCTATGAGTAAAGCAAGAGTTTACAAATGGTATAAGTGTTTCAAAGAAGACCGTGAAGACGTTGAAGATGACAAACACCCCAGCACATCAACAACCGATGAAAACGTGGAAAAGTGAAAGAAATTGTTATGAATAATCGCTGAATCACAATTGGAGAGGTTGCTGATGATGTTGGCATATCGATTGGATCATGTCATGACATTGTTTCCAGTGTTTTGTGTATGAAACGCGTGGCAGCAAAATTCGTTCCAAAATTGTTGAATTTTGAACAAAAAAAGCAGCGAATGGAAGTTGCTCAGGAAATGAAGTCAACAACGATGCAGAATTACTGAAACGTATTATAACAGGTGACGAAATATGGGGTTACGGATATGACGTCGAAACTAAGACTCAATCATCCCAGTAGAGGCATTCTGGCTCGACAAGTGCAGTCGGTCGAACGTGAAGGTTATGCTCACTGTGTTCAACGATATTAATGGCATAGTGCATCATGAATTCCTGCCATCAGGTGAAACGGTCAATAAGGAGTACTACCTACAAGTATTCATAGTAACAACTTCAAATCTAGATTAAGAAAAGTAGAAGAATCCCGAATAATGCTTTAAGAGTAGTGTATGGAGCAGTGATACACGCACTACTGGACTACCAATCATTACAAAGGTAGAACAGTGTGTGTGCTGTGCAACCATTAATCTGCAAACTTTAACATATAAAAATTTTGCAAAAAAGAAGCTACAAAATCAAATCCTGAAAATTTAAAAAGATCCATTTTCTGCAAATTGTAACAGAAAATTAGGCCTTTTTTAAAATTAAAAATCCTCAACTCTTATTTGCAAGGCAGCAAACTTGCTTGTAGTTGAGGAAGTCAAGAAAAATAATTGTCTACATTTGGCATTGGAGACAGATTATTTTGCCAATGATTAAAGAAATATATCCCTTAAATGATTGGCTCCACATATGTACAAATGGATTATTTATGAGGAATAAAACAGGAGCAGGGCTGGACTGCATTTTATCTCTTTAATACGGTACATGGTTGTTTGGTGGCTCATTTAGATACTGCCCTCTGATAAATGTACTTTGTGCCACAAAACATAGTTGGGGAAGAGTTGATAGCATACAATAGGTTTGGCGCTAATCAAAGAGGATCAAAAAACATATAGGTTATATTTCGATGCCGGAAGTCTAATAGACTAGGATCTGAAGTTGCCGTAAGAGACAAATAAGTAGTTAATAGTATATCTTAACAAAACCGTTTATGTAACATTTGTCATTTGTATATTCAAGTTGCTGTAAGTTAATTATTCTATATTCATTAATATTGAAAATTTCAATACTTTAATTCAAATTATAATTAAAATATTTGTGATTACAGAATCGTGACATTATTGGTGTAGCAGAAACTGGATCTGGCAAGACTTTAGCTTTCTTGATTCCGTTGCTGATGTGGATCCAGTCATTGCCTAAAATTGATCGCATTGAGGATGTAGATCAGGTACAAATTAACGTTTTGAAATATTTCTTCAAATAAAAGTTTTTATGATGCATATGTATATGATCATATTATGTTGGATGATGTAGTATAGTTTGGCGATATTTTTTAAAAAACATTTCTTAATCTTTGATATTACAGTAGTCACCAGTTATTGCATTCATTGCTTAATCTGATCAGCTGTTTATACTGATGAAATCGTAAAGGACAGATCCCATTTGTAAATTAGCATTACTTTTGTAGCAGTTATCCGCCTTGGTGGCCTAGTTGATAGCGTATTAGGCTTTCACCCCGAGGACCCAGGTTCGATTTCCGGTGAGGGCTTGGCATTTTCATACACTATAAATCATCCCATCGTCTGCATTAGCCCAAGTGTGCACAATAGTCGGACATTAAAAAAAAAAAAAAAAAAAAATTGTAGCAGTTATTGTGATCAATATGATGGTTTTCACTGCTTACTGTGTTTGAAACATTGTTATATTATATCTAAATGTGGCCTTTATCCACACAAAAAAGGATTGTTTTTATTTAATTACATTTGAATAGAATTGTAGTGACTGACTACATTTCTGTGAAGTGGGCAAACAAGATAAGACTGTATATATTGATTCAGTGAAGATTAGAGATGTAAACAAAGCCCAGTAGTATAACAGTACAAAAATACTGGTAATTTTGTTTTCTGAAAATATCTTGGGAGTGTTATGCGACAAGTACAGTACGGTAACAGGCTTAAGACAAATTTTGCTTTGCAAAATTATTTTTTCTTTCACATTGCCAGTCAATAGTTTGTTGATTAGTCGATTCATGTATTCACAGTTTGGCACCATGTCACAATGTTTAAAAGGCTCGATAGTTGATTTTGCTATACTCTGGTCAGTCTGCTGCATCTTTGAACTGCTGAAGGTCATGGGTTCAAGACTTGAATTTATTGTTCAAAACTTGCAGTCACTGCTATAAACTTAACATTTCCATTAATGCTGTCCTCATTAGTAAGGCTTTAAAGGGGTGGGGAAAATAACACCTTAATTTTTATAAAGTATAGTTTGTACAGACTGTGCAGTGCATTATCTGTCATACAGTTAGTATATGTAGTGTGTATACACATTACAGTTAGTGCAGTCACATTTATATACTTTTTAACTCTGCTTGAAAATGTCCTGTGTTTGTAAGAGAAGTGATTTAAATTTTCAAGAGAAAATAAAATTTTGAAAAAATTCTATGTATTACCTATTTAAAGTTAGTGTCTTGAAGGGAAGCAGCTGCCAAATTGGACATTCCTCAGTCTACTTTAAGCGGACTGCTTAAAATTAGGGAAAAATTGCAGAATTCAGATTAACTTCCTAATGATCGGAGAAGGAAAAGAAAAAGCAAAGTCAGTCTGTGAATGATGAATTACCATACTAATGTGGTTTAAGCAGGCTCTTTTTAACTGAATTATACATTAACATAACGTTTCAAATATTTGTGATTTTATGTTATTTAATTTTTATTCACAATAATCATCCTGACCATTACCATGTATAATTGAGAAGTCTGTAAGTGTTAAATATAATATTGTAAATTTATAAGTAACATTCTTGATAGGTTAGCTTTTATATACTGTATTTTTATGTTTATACGTTATTGTACTGTTTCTAATAGTTACTAGAGTAATACAGTATGTAAAAAACCTACTTATTGTAAAAAGAAACCTTGAAAATAAATTAATTTATGCAAGAAATAAGGAATATGGTTTATATGTAGTGGATTGGGGTTGTGGAACGTGATACTAGCCCTCACCAAGGATCCCATCATTTTCCCTAATTTGCTGCTTGATACGATTGTCGCTTATTGTGTTCAAAAAGTGCAATCTCTAACGTGATCACAGTAACCGATGACTGCTGTATTTAATTGTATGTTTATTTTTTAATTCAGGGTCCTTATGCAATAATTCTTGCTCCTACGCGTGAGTTGGCACAACAAATTGAAGAAGAAACTAACAAGTTTGGTTCTCATCTGGGGATCAGAACAGTGGTTGTGGTTGGAGGATTGTCTCGAGAAGAGCAAGGTTTCCGGCTTCGAATGGGCTGTGAGGTAAATTGTTTCTCATTTTATGATTAATAATTGTATTAGTTATAAAATAATACATGCATAAGACAGTTGTTTGAACAAAAAAGACTTTTGTGGATTACGCTAAATCTTTAGAATAAAAAGAATCAGTCAGAATTTGTTGACTGAAGATTTTTAGATTTCCGACTCAGTGGATCAAAAAATTAAACCCTGTTACTGTACTTGTTCACGTAAAATCTGTTAATAATAGAATTTTTTGTGTGGTAAGATTGGCTTGATTGACAGCAAAATATACAACTTTATAAAAGATTATGTAAGTTTTTCAAACAGATTCTAATGTTTGTGTTTACCCTTTTGTGTAAAATATAAAAATTAAATCTAGGCTTTGTATAATATTATGCGAATGAACCTTAGTATCATTCATTGTGAAAAATTTTATGACAATTAATTTGCCATTTGGCGGATACGATCTACAAGTATTTGTAAAAGTTATTTAAACCAGAATGTATAATGATTTACTGCAAGAAAGGGATTACAGCATAGGCTGTGTTAGGAACTCCAAGACAACAACAGTATTACGATGGAAAAAACCGCAACTTCAGAAAACTTTCTCTTAATAAATAAATGTTTATTTATTAAACAAATCTTTTGGACAACATAGCCAGGAAAATTGGATTGAAGATCTCCTGTGAGAAGATGAAATTATGGCTACGAAGCCACTCGCGTTTAAAAGACTTAATTTCAAACAGAGCAGCACAAAACTAATAAAACAATTTAAAATATCCAGGAGAAATTATCTGCCATAACTTGGATGAAAAACTTGCAATAGAATAACGAAGCTCGAGAAAGTGCAATTTTTAACGTGGTCAACTTATAACAAAAAAGTCTCTCGATAAAGTCCAAAGTAAGACACTACAGTTCTGTGATTCTCCCGGAAGCACTCTACGCCTGCGAGATCCTTTTCCAGATCAAGAATAATGCTAGGACTGACCAGTTACTTAAGATCGAGAGAAGAATCATTAGGACCTGTTTAAATAAAAGTTACCAGAAAGATGGTTTCTGGAGAGTCGCTGCCAATGAGACAGTGTATAAACAGGTAGGGACAATTACAGGTGTTATGGAAAAAACGAAGAATTGCCCATCTCTTCCAAATACTTAGGATGCCCAACAGCAGGATTCTGAAACAGCTGGTCATGAGAAATATGAATAGGAAGACTCAAGGACATTACGTCTCGCAGACTCTGACAGATCGAGGATGCACCGGACAGAACGAGAATCAGTAGCATTCTGAAAAACACCAGGTTTGACGTAGGAAAGCCGGAACGACGAGGAAGGTGGAGGTGTTAGACGAAGTCAGGAGGCGGAGATCGGATAGGATGAAGGAGTATTGGAGGAAGAAGAAATTGGAATCCTCACAGTGCACTAACACGGATAAGAAGAAGAGACCGAAATATTGATTCAAAGTGGTCCCATGTGGCCTAAAAAGTTTAAAAAAATCTCTTTTTTATTGCATTTTTAGTAACTGGACTTAATGAACTTTAAGTGGACATTGTATGCTATTTTACCACTTCTGATTCTTTGTAGTAACTCACTGTGTATGTTATGTTCTCTGACACTGAAAAAAAAAAACAGGAATTTTATGATTATTATAAACATTTATGATTGTTATAAAAAAAACAGCTAATTTTTATATATTAAAAGAATAAATTTTGAAATATCTAGAAACATATTAAACATTGCTATTTTATAACAGATAGTATACTAAAAATTATTTTCTTTTGAGGTTAGTATTACTTCTCAGTATGCACATGCAGTTGCAGTCAATATTTATTGCACTGTGCATCCTATTCGTTTAAGCAGCACATGTTAGGAGCTTTGGAGAGCTAAGAATTGTCAATAATAGTCGTTGTTTATTCATTGGTTGGTGGTTGGTGTCAGTACTAGAGCAGAATAATTCGTCAGACATTTTTAATCAACAAAGAAAACATCTGACTTTATACTCATAGCTATTATTCAGTTTTAATTTATAAATAAGAAAATATGAAGGATAAATTCAATTATTAAATGCCGTAAAACATTTCTGATCTGGTTAAAGGTGAAAAAATGTTGAAAAAGAAAAACAACACAATGATGTTTATAATGTAAATAAAAGATACATTTTTTATAGAAATAGTCTCAAGTATTTGTTGTTAGTTTCAGATAATGTAAAACAAATTAAAAAAATCCTAAATTGTTTTTTCAGATTGTAATAGCCACACCTGGTCGTTTGATAGATGTCTTAGAAAATCGCTACCTTGTTCTTAACCAGTGCACGTACATAGTATTAGATGAAGCTGATCGAATGATAGACATGGGATTTGAACCAGGTAAATTCTTAATGTACTCATTTTTTTACTTATAATAATTTAAATGTAATACTAATTTTCTGAAATACTAAACATGTCCAAAAAATAGTATCATTTTGAAAGAAAAATTGTAAAAAATTGAAAAGAAATAATCACCATTGTTAGATACCTCATACTTCTTTCCTACATATCTCTACCAGTGTTCAGACACTTGAAATATCCAGCCCATCCTCAAAGAACGATCTCGCCATTGGTGACAGCTATAGCTATGCAGATTGTTTTATGTCGTCAGTTTCAAAGCTCAAGCTTCATGTGGAAGAACAGGTGGTAGTCAGATGTTCCCAGGTCTGGGCTGTATGGTGGGTGCTGTAACTGCTTCTAACGGAACTGTCAAATAAGGGCTTGAGTGTTACTAGCAGCATGGGCCTAAGCATTGTCATGAAGCAACACAATTCTATTAAAAAGAAATTGCACATATATAAAGGATACTCTCGTGAAAATATTGTTCTTTTTTTTAAATGTTTTACAGTGTCTAACTTTCTGGACTTATTTTCTAGAACACCTTGTATAACCATTATGAGGGAAAATATTAAACAAGTTGAAAGAAAATATCAATCAAGCACTTTAAGCCAGAACCTTGATATTGCGCACCCAATACTCAAGTGTTATGAACTGTGCCACTCAGCTTCTAATATTTCTTCATTTGTATTATGATGAGTGTTTTTTAAGTAAGGTCAGTTTTTACATGTAGTTTGAATCACACGTGACAGTGCTAGTAAATGTGCACTCGTGCATTTGGAAGGGCTTGCTTGTGAGAAGATGCCATTTGTAACAGTCTTGTCTACCTGAACACTGCGTAATACAATTTTACAGTATTTAAGAAAATTGAGAAGCCTGTCGATTGTGAGATACGATCTATGATCTGATTCTTAAGGGCAGAAAACATGCCAGTTGTGAATAAAGCTTTTCCAGATATATATAGTTTTTATGTTCAAAAATAAAATCAAAAGTATTGAATAATGAACTAAAAAAAATCAATTTTGGTAATAAGTTTGTTACTCATTGAAATCTGCTCAACAGTATTTAAAAATTAGGAGTTGAAGCCTTGAAAAAGGATGCAGATGATATACATCAAAACTGCACAGCTTTAACAGAAGCTTCATCTATGTGTGGCATGATAAAAACAACAACCACCTTATCACATTAATGAAAATGACAATATGATAAAAACAACAACCATCTTATGACATTAATGAAAATGACAATATGATAAAAACAACAACCATACTGTGACATTAATGAAAATGACAATATGATAAAAACAACCACCACTTTATCGCATTAATGAAAATGACAATATGATAAAAACAACCACCACCTTATTGCATTAATGAAAATGACAATATGATAAAAACAACAACCATTTTGTGACATTAATGAAAATGACAATATGATAAAAACAACCACCACCTTATCGCATTAATGAAAATGACAATATGATAAAAACAACCACCACCTTATCGCAAAATGACAATATGATAAAAAACAACCACCTTATCGCATTAATTGACAATATGATAAAAACAACCACCACCTTATCGCATGAAAATGACAATATGATAAAAACAACCACCACAATATGATAAAAACAACCACCACCTTATCGCATTAATGAAAATGACAATATGATAAAAACAACCACCACCTTATTGCATTAATGAAAATGACAATATGATAAAAACAACAACCATTTTGTGACATTAATGAAAATGACAATATGATAAAAACAACCACCACCTTATCGCATTAATGAAAATGACAATATGATAAAAACAACAACCACCTTATCACATTAATGAAAATGACAATATGATAAAAACAACAACCATCTTATGACAATAAAGAAAATGACAATAATCACGGAATGCAGCTGTCTCGCTGACATAATTAAAGCAAATTTCTAACGTTACTTTTTTATTTTTAGTCAGTTGAAAATCTGATATTTAATATCATAATCAGCATTAAAGACATTTAATTTAAGCAAACTTCAGAACTTAAAACTTTAAAATTACATTCATAGTATAAAAATGAATCATAACTGCAGTTAACATTTTTTTTTCTTAATTTCATTTTATTTTAAAATTTTTGAACTAATATTTGTGTACATTTTAACATGATTACGATGGTAAAATCAAATCTAAAAAAAGTGAAAGATAAAAAGTTATGAATATTTGCCGTTTTGAAGTGGCTATAATTTTAAAGCATTTAAGTGGATTTTACTGAAAACCAAACTTGTCAGGGGCTCTTCCCAAAACCAGTTTTTGTGCCAACTTTTAATCAAATCGGATTAAAATTGTAAACACGAGAGTGGTACAGTTTTAACGACCCCTCAAAAAGTAACCTAGAGGTCTGGATCTTACGATGATGGTTGCTCCAATAAACCATTTTCAATGGAAATTCGCTAACAACCACCTATTTTTAAATTGACTGAGCAAGAAAAGCATCTAAATTGGCTGCCGAGCTTTACCATGTGTATATATGCACTTTCCCGTAAGTCGAGTGGCAGCCACTACTTGCCATCACTTCTTTCATCTTTACTTTCCTCGTGTACAAGCTACTTAAAAAAAAATGATTAATTTCAATAGTTTTTAATAACTTTTTCCATTTTAGATGTGCAAAAAATCCTAGATTTCATGCCAGTAACCAATTTGAAGCCTGATAACGAAGATGCTGAAGACGAAGCTAAACTTCTTGCAAACTACAATTCCAAGAAAAAATACCGGCAGGTAAGACAGTATACATTTTGTTAACATGATTTTATTAGAATAGTTAATAATTTGTTAATAACGTAAAAGTTATTTGAACACATTACTTTAGTAGAAAATCTCAAAGCTGAATTTTAAAAATTTTCAATTAATTTTTTTAAAATTAAATACTTAGCTGAAAATTACAACTGTTTATACGGAACATTCATGGTGAAAATATTTGAATTTCACAGGAAATGCAATGTGTGTTCTGTTAGTACTTAAATAATTATAATTAACATTGTTATACTACATACCCAGCACAGCTAACACAAATAAGTTCAGTAATAATAATAATAATAATATTCAATAAGAAGAAAGATACCCCTCCGACCAATGGTCGAGAATCTACACAGATGGATCCAAATATGAGGATGGAAGTACCGGAACGGGAGTGTACACACCCCATTTCTCCCTCCACTACCTGGTTGGGCTGAACAGGTCGAATTTTGATGCCGAGATGGAGGCCATATCTAAGGCTCTTCTCCTTTTACTGAACACTTCGCATAAACACCAAAACTGTGTAATACTGACAGATTCCAAGGCAGCAGTGCAGGCCCTATCATCATCAGCGGGCAACAATCTTACAGAAATACATCAAATGTTACGAACACTTAAAAAATTAAGCAGAAATATAGTGTTCCAATGGATCCCTTCTCATGTAGGTATGCCAGGAAATGAGGCTGCAGATGAGCTGGCAAAGAAAGGTTCACTCCTACCCCAACACAACATTTGCCCAATCCAAATAAGGCAAAAGCCATGCTCAAAAGTACAATGAAGAAACAACAGATGGAAAAAATGAAGAGCATAGCAAAAGGCAAACCTGGTAAAATATAGACGAGGAATGGGACGGACTGAAGGAAAAACCAAGGAGACAGTCAGTGGCACAATTCCGTCTTGACACAGGTCATGACTGCCTCGCCGCCCACTTGAAGCACATTGGAGTCTACTCCTCTGAAATATGCCCTCTGTGCCAAGAGACGAACTCAAATATGAACAAGGAACACCTGGATTGAATGCTGATTCGAGACAACAGAAAAGCTTCGCTCAGCTGTATTGGGAGGAAGGAGGCTGATGGACTGGAGTCCGGGCTAGCCATAGGAAACAACAACAACAATATTCAATAATAAAATAATACTTCATGCTGTTATACTACATACCCAGCTCATCTAGCACAGAACTGTTTGTTTTCATTTCTGTCAGCCAGTGTCTGACTGCCACTTCTTTTCTGAAATTGTGTCGAACTGGGGGCCGATATTGGGAGATCGAAGTTAAAGAGAGCTGATTTAATAGGATTTAACTGTACAGTATTTCAGTATAATTGTATTTTCAAGAATATTCAATTTATACTACATAAAAATGGTTTTAAAGTGTATGTTCATTCAAAATAATTGTTATATATATTAAAATATATATATATATATATATATATATATATATATATATGTGGCTGTATTGTTTTTTTTTTGCTTAATACATCTATTGAAATGAACTTATTATTTGCACGTTTTTCTATAAATGGTTCTTTTATAAATAAATATGAATAAAAGTCATGCTGTGCATCATACAATTAATCGAAATGAATTTTTTAAACTTTTTTCTAGGAATAACATTTGAAATTATTGACTGTATTGTTTAACTAATAAATTCACTATGTTTTAAGACTGTGATGTTTACGGCTACAATGCCTCCAGCGGTAGAGAGGTTGGCACGAACATACCTACGCAGACCTGCTGTAGTATATATAGGTTCTATAGGTAAACCAACGGAACGTACAGAACAAATTGTGTATATGGTGTCGGAACAAGACAAGAGACGTAAACTGATGGAGATATTGAGTCGTGGTGTAGAACCTCCAGTTATTATATTTGTAAACCAAAAGAAAGGAGCTGACGTGTTGGCGCGTGGATTGGAAAAACTTGGTGTAAGTTTTAAAAAAATATTATAATTTTAAATATTTCATTGGTGGTTTGTTGGTGCTGGAACCATGATACATTTTAACTCATGTATAAAAGTGTTAAACAAGTTAAACTTTTTACTCTTGTATGTTGGATATGGTTGAACATCAGAAATTTACGCTAGCGGTCACTTATACAATGATTTGTTTATTATGCCTACTAAATCTTTCATTCTTCTAATTTGTCCAGTATGTGCAATTCCTAATGAATATTGTTTTGAAACAGTTCTCCACTAAAACAGTATATATTTTGGGAAAAGAAAGCAAGACCTTTGCGCACTGACTAGCCTAACATCATGCATGTTTTTGTTTTAAGTTTTCATTTTCTATAAGTGTATAATATTCCAATGGTTTTTAGTTTTTTTTATGTTGTAAATATGTTGTTTTAGTTATAAATGTATATTTATTTGATTTAATTTTGTTTATGTTTACAAATTCAATTCAAGTTTCGGTTTTTGTGTCAATATTTACTAATCCAGTTTCATTCTGAATTTGGGTTATAACCATATTTAAAAAAGTAATAATAATAATATACTTAATTACAAGGACACATACAACAAGAAGTCCCTCTCCTGGAATACAAAGATAAGACATTATCATACGGTAATTAAACCAGAAGCCTTATATGCAGCTGAAACATTATCTCTCACAACTCAGGGCCCACTTGAAAGGCTGGAGATCAAAGAAAGAAAGATATTATGAAAAATCTTAGGCCCCTAATTCCGTAACAACCAATTACTCCACATCAGGAATGAAACTTTTTACCAAAAAACTGAAACACTATCAGACACAATAAGAAAAAGGAGAATTGATTTTTATGGGCACATCCTCCAAATGAACAAAAATAGACTAACAAAAAAAATATTTGACTACTTTCGTAATAGAAGAGCCAAACCACTTTGGTTTAGAGAAACAGAGAAAGACATAACAACTACGAATCACTGACACTATGCTCATAGACAGAACAGCCAAAACAATAACCAAGGACAAGAAGCAACGGTTCCAAGGCAAAGTCATTTGACCAAGCGAACGATCCAAATCTCTGACGAAGAAAGAAAAACAAGATCACAACGAATGAAGCAATACTGGGCTACGAGGAAGGCACAGAACATTGAAAATTGATTGATTTAGTGTACCCAAAGTTGGTTGAAATAAATAAAGAGAATATACTTAATCTTATAATGCTCCCAAGTTAACTTTAGGGCCTTCTTTAATTTGTTCGTTCTATTTTTATTGCCAGTTTTTCGGCTATGTTTCTAGTGATATTTTCTCCCAAATACTTAAAATTATCCATTATCTTTATTCGTCGCTTTTCTATTTTTATAGACTTTTTTTGTTCGGACTTTTAGTCGGCATTATTTCCGTCTTTTCAAGGATATCTGTGTCGACCTTTCCTGCTATGTTTTTCAGAGATTTTATTTGCTGTTCCGCTTCTCCCCAACTATTTGAAAGGAGTGGGCAGGTCGCCTGCAAAGGCCAGGCAGTTAAGTCTGATTCTTGTCCCTATTTTTACCTGTCCAGTACTCTTGCTCCAAAAATGTATTTATATTATAGTTAATTTTTTTCAGTGGAAATTCACTATTAAGCAAGTTAACCATTAAAACAAACACATCTGTTTGGAAATCAGTGTTGTTTGTTCATGATAAAGTTATCAGTTTGTAGATTATTCAGAACTGACATTTTAAAATCACAAATGGAGTATATTTTTGCGATGCCTCTTTATTTCTACAACCATCTGTTATCAGTATTTTTATATCCATAACAGCTACATAGTTATATGAATTAATATTTTCATTAAATACACAACAATACGAAAAAGGCTATTGGGAGTTTAAGAATTCTAAAAAGTGCAATAAATTTTATCGAATTAACAGCGTTGTAATTAGTCACCACCATAACTTAAAAGTAGTCAATATAAACCAGTAAATTATACACCACATTTAAAAAACGTAAAAATTGTAATTATTTTCAGTGGGTAGCGCGAAGTTGATATGAAATTAAAGATTGTCTATGAGGTTTGTCCAATAAATACGCGAACTATGGTCATAAAAACTTTATTTTACAAAATTTCATCTACATTGATTTTGTCCCCTTCAAAATACTCTCCATTCACTGCTATGCACTTATCCCATCTTCTTTTCCACTCTTCAAAGCACCCTTGGAAGTCCTCGGAAGTCAGGCTTTTCAGTCTCCTCGTCGCTTTCTTGTTTTATTGTGTCCACATCTTCCCAATGCTGTCCCCTCATCACATTTTTGCATTTAGGAATAGAAAAAGTCGCTGGGGCGAGGTCCGTGAATAAGGGGATGATCAAGGATAGTGATTGAATTTTTAGCCAGAAACTGGCGAACAATCAAAGCCCAATGTGTGGGTGCATTGTCTTGATGAAGAATCCATCCATCGCTTTTGAGTCAAATGTGGTCGCACACGACGCACTCGATCTCTCAAACGCTTGAGAACATTAAGGTAGAACTCAGAATTTACCGTTTTTTCCTCAGGAAGGAATTCATGATGAACAACACCTTTGATATCAAAGAAAACCAGGAGCATGACTTTGATTTTTGATCGGCTTTTCTTGGATTTTTTTGTTCGAGCTTCACCTGTTGCTTTCCACTCCATGCTTTGCGATTTCGATTCGGGTCATACTCGAAAACCACGATTCATCACCAGTGATAACCCTATTTAAGAATCGAACATCATTTTCCATGGAATTTTTCCAGTCAGTAACACATTCGACTCTTCTCAACTTTTGATGCGGAGTCAGCAGTTTTGGCACGATTTTCGCACAAACCTTCTTAAGCCCAAATGCTCGGTTAAGATTGTGTGCACTGTTGATTTTCCTAAATTTAGTTCTTCAGCTATCATTCGACAGTTTTTCGCGATCAGTAAGGACAAGACGCCGCACACGATCAATGTTTTCATGCACACAAGAGGTTGAAGGTCGCCCAATTCTTGCATCATCCGTGGCGCCTTCTCGACGTTCTTTAAAGCGCTTAATCCACTTGAAAATGGCTGTTTTCTTCATAGCATTATCACCATAAACAACTCTCAACATTTCAGCAATTTCTTGGTAATTTTACCAAGCTTTACCAAAACTTGATGTTAATTCGTTGTTCAGTGAATTGGTCAATTTCCATATCGACGAACAAAAAAATAATGCAAAACTAAAAATAACTCTACTCGCAAGATCCGCACAGCGTAACGTTCTGCCAAGCACTGACGGCTCATTGGGTCCCAGACAACACGTGAGGCCAGTGGACGTGGCTTAACTCTCCGTAATGGCCACCATATTCGACCAGTTCGCGTGTTTATTGGACAAACCTCGTACATCACACTATATTCTTAATATTAATAAGCGAGCTCTATGTCAGCGCTTTTAATTTTATGTACCAATTTAACCGATAACCATAATATTTACGAAAAATATTACTAGATCAGCTTTATTGGAAATTTCGTACTTTTTCTCCATAAAGCTGTCAAAATTATGATAAAGCTTTCGCCGATCAGCCAATATTACAGGAAATAACTAGCTCCTATATTCTCAACGTTGAATCACAGGCCGCCATCTTGAAACGGAGGTAAATAGGACAAAATGTTATACATACTTCATTTGGGCTTTATATAAAATGTCTTAGTACTAAATTTTAAAACATCGGTTAATATGGTTGGCTAAAAACTGCATTCACTCGTTATTGTAAATGAGAGCCGCCATATTGGAATGAAAGTGAAGAGGAAAAAGTGTTACGCACACATCTTTTGGCTTTTATACAAGGTACTTTCTTAAAATTGTGAAATAGTCGGCCAATGTGTTTAATGAAAATTGTGTATGTTTGAAAAAATCAAGTCAGATGCTGCTATCTTGAAACAGAAATAAATAGGAAAATATGTTATTTGGGCTTTATACTAGATAGATCACCATATTTGTATCATATTTCAAAACAATTTGTCAGTGTGTTTGGCCAAATTTGTGTACATTCTTCATCCTTAAATCATATGCCGCTGTCTTGAAGCAGAAATAAATAGGGAAGAATCTTACATACTATTTGTTCAGGCGTTATACAAGGTACATCCATACCAAATTTCAAAACATTGGTCATTGTTTTGGCTATTAGTGAAATTACTGAAAACAGGTAATATGACTACGCTACAAAATTCTACTAAAATTCAATATTGTTTAAAATTTATTTTAATATAATTTTTAAATAAATTTTAATATAAATATTTATACTTCTACATTGATGTTGTTGCCTTCAAAATAGTCCCCATTGGAGATTATGCACTTGTGCCAGCGCTTCTTCCAATCTTCGAAACACTTCTTAAACTCAATCTTTGAGAATCGCCTTTAGTTCTTTCAGTGATTTGCTTTTAATCCTACATAATGTAATTGTTAACACATACTTAGCCAACACTTTTAACACTATATTAACATTTTTTATGTTTATATATTTACACTATGTACATTTTGTTTCCTTTTCAAAAATTTGTCCGACTATGATAAATTTCAAAACAATTTTCCAAATGCAAAGGAACACTACATTTTTTGCACTGGTAAATTGTTTCAGACCTTTTTCCTTTTGCAGTACATACTCTACACTTTCTAGATGGCCTTGCTTTGTTTGTTGGGGGGATTTTCCCTATAAAATGTCACCAGAATTTTAGTTACATTTGGATTAGAAGTCCACTGCCAATCATTTACTTGTAGGTTATGTGTAGTATTGTCTGCAATTAGGCCTATTTTCACAGATCTCATCATCACTGTTATCACTATCACTACTGTCATTTTCAACAATACCTTCTTGCTCTTCATTATCACTAATCTCACAACTACTTTCATTTAAAATATCCCCAACAAACTCACTAAATGCACTCAAGAATTAATGTCATCTACAGCTGTAAAATGACGGCCCTTTAAGGTTCTCTTTATTTTTGTAAATAGGAAAAAGTTACACGGAGCCATGTCTGGCGAATATGGAGGCTGGGGCATCGTTACAGTACTGTTTTTGGTAAAAAATTTACGAACAAGCAATGAAGTGTGAGCTGGTGCATTATCGCGGTGCAAAAGCCATGAATTGTTTTTCCACAGATCCGGGCGTTTTTTTCGGATTGCTTCACGCAAACGACATTGAACTTGTAGGTAGTACTCCTTATTGACCGTTTCACCTGGTGGCACTATGCCATTAATATCGAAGAACACAGTTAGCATAACCTTCACGTTCGACCGCACTTATTGAGCCTTTTTCGGTCTTGGCGAGCCAGAATGCCTCCACTGGGATGATTGAGCCTTAGTTTTGACGTCATATCGGTAAACCCATGTATCATCACCTGTTATAATACGTGTCAGTAATTCTACATCATCGTTGACTTCATTTAGTGACTCCTGAGCAACTTCCATTCGCCGCTGTTTTTGTTCAAAATTCAACAATTTTGGAACGAATTTTGCTGCACGCGTTTCATACACAAAACATTGGACACAATGTCATGATATCATCCAATCGATATGCCAACATCATCAGCGACCTCTCTAATTGTGATTCGGCAATTGTTCATAACCATTTCTTTCACTTTACCATGTTTTCATCGGTTGTTGATGTGCTGGGGCGTCCAGGGCGTCATCTTCAACCACTTGTAAATTCTTGCTTTACTCATAGCAGACTCACCATAGGCTTTTGGTAACATTTCAACACTTTGTTACACTTTATTCCATTTTTTACGCAAAATTTGATACAAATTCTTTGATCCATTTCTTTTAACAAACAAAAATCGCCGAGCAAATAAAAATATGTCTAACCTTAGTGGCTGTCACAAAGTCAACAATGAAAACAGCTGAAAGTTTTATCATACTTCAAGGGCATGTATACCAACATAATAAAAAAAAATGTTTGACAATCGAACTCTCCGAGCCCGCAAAATTTAAAAATTCTCGTTATTTTCTGAACACATCTCGTATTTCAGTTAAAATTTTAATGTTTATTAAATACAGTATGTTAGAGGTTTTATTGTAGGCTATCTTAAACTGTCATACACTTATTAAAAAAAAATTGTTTGCAAGTCAAAATATTTATTTTAAAATGCAGGTCTACATACTAAAATATAGACGTAGAAAAAAATAGTAGCTGTAGATGTTCTACTGTTTTCATGAGCTCTTAGAAACCCAACGGTTTGTGCACTTCATAGTTTATTTTTTTTCATTTTATGCATTCACTGAAATTAAACAAATTTCAGTCTGAATTAATAAACATCTGTTATATTAATATGCCAGTTTTGTCCACTGCCTACTGCAAAACAACAAGACATTTCAATTAAATCTATACTTATTAAATAAAATGGTTAGTGGGTTTTATGTTACCTTAAACTTTCAAACATCTATTTGAAACAAAATGGCTAACGTTCAAAATGCCTGATTTATTTTAAAACGGAATAGGCTATTTCTACAAGCTCTAGCAGCAAAATGATTCATCAGCTACTAGGTACTGTATTATTTCTTCGTGTAAAATGTCAGTGTCTGATTACAACATCTTACTTAGGGGTGGTGTATATTTAGGGCTTTAGCCCATCTGCCTGAAAGTTATTGTGCAAAGAAGTAGGCCTATTATTTCTACCAATAACAAGAAGAATATTTATTAACAAAAGATTCTCTTCCAAGCAAAAAAACTTACCGTATTTTACACTGAAAAAAGTTGTATGTTTATTTTCAAATTAATCAACTGTAAATTCTTATTCCCTGAAAAATAACGCCTTAGCAAAGTATGGGTAAACATTCCTTAAATACATTATGGGTAAATACAATGGGTAAATACATTATTTAAATATTTTATAAAATGTGTATGGTATTGTAAACATACTTGAAAAAAAAATTGTATGTAATATTGTACTAAGACCTTCAGTTTTATTTCATTAATTTAGTAAAATGACATGTCTAAGTTGTTTGAAATAAAATTTACAGGTTCTAATTTTACCAATAAACATTTTCAGACTAAATAAAGTACAAGTTGGATGGGGCTAGTAGCAGCACAAACATTCAGAGAGGAAAGGGTTAACAAGATGGACTTGTTAACTTAAATTGTTTAATTTGTATTTTGAAACTTATTTATTAATAACATTGAGAATAGTTTTCTTAAGTTCTAATTAAAAATTAATTTAGAAGGCTTTTTTAAAAGTTATTAAAACTTAAAACAAAATATAACTTTTTTGTTCCAGCTGTGAATACCAGAAAAAAACCTTTTATACAACTTTCCGTATCAAAATGAAAAGCTTAAATAAATCACTAAGATGTAATATAAGATGTATTTTAAAATTTAACACAATTTAACAATGATAACGTAAACAAGGTTGTTGTAGAATTCTTACAAGTTTTATAATTTTTTTTTTCAGTACAATGCCTGTACGCTTCATGGTGGTAAAGGCCAAGAGCAACGAGAGTATGCTTTGGCTAGTCTCAAGACAGGAAGTAAAGATATCTTGGTTGCCACTGATGTTGCTGGTCGTGGTATTGACATCAAAGATGTTTCAATGGTTATTAACTATGACATGGCTAAGACAATTGAAGGTTAGTTGAGAAATATTATTTTAAAGTAATACAGTTTTAATAATTTACACAAGCATTTAAAAACTTATATATATATATATATATATATATATATATATATATATATATAAAATGTTGAACAACTAATTATCATTATTGTAACAAAGCCACCGGACCACATATTCAAATGATTAGGATTATATACCTATTCTTCCCGTCAGTGGTCTATCAACTCACCTCATAAAGGCTACCACGGTTTCGAAACTCTATAGTTTCATCTTCAGGCCATACAAAATGTTAAATCCCTCTGTCGAGGTCATCACAAAGTCAAACAAAACATTAAAAACATACACCACAAACACTAAGCACAATTACACATTTAAAATATTCATCATGCAATTCGGCTTGGCCAAGCTACACACACGACTTGTACGTCGTTACATTCCGGACTGCCACTAATTATCCATATACCCTAATTATATATACTAATTATCCATATACCCTACAGACAAGAAAATTTCGGTCTGAGCTTAGATACCCGAAAACTTCGGAGAATGTAGATCTTATAATTTGAGGGTAAATGGTTTGTTATGTCGATTTAATAAAGATTACTTTTTTTTAAAAAAAATTAATTAAAATATTAAATAAATTATGTATTAAAAAAGCCTAACACAGTTATTGGATTATTTAAAAGTAGTTCTTCATAGTCTAACAATCTGTGTTTATACAAAAACTCAGATATTTTCATAGTTTTCTTTGCCGTATATTTTTACACTTTCCATCAGCACTTACTCCAGTAAAATAATAATTTCAATGTATGATTTATATCTTGGTATGATTATTTCATATCCAAATTCCTTTAAAAGTAAATTGGTTAACTATTTAACATATAACTAAATTTTTAACTTATTTGTTAATCTTTGAAAATTGAATAACACTAGTAACCTTTTTCAACCTCATTGGAATAATATGGTGCGCTCGGATCTTGACATTCGCTTTCCGGGAAGGTGGATAGCTTCAATCTCTTGGCCACCACGAAACCCGGAATTAACCCCATTTGATTTTTTCTTTTGGGGGTTTTTGTTTTGGGTTTTCTATATTGGTGAATACCTGGCGAGAAATGAATTATCGTCTCGACGGGATTTAATGCTGGGACATTTTAAAATTGAAAGTATTACCGAAACATCGAAAACTGCAAATAGGCGAGAAAATCATTATTACTTTCAAGTACAGAACAAAGTTTCGTAATTTGTTTTAATTTTGTCTAATTCGAATGTTGACCTTATTCGAATTTTCCAGTCGATCTGTTTGGCTTCGAATTATAGGGTCTACAGAATCGACTGTAACTGATATAGTGTATTGTTATACTCAAAACATTTATCGAGTTTTGAAAGCTAGTCCAAACGATGCAAAGGGAATACGAGAATGAAGATTTTTAAGAAAAAACTGCATTTTATGTTCTGTTTCGTATTTTATAGATTTAATGCTGGGACATTTTAAAATTGAAAGTATTACCACCCCATTGAGGACACCATTTTTTAAAAATTTTAATTTGATTTGTTGCCCTGCCCAAAGTAACATTTTATTGTCTCTCTTTAATCAGTTCTTTTTATTGCTTTTAACATAGAAAAACCAAAAAAAGTTGTAAATTTACCTTTGAATTTTGCAAGTTATAAAATCACCTGTTTACAAAGTTTAATAAATAATATCAGTCTCTGTACTTTACATTAGTGTTCCTTTAATTACCTTTCATTTAATTATTTTGAAATTTGAGGCTTTAACTATGAGAAAGTCAAACATATAAACACAGTTTTAATCCTGTACAGTGCTTTATTACTCACTATCGATTTCAACCTTTACAGGTCCATACAAATAATAAACTACAGTTATACTGACACACTGCTGCTTCCTTATCTCCTGTAACCTGTCGGCCTATCTTTTGTTAAACTTTAGCTTAGTAAATCACGTGTAAATGACTTGTACAGGTCGAAACTAGTAGGGAGTAATAATGTTCTCTAATAGGTTAAAACTGCATTTTTATTTATACATATTATCCCTCATAACACACTGTATTGACAATGGTGTTTTTCAATGCTATTCTTTGTGTGCAGTGCATACCTGACAGAAGTAGTGCAAATGGAAAATCATCAAATTATTAACCTTGAATCACACACCTTACAATTATATTTATTTTTAAAATACACTCCAAAACCAAAACAAGTTGTCTTAAGAAGGCCACTTACTTTATGAAGACCTACCCTTCATTGGCGGAATCCAAATTTGATTTAAACTTTTTTAACCGTAGACTTAGCGGGTAACTTTGGTACTAAATGCAGTTATACTGTGATGTAAGAGGCACTGTATAGAAAAGTTTCAGTGAATAAATATTATAAAAATAATTTTTGAAAGGTACCTCGTAAACCAAAGCTTTACGAAAAAAATATTGTTTTTTAATTTTTTATTTTCAAAATAACTTATCCTGTGTAGTTGTAAAAAAATGTGTCAATAATTAGCAAGCGATTGACAAAGTTGCCAAACATCGACAAGTTTTTTTTTATTTCATGAAAGATTTGTCAAAAATTTTACCAACAATTAAATTTTCTTGTAAAATTTTAATTTTTACCTGTCAACTCAAACAATTTTTGTGATATATTTACTACGATTTTTTGACATTTTTGTATAACAAATTTGAGTTTTGTGAAACACCAGATTGATAAGTTATTGAATCATCAAGAACATATTAATTTTCAACTGCTTCCTGTTGATGTAGTGAAAATGTTACTGCTCTCACCTATTAGGAAAAACTCATGGGTTTCATTGAAGAAAATGTGTAAATCAATTAATTGTAAGCTATTGTTTCTCTCATGAAAATTTTTTACTTTTAAGATCTTTTTATTAACTGATATTTTACCGTTTCTTTTTAAAACCTAAGGAGTATTAGGCTAATTTGTAATTTCTTTAAAGACAAATAAAAAAATATTTATATTTCAGATTATACACATCGTATTGGCCGAACTGGTCGTGCTGGAAAAGCTGGTGTTGCTATTTCTTTCCTTACAAAAGAGGATTCACAATTGTTTTATGATCTCAAGCAGACAATCTTAGCTAGTCCTATTTCTACATGTCCTCCAGAACTACTCAACCATCCAGATGCTCAGCACAAACCTGGGACAGTGATGGTTGCGAAGAAACGTAGAGAAGAAAAGATATTTGCTTGAAGTATTTAATATGTACATTAGAATATTTTAAAAATAAAAGTGTCTTAAAAACATTTGTTATTTGTTTAGCTATTTACTGTTTGGTTTTTTGTTTAGTACCTTAATAATTATTTGTTGGAATTATTGGTTTTGTAAATATGATATGATTTGAGTCTGTGATGCCATTTTGAAACTGATTGTCATCATCTGTCTGCTTAAAGTCTACATGTATACAAGAACAATTAATGGTATCATATATGCTATGAGTTATGCATTACGGAATCAAGCATAACACAAAAGAAAATGTTTATGCACTCATTTTGTCAACTCCAACCGTAAGAGTTGCATACGTTTCCTCAAACCTCTAACATTTTGCTACATGAGCTGTCTTTGTGAGCTCCTGCCTCCTTCTACATGCCTAGAAAGAAATTTTAACTTAAATTTGAGTGGAATTAAAATTCTTTTAAAAAAACCTTACACATGATGTTCCAAATATCATTATGATACATAATGTAAACAACGTTCTAGAACAGGGGTCTCCAAACTTTCCAGCCTTAGGGCCATACTGATTACTCCAGTAAGTTCTGAGGGCCAAAACCATATCAATAAAACAATAACAATAAGCCTACAACAATGTTATGAGTAGTTAGCCCATGACCATATCAATGTAGATGTCATATTAATAATTATTCAACATAAAATTAGAATACTTCAGTAAACTAAATTTAATTTGCTATAAAAAATATGTTCTCTAAAAGGAGTTTTCAAGTATGCTAGCTCTCCACGGGCCGGACAAAATCTGTCCGCGGGCCGGATGTGGCCCTCGGGCCGTAGTTTGGAGACCCCTGTTCTAGAACATCAGTACTCTTTTAAAAACCATACTAATCAAATAGTTAAGTATTAGGAGACTAGTGTTTTGGGCTGCAAAAGGGGTATTTGTTGAGAGAATTGTAAATTGGAACTACCATTAATTTGGATGTTTACACCAAAACTTTTAAAAAACCTAACGCCCATTCAAAACAAATGCTATGGTCTTCAAGTACTGATACCTAAATCTGGGCTATATGGTGGATTCTGGTGAAAGATGTCTCATTTGAATTAATCCAGAACATCTTTTCTTTTCCAAAGTGCTGTATGTTGTCAAGCACTCATGTAAAATCACTACACCAAAAGTCAGCAAGTCACCTCTTTTGGATTCCAAAACTAGTCTCCTAATTCTCATACTTAACTCTTAGATTAGTAAGACTAAAATGTGATAAAACAGTACTGACGTTTTGGAACATTGTTTGTGTTATGAATGAGTTTTGGAATGTCGTGTAATGTTTTTTTTACAAGAATTTAAATTCCACCCAAATTTAATTTACAATTACACTCTAGACATGTCGAAAGAGGCAAGAGCTCGCAAAGACAGCTCAAATAGCAAAAGGTTAGAGTTTTGAGGAAATGTATGCAAATGTTTTTTGAAGTGAAAACTTTTATGGTCGTAGTTGACAAAACATGATTATAAACATTTGCTTTTGTGTCGTGCTTGATTCTTTAACGCATAACTTAGCATAGATAATACAATTGTTCTTGTATATATGTAGACTTGAAGTGACTATTTCTAAACAGCTGATTTAGCACAACAGCTGTTGCTTCAAAATCATTTCAATTGAGGTTATGTTTATTGTTTTTGTTAATTTTAAAAATATGTATTTTCTAAATTTGTGTAGCTAAATTATTTAATGAATACGACCTGTACAAATTTTTGAATCCCAGAATCACAAATATTCAATTTATTATTATACTTAGACTAGTAAGTAACCTCTTCCTGCATGAATCTAAATTTGTACACACATAATTAAATCATAATAGTGAAAAAGTACAGTCAGGCATACTAAAAGTAGTCACTTGTCAGCTTGTTCCATGACTATTTACTTTTTTGCCCAGAGTGTCTTATGCCTAGTTACTGTGTTTTTTTTTCAGTGTTATTGCTTGTGTAACACATACCTGACAACTTGCAGATTATTAACCTTGAACCACGCACTCTTTTAAGTTCAAACTATATAATTCACTCCAAAGCCAAAACTATATGATTTAAGGAGGCCATTATTATTACATGCCTGTATTTGGAAGCAGTCATCTGATAACTGGCACTGAAAATTCATAATGTTTTGCCAATAAGGCAGTCTTTCTTTGCTATATGGCGCAAATGTGAACATAGTTGTGATTGATTACGAACTCGTGCTATGTGTACACACGAACAGAGAAAATAGAATTACGAATGCTCAGTCTGTAATGTGCTGTTATGTATCAATCCCTGCTTTGAAAATTTCTGCATAAAAAGGAAATATTTGTTTGTTTGTCGAAGAAAATTTATTTTTCAAACGTTTAACGCTTGCTTGATAAAGAATAAAATAAAAGTATTTGAAGTGTAAACTACTTTAAGCGGATCTAGCTCTTTATTTATGAGGAAAATAACAAACTTATGAGAATACATTTAATTTGTAAAAAGTGAAATACTTGCCGTAAATAGATTGTGTATTAATATTCTTTAAGCGAATTTAGACTATCAATGAGTTACTTCTTTGTAAGGCATTCTTGGTTGTGTTATGATTTATGCTTGTGAAACTAACAGACATGAGTTCAAATACTACTACTAGCTTCTTTTATCTTCTCTTTATTTGTTTCACCCAACTTTGAGGTACACTAAATCAATATTTAATGTTCTGTGCCTTCCTCGTAGCCCAGTATTGCTTCATTCGTTGAGATATTGCTTTTCGTTCTTCGTCAGAGATTTGGATCGTTCGCTTGGATTTGACTTTGCCTTGGAACCATTGTTTCTTGACCTTGGTTATTGCTTTGGCTGTTCTGTCCATGAGCATAGTGTCAGTGATTTGCAGTTCTGTTATGTCTTTCTACGTTTCTCTAAACCAAAGTGGTTTGGCTCTTCTACTGCAAAAGTAGTCAAATATCTTTTTGGTTTGTTTATTTTTGTCTATTCGGAGGATGTGCCCATAAAAATCAATTCTCCTTTTTCTTATTGTGTCTGATAGTGTTTCAGTTTTTTGGTAAAGAGTTTCATTACTGATGTGGAGTAATTGGTTGTTACGGAATTTGGGGCCTAAGATTTTTCGTAATATCCCCTTTTTTCTTTGATCTCCAGCCTTTCAAGTGGGCCCTGGGTTGTGAGAGATAATGTTTCAGCTGTATATAAGGCTTCTGGTTTAATTACCATATGATAATGGCACTTATCATAATCTTTGTATTCCAGGAGAGGGACTTCTTCTTGTATGTGTCCTTGGTAAGTTGGAAGACTAATTCAACTTTATTTCTCCTAGATTCCATAGCTTTTTTCTCTAGAGCATTCCAGCTGATCCATTCCCCAAGATATTTGAATTCTTTGACTATCTCGATGTATAAGAGTCTGTTCCTTAGCTTCCTCCAATGTCTCAGCTAGTAAGGCCATGTCATCAGCAAAAGCCAAACAATTTACCTTAATGCCTTTGTTCTTAGTTCCTAGTCTGATTCCACTATGCGTATTCACGTTCCACTCTCTAACTACTTTTTCTAGAGCACAATTAAATAACAATAGAGAGAGTCCATCTCCTTGTCAGACTCCTGTTCGACAACCTTCTTTTATATTTAATATTAAATTACTTTTTAATTATGTATTTAAATAAGGTCAATAATAAATATTTAAATTATAAATAATACCGTTATACTACCTACGACTACTTTCTTCATTGTGATTGTGTATTCTTTAACTTTTAAATTAAAAATGCACTGTCATACATCTTTGCTCATAATATTTGATACATATACAGTATAAAGTTCATGACAAACATGAGTTGATTTTTTTTTTTAAATGATCATACACTCGTACAACTAAGGCTGTATACCCTAGCCAATTGTTGATGACTACAGATGAAAGGAACAGAAAGGTATACATCTGTAAGCACACACATCACTTGGCTCTCTGTGGGCATGAATTGGCTTAAGGGGAGTCACTACTTCAACATTTAGTACAAATTGAAGAAAAATTACACAAGTAAGTATAAATTATAGATCAGAAACAATAAAATGGATGAAAAAATAAAAGAAGGTTTTTTTATCAAAAATGTGTGTGTGTGCGTGCACACTTTAGAAAATAAATATGTATATTTTTTTTTCAGAAAGGTTTAATATCCTAATTTATGATAATTGGATTCAAAGGACACAAAAATCGATTTGGACAAATTGTTTATTTTATAGCAAAATTGTTTCAAAATAGTGGCCATTTCTAATTTTAAATTTTAATGTATTTAAAATATTGTTTATTTTACTCAAAATTTTAAAATGTTAACTTTAAAATTATTATTGAAATATTTATTTTTTAATTTTCAAGACCTTTTTCGGGCAAACATAACCTTTTTTTGGACACGCAAACAAATATCATAGTGTCACACAGTATGGACAAGTTATAGAAACAAACCAATTTTTATAGAAATTTCTAGTTTTATTGGTACCATATTGGACTTCCAGATAAACCGTTTTTTGGACTAGGGGAGTATTTTTTTTTAAATTGAACTCTATGATCATAATACTCTCATAAACTTGATTCTGTATGAAATGCTACCCAAACTTTCGGGTAATTTGAATTCCGTTTGTGATATGACCTGCTGTCGGTAAAGTGGGCAACAGAAGTCTTTGTGAGTTAATGTGCAAACAGCTGCAACGATGAGGCTGCGTTCATAAGTTTCGTGCATTTGTGTTGCGGTGGCTTTTAAACTTTTGTAAATGGCAAATTTTAAGGAACTAAAATCCTGCTTCAAATTTTGCTTGAAACTTAAAGTGCCGCAGAAACCTATCACACGCTTGTGGAAACATTTGGTGACAATGCCACGAGTCAAAGTAATTTTTTGTACGGTACAAACGCTTTAATGATGGACGAACGTTAGCCAACGACGATGAGTGTTCAGGATGACCATCGACAAGTACAACAGCAGAAAACATCGCGCAAGCACGACAGGGTTTTATTGCAGATCCTAGACGACCCCAGTAGCAAACATTGTTGGTCCAATGTTGGGATTTTGTCGGCAAAGTTGGGCAATGGTTAGTTAATATGCCAACGAATTATCTTCAATGGGCCAACGAGCTGTTTGTTTGCTAGGCCAACTGTTACAGTCATGAAAACCTCTGCTATTGGCCCAACATTAATTCTTAGTTGGCAGAATATATAAAAAATATTTTGTTAAAATAAATATCTCGTAAATTAAATAGGGTATAATTATTCCAAAAGTTTAAAAATAGTGTCTTATTTGTTAGTATAATAGTATTTTATCGATGTTGTAAAATTTACTGCAAAGTACAAGCGCACGTGATGACTTACACAGAATTGCCAACAACAGAACAATTTTTTTTTATGTATCTTTAATTACTATACTAACAATTGTGTTAAAATGATTACAAATTTTTAAAAAATCTTATTTTATTTCTACTTAACTATAATCAGTTACTATGGATGATTTTATGATGTACTTATTATTTGAAATATTGCCAGCACTGAAAGTTTGTCCGTTACTGGTTTACTTCTTTGTTGTCACTCTCCAAGCGTAGTTGCACGATACATGTGTACAGTTATAGTTTTAATCTGGTGCTATAGTGCTTTTTTTGATTTGGCTTTTCACAATCGTCATTTAAATAAATTTTGTTTGTTTGAATTTTGTAACTTTTTGTAAAATAACCTTGTTTCAGTAACGAAATATGCTATGTTGGTTACTCAAATAACTTTCAATAGTAGGCCTAACCCTACTAATTACCAGTATGTTTAAAGTGTTATATTTTATTTAATTGATTAGTGAACTTAATAATAATCATAACATCTCTACATTCGTGAACACGTATGACTTTTCTTATCATATTCAATATGTATTCTTACTCAAAATAATATGTACATTATAATATACAATTAAAAAGCTAAAGTAGGCTATACATATTATATATTACTTCGAGTAAGAATATTCTACATTTGATAATAAAAGGTATTCAAATATGTTCGCGAATGTATAGAGAAGTTATGATTACTATTAAGTTCACTAATCAATTGAATAGAAATATAATACTTTAAACATGTTGGTAATTAATAGGGTTACCATTGAAAGTTAGTTGGGTAACTGTTGGGAGTAAGTTGGACCAACAATTTCTTTGTTGGTTTTTGGTGATGTTTAATTGTTGGCCCTATGTTGGGATTTGGTTCGTTATTAATTGGTAGGCATTTGTGCCAATTTTAACCGTTGCCCAACCGTGCGTGAAAACAAAATACCAACAATGGGCCAACAGAAAATGCTACTGGGGAAACAATCATAATGTTTGAGCATCGTAGGAATGTCGTATAAGTCCGTGCAACGCGTCTTGTCATGAGAAGCATTGCTACAAAATCTGTACCGAGATTGCTGAGCATCCACCAAAATGACCGTCGTGTAGTAGTCTGCACTGGATTGAAAATTGCAGCAAGAGATGACGCCAACTTCTTCTCCAATGTCGTACTTGGTGTTGAGGCATGCGTTTACGGTTATTGCCCTGAAAGTAAGCAGCAGTTGTCGCAGTTGAAGTCGTCATCTTCATTGCGGCCAAAAAAGAACGTCACGTTCACAGCAACATGAAGTCCACGTTGGTTGTTTTTTTGACGTCAAAAACATTATCCACAAGAAATTCGTTCTCATGGCCAAACTGTTATTGGAAAGTTTGTGAAGTGGCTATGCGAAAACTTTCAGAACAGTGGGAGAACATGACCGGTTCTCCACCACGACAATGCGTCTGCGCACACGTTGCTAGTTGTAGGGATTTTTTGGTCTTCAAAAATACAGTAGTGATATCCCACCTGACCTCGCCCCGTGCGACTTTTTCCCGTTCTCCAAAATAAAGTTGAAATTGAAAGGCGTTTTGACACGATTGAGGAAATCCAGACGGAATTGCAGAAGGTGCTTCGAACAGTTACACTTGCAGATTTACAGGGAAGCACTGAATAATAGAAATAAAACTCTGGGCTGTATCTATGCCCAAGGAGATTATTTTGAACGTAACTAAGAGTTACGGTAAATAGAAAAACATTTCCAAACTTTTGGATAGCACCTCGTACACTAAGGAAGTACAAATGGGCTATCAGTTCAAATGACATGTATTTTTTTTAGGAGATAAGTTATCTGTATATGTATTAAATGTTAATAGGTACATGAGTTTATGTAATACAGGTTAAACAATGGACGTATCTTTATGCAAAACACTCATGTTAATACGGTCATGTTTTATGTTTACTAAATGATTGTTAATTTTACCTGTGACAGTTTTATTACTTACTTGCATTTATTCAGGCAAAACCTATTTCTTTGAATGGTAACATCTTAAATCAATAAGCGAATGCGGTGGTAGTTCCTGAATAACAGAAGCAACAAGAATAAAGGTCCTATAAAAACGTGACAATCAAAAAACTGCTAACATTATCCTGAATCTTATTTTATTTATTATTTTTTTTGTGTTTAACGTCCAACTATTGTGCACACTTGGGTTAATGCAGACGATGGGATGATTTATAGCGTATGAAAATGCCAAGCCCTCGTCGGGAATCGAACCCGGGTCCTCGGGGTGAAAGCCTAGTACGCTATCCACTAGGCCACCGAGGCGGCAATTAAAGTTTTAACTGTGTTCATATTTTAATGACGTGGAAAAGTTTGTACAATGTTGTTGCATAATTTATTAAAATTAATGACAAATTTGTTTCATGAACGGCGCATTAAAAATCAAAATTTACATTATGAAAACATGTCTTCGCTTTCAAATTAAAAATCTTGAAAACCTGTGTAATGTGTTAGGTTGAACATGATTATGTAACGAATGGTTATGTAACAGTGTAACGATTCAGTGTTATGGTACGAGCAATGCAAGCGCTGTAGTCACCTGTTTTCAAGGTCACTCTATGGCTCTTCAAGGTATTATTTTCCCTTGACCAGATATAGTTTCGTGACTTCACGATATTTTGCTCCAAGATCCAATTCACAGACGGGCAACAATTGCCTTTAATTTTTAATTTCAAAAACAAAATTGACTCCTTCTATAGACTGCAAAATTATTACAAATATTAACGCATACAAATAAATAATTAATTGTTATTTGAAACCTTGATTTTTATTAGTTACCTTGACCTGATCAACTTGTCTTCATGTCAATGGCAGCCTTCTCTCTCCCGATACGACATAGCATGTTGTACTTGATCTCTAAAACATATTCAATTTTATATTATTTCTGTTGCAAAATAGTTCACAGCCACATTTAGGTTCGGAGATAATCTATTCGTCAACGATATTCTTGATCTAATAACCGTCTGACTTTCTGTCACTATATCATTTTTATTTTGAAAATGAGAATTAAAAAATAGACGGACGCAAAAATAAATCTTTACAACATATGGTGTTTTTTGAGTTCTATAAAAAAGTACCCATAATGTAATATACAGAAAGTTAAAAATTGTGAAAAAAAGTAGGAAATTACTAAATGATTTAGGCTACTCCTTCTAGTAGGCAAAAGTGATTTAAAACTTTAAAAACAAAATCAAAGGCGTATTATCCTCACCATATCAGACGAAAAAAATTACAGCAAAAATTTACTTAGAGCATTTAAGTAGACATATTATGCTTCATTTTGCTGATTAAAAAATAAGGGATTGTATTTTCCAGTTAGATAGCGCCCCAGCTTATTTTGCGCAATCCTATTGAACTAGTACCATGTTTACAAGGTACTTTTAAGGTAGTTGGCTTAGTGTTGGAAGTAAATTGAACTAGTACCATGTTTACAAGGTACTTTTAAGGTAGTTGGCTTAGTGCTGGAAGTAAATTGAACTAGTACCATGTTTACAAGGTACCTTTAAGGTACTTGGATTAGTGCTGGAAGTAAGTTTAACTAGTACGATGTTTACAAGGTACTTTTAAGGTAGCTGGATTAGTGTTGAAAGTAAGTTGAACTAGTACCATGTTTACAAGATACTTTTAAGGTAGCTGGATTAGTGCTGAAAGTAAGTTGAACTAGTACCATGTTTACAAGGTACTTTTAAGGTAGCTGGATTAGTGCTGAAAGTAAGTTGAACTAGTACCATGTTTACAAGGTACTTTTAAGGTAGCTGGATTAGTGCTGAAAGTAAGTTGAACTAGTACCATGTTTACAAGGTACTTTTAAGGTAGCTGGATTAGTGCTGAAAGTAAGTTGAACTAGTACCATGTTTACAAGGTACTTTTAAGGTAGCTGGATTAGTGCTGAAAGTAAGTTGAACTAGTACCATGTTTACAAGGAACTTTTAAGGTAGCTGGATTAGTGCTGAAAGTAAGTTGAACTAGTACCATGTTTACAAGGTACTTTTAAGGTAGCTGGATTAGTGCTGAAAGTAAGTTGAACTAGTACCATGTTTACAAGGTACTTTTAAGGTAGCTGGATTAGTGCTGAAAGTAAGTTGAACTAGTACCATGTTTACAAGGTACTTTTAAGGTAGCTGGATTAGTGCAGAAAGTAAGTTGAACTAGTACCATGTTTACAAGGTACTTTTAAGGTAGCTGGATTAGTGCTGAAAGTAAGTTGAACTAGTACCATGTATACAAGGTACCTTTAAAGTAGCTGGATTAGTGCTGGAAGTAAATTGAACTAGTACCATGTTTACAAGGTACCTTTAAGGTAGCTGGATTAGTGCTGGAAGTAAATTGAACTAGTACCATGTATACAAAGTACCTTTAAGGTAGCTGGATTAGTGCTGGAAGTAAATTGAACTAGTACCATGTTTACAAGATACCTTTAAGGTAGCTGGATTAGTGCTGGAAGTAAATTGAACTAGTACCATGTTTACAAGGTACCTTTCAGGTAGCTGGATTAGTGCTGGAAGTAAATTGAACTAGTACCATGTTTACAAGGTACCTTTAAGGTAGCTGGATTAGTGCTAGAAGTAAATTGAACTTGTACCATGTTTACAAGGTACCTTTAAGGTAGCTGGATTAGTGCTGGAAGTAAATTGAACTAGTACCATGTTTACAAGGTACCTTTAAGGTAGTTGGATTAGTGCTGGAAGTAAATTAAACTAGTACCATGTTTACAAAGTAACTTTAAGGTAGGTGGATTAGTGCTGGAAGTAAATTGAACTAGTACCATGTTTACAAGGTACCTTTAAGGTAGCTGGATTAGTGCTGGAAGTAAATTAAACTAGTACCATGTTTACAAGGTACCTTTAAGGTAGTTGGATTAGTGCTGGAAGTAAATTGAACTAGTACCATGTTTATAAGGTACCTTTAAGGTAGCTGGATTAGTGCTGGAAGTAAATTGAACTAGTACCATGTTTACAAGTTACTTTTAAGGTAGCTGGATTAGTGCTGGAAGTAAATTGAACTAGTACCATGTTTACAAGGTACCTTTAAGGTAGTTGGATTAGTGCTGGAAGTAAATTGAACTAGTACCATGTTTACAAGTTACTTTTAAGGTAGCTGGATTAGTGCTGGAAGTAAATTGAACTAGTACCATGTTTACAAGTTACTTTTAAGGTAGCTGGATTAGTGCTGGAAGTAAATTGAACTAGTACCATGTTTACAAGGTACCTTTAAGGTAGTTGGATTAGTGCTGGAAGTAAATTGAACTAGTACCATGTTTACAAGTTACTTTTAAGGTAGCTGGATTAGTGCTGGAAGTAAATTGAACTAGTACCATGTTTACAAGGTACTTTTAAGGTAGTTGGATTAGTGCTGGAAGTAAATTGAACTAGTACCATGTTTACAAGGTACCTTTAAGGTAGCTGGATTAGTGCTGGAAGTAAATTGAACTAGTACCATGTTTACAAGGTACCTTTAAGGTAGTTGGATTAGTGCTGTAAGTAAATTAAACTAGTACCATGTTTACAAAGTAACTTTAAGGTAGGTGGATTAGTGCTGGAAGTAAATTGAACTAGTACCATGTTTACAAGGTACCTTTAAGGTAGCTGGATTAGTGCTGGAAGTAAATTAAACTAGTACCATGTTTACAAAGTAACTTTAAGGTAGTTGGATTAGTGCTGGAAGTAAATTGAACTAGTACCATGTTTATAAGCTACCTTTAAGGTAGCTGGATTAGTGCTGGAAGTAAATTGAACTAGTACCATGTTTACAAGGTACCTTTAAGGTAGCTGGATTAGTGCTGGAAGTAAATTGAACTAGTACCATGTTTACAAGGTACCTTTAAGGTAGCTGGATTAGTGCTGGAAGTAAATTGAACTAGTACCATGTTTACAAGGTACCTTTAAGGTAGCTGGATTAGTGCTGAAGTAAATTGAACTAGTACCATGTTTACAAGGTACCTTTAAGGTAGCTGGATTAGTGCTGGAAGTAAATTGAACTAGTACCATGTTTACAAGGTACCTTTAAGGTAGTTGTATTAGTGCTGTAAGTAAATTAAACTAGTACCATGTTTACAAAGTAACTTTAAGGTAGGTGGATTAGTGCTGGAAGTAAATTGAACTAGTACCATGTTTACAAGGTACCTTTAAGGTAGCTGGATTAGTGCTGGAAGTAAATTAAACTAGTACCATGTTTACAAAGTAACTTTAAGGTAGTTGGATTAGTGCTGGAAGTAAATTGAACTAGTACCATGTTTATAAGCTACCTTTAAGGTAGCTGGATTAGTGCTGGAAGTAAATTGAACTAGTACCATGTTTACAAGGTACCTTTAAGGTAGCTGGATTAGTGCTGGAAGTAAATTGAACTAGTACCATGTTTAGAAGGTACCTTTAAGGTAGCTGGATTAGTGCTGGAAGTAAATTGAACTAGTACCATGTTTACAAGGTACCTTTAAGGTAGCTGGATTAGTGCTGGAAGTAAATTGAACTAGTACCATGTTTACAAGGTACCTTTAAGGTAGTTGGATTAGTGCTGGAAGTAAATTGAACTAGTACCATGTTTACAAGTTACTTTTAAGGTAGCTGGATTAGTGCTGGAAGTAAATTGAACTAGTACCATGTTTACAAGTTACTTTTAAGGTAGCTGGATTAGTGCTGGAAGTAAATTGAACTAGTACCATGTTTACAAGGTACCTTTAAGGTAGTTGGATTAGTGCTGGAAGTAAATTGAACTAGTACCATGTTTACAAGTTACTTTTAAGGTAGCTGGATTAGTGCTGGAAGTAAATTGAACTAGTATCATGTTTACAAGGTACTTTTAAGGTAGTTGGATTAGTGCTGGAAGTAAATTGAACTAGTACCATGTTTACAAGGTACCTTTAAGGTAGCTGGATTAGTGCTGGAAGTAAATTGAACTAGTACCATGTTTACAAGGTACCTTTAAGGTAGTTGGATTAGTGCTGTAAGTAAATTAAACTAGTACCATGTTTACAAAGTAACTTTAAGGTAGGTGGATTAGTGCTGGAAGTAAATTGAACTAGTACCATGTTTACAAGGTACCTTTAAGGTAGCTGGATTAGTGCTGGAAGTAAATTAAACTAGTACCATGTTTACAAAGTAACTTTAAGGTAGTTGGATTAGTGCTGAAGTAAATTGAACTAGTACCATGTTTATAAGCTACCTTTAAGGTAGCTGGATTAGTGCTGAAGTAAATTGAACTAGTACCATGTTTACAAGGTACCTTTTAAGGTAGCTGGATTAGTGCTGGAAGTAAATTGAACTAGTACCATGTTTACAAGGTACCTTTAAGGTAGCTGGATTAGTGCTGGAAGTAAATTGAACTAGTACCATGTTTACAAGGTACCTTTAAGGTAGCTGGATTAGTGCTGGAAGTAAATTGAACTAGTACCATGTTTACAAGGTACCTTTAAGGTAGCTGGATTAGTGCTGGAAGTAAATTGAACTAGTACCATGTTTACAAGGTACCTTTAAGGTAGTTGTATTAGTGCTGTAAGTAAATTAAACTAGTACCATGTTTACAAAGTAACTTTAAGGTAGGTGGATTAGTGCTGGAAGTAAATTGAACTAGTACCATGTTTACAAGGTACCTTTAAGGTAGCTGGATTAGTGCTGGAAGTAAATTAAACTAGTACCATGTTTACAAAGTAACTTTAAGGTAGTTGGATTAGTGCTGGAAGTAAATTGAACTAGTACCATGTTTATAAGCTACCTTTAAGGTAGCTGGATTAGTGCTGAAGTAAATTGAACTAGTACCATGTTTACAAGGTACCTTTTAAGGTAGCTGGATTAGTGCTGGAAGTAAATTGAACTAGTACCATGTTTACAAGTTACTTTTAAGGTAGCTGGATTAGTGCTGGAAGTAAATTGAACTAGTACCATGTTTACAAGGTACCTTTAAGGTAGCTGGATTAGTGCTGGAAGTAAATTGAACTAGTACCATGTTTACAAGGTACCTTTAAGGTAGCTGGATTAGTGCTGGAAGTAAATTGAACTAGTACCATGTTTACAAGGTACCTTTAAGGTAGTTGGATTAGTGCTGGAAGTAAATTAAACTAGTACCATGTTTACAAAGTAACTTTAAGGTAGGTGGATTAGTGCTGGAAGTAAATTGAACTAGTACCATGTTTACAAGGTACCTTTAAGGTAGCTGGATTAGTGCTGGAAGTAAATTAAACTAGTACCATGTTTACAAGGTACCTTTAAGGTAGTTGGATTAGTGCTGGAAGTAAATTGAACTAGTACCATGTTTATAAGGTACCTTTAAGGTAGCTGGATTAGTGCTGGAAGTAAATTGAACTAGTACCATGTTTACAAGTTACTTTTAAGGTAGCTGGATTAGTGCTGGAAGTAAATTGAACTAGTACCATGTTTACAAGGTACCTTTAAGGTAGTTGGATTAGTGCTGAAGTAAATTGAACTAGTACCATGTTTACAAGTTACTTTTAAGGTAGCTGGATTAGTGCTGGAAGTAAATTGAACTAGTACCATGTTTACAAGGTACTTTTAAGGTAGTTGGATTAGTGCTGGAAGTAAATTGAACTAGTACCATGTTTACAAGGTACCTTTAAGGTAGTTGGATTAGTGCTGGAAGTAAATTGAACTAGTACCATGTTTACAAGTTACTTTTAAGGTAGCTGGATTAGTGCTGGAAGTAAATTGAACTAGTACCATGTTTACAAGGTACTTTTAAGGTAGTTGGATTAGTGCTGGAAGTAAATTGAACTAGTACCATGTTTACAAGGTACTTTTAAGGTAGCTGGATTAGTGCTGGAAGTAAATTGAACTAGTACCATGTTTACAAGGTACCTTTAAGGTAGTTGGATTAGTGCTGTAAGTAAATTAAACTAGTACCATGTTTACAAAGTAACTTTAAGGTAGGTGGATTAGTGCTGGAAGTAAATTGAACTAGTACCATGTTTACAAGGTACCTTTAAGGTAGCTGGATTAGTGCTGGAAGTAAATTAAACTAGTACCATGTTTACAAAGTAACTTTAAGGTAGTTGGATTAGTGCTGGAAGTAAATTGAACTAGTACCATGTTTATAAGCTACCTTTAAGGTAGCTGGATTAGTGCTGAAGTAAATTGAACTAGTACCATGTTTACAAGGTACCTTTAAGGTAGCTGGATTAGTGCTGGAAGTAAATTGAACTAGTACCATGTTTACAAGGTACTTTTAAGGTAGCTGGATTAGTGCTGAAGTAAATTGAACTAGTACCATGTTTACAAGGTACCTTTAAGGTAGCTGGATTAGTGCTGGAAGTAAATTGAACTAGTACCATGTTTACAAGGTACCTTTAAGGTAGTTGGATTAGTGCTGGAAGTAAATTAAACTAGTACCATGTTTACAAAGTAACTTTAAGGTAGGTGGATTAGTGCTGGAAGTAAATTGAACTAGTACCATGTTTACAAGGTACCTTTAAGGTAGCTGGATTAGTGCTGGAAGTAAATTAAACTAGTACCATGTTTACAAAGTAACTTTAAGGTAGTTGGATTAGTGCTGGAAGTAAATTGAACTAGTACCATGTTTACAAGTTACTTTTAAGGTAGCTGGATTAGTGCTAGAAGTAAATTGAACTAGTACCATGTTTACAAGGTACCTTTAAGGTAGCTGGATTAGTGCTGGAAGTAAATTGAACTAGTACCATGTTTACAAGGTACCTTTAAGGCAGCTGGATTAGTGCTGGAAGTAAATTGAACTAGTACCATGTTTACAGGGTACATTTAAGGCAGCTGGATTAGTGCTGGAAGTAAATTGAACTAGTACCATGTTTACAAGGTACCTTTAAGGTAGCTGGATTAGTGCTGGAAGTAAATTGAACTAGTACCATGTTTACAAGGTACCTTTAAGGTAGCTGGATTAGTGCTGGAAGTAAATTGAACTAGTACCATGTTTACCAGGTACCTTTAAGGTAGTTGGATTAGTGCTGGAAGTAAATTAAACTAGTACCATGTTTACAAAGTAACTTTAAGGTAGGTGGATTAGTGCTGGAAGTAAATTGAACTAGTACCATGTTTACAAGGTACCTTTAAGGTAGCTGGATTAGTGCTGAAAGTAAATTAAACTAGTACCATGTTTACAAAGTAACTTTAAGGTAGTTGTATTAGTGCTGGAAGTAATTTGAACTAGTACCATGTTTACAAGTTACTTTTAAGGTAGCTGGATTAGTGCTGGAAGTAAATTGAACTAGTACCATGTTTACAAGGTACCTTTAAGGCAGCTGGATTAGTGCTGGAAGTAAATTGAACTAGTACCATGTTTACAGGGTACATTTAAGGCAGCTGGATTAGTGCTGGAAGTAAATTGAACTAGTACCATGTTTACAAGGTACCTTTAAGTTAGCTGGATTAGTGCTGGAAGTAAATTGAACTAGTACCATGTTTACAAGGTACTTTTAAGGTAGTTGGATTAGTGCTGGAAGTAAATTGAACTAGTACCATGTTTACAAGGTACCTTTAAGGTAGTTGGATTAGTGCTGGAAGTAAATTGAACTAGTACCATGTTTACAAGGTACTTTTAAGGTAGTTGGATTAGTGCTGGAAGTAAATTGAACTAGTACCATGTTTACAAGGTACCTTTAAGGTAGCTGGATTAGTGCTGGAAGTAAATTGAACTAGTACCATGTTTACAAGGTACCTTTAAGGTAGTTGGATTAGTGCTGTAAGTAAATTAAACTAGTACCATGTTTACAAAGTATCTTTAAGGTAGGTGGATTAGTGCTGGAAGTAAATTGAACTAGTACCATGTTTACAAGGTACCTTTAAGGTAGCTGGATTAGTGCTGGAAGTAAATTAAACTAGTACCATGTTTACAAAGTAACTTTAAGGTAGTTGGATTAGTGCTCGAAGTAAATTGAACTAGTACCATGTTTACAAGGTACCTTTAAGTTAGCTGGATTAGTGCTGGAAGTAAATTGAACTAGTACCATGTTTACAAGGTACTTTTAAGGTAGTTGGATTAGTGCTGGAAGTAAATTGAACTAGTACCATGTTTACAAGGTACCTTTAAGGTAGTTGGATTAGTGCTGGAAGTAAATTGAACTAGTACCATGTTTACAAGGTACTTTTAAGGTAGTTGGATTAGTGCTGGAAGTAAATTGAACTAGTACCATGTTTACAAGGTACCTTTAAGGTAGCTGGATTAGTGCTGGAAGTAAATTGAACTAGTACCATGTTTACAAGGTACCTTTAAGGTAGTTGGATTAGTGCTGTAAGTAAATTAAACTAGTACCATGTTTACAAAGTATCTTTAAGGTAGGTGGATTAGTGCTGGAAGTAAATTGAACTAGTACCATGTTTACAAGGTACCTTTAAGGTAGCTGGATTAGTGCTGGAAGTAAATTAAACTAGTACCATGTTTACAAAGTAACTTTAAGGTAGTTGGATTAGTGCTGGAAGTAAATTGAACTAGTACCATGTTTACAAGTTACTTTTAAGGTAGCTGGATTAGTGCTGGAAGTAAATTGAACTAGTACCATGTTTACAAGGTACCTTTAAGGTAGTTGGATTAGTGCTGGAAGTAAATTGAACTAGTACCATGTTTACAAGTTACTTTTAAGGTAGCTGGATTAGTGCTGGAAGTAAATTGAACTAGTATCATGTTTACAAGGTACTTTTAAGGTAGTTGGATTAGTGCTGGAAGTAAATTGAACTAGTACCATGTTTACAAGGTACCTTTAAGGTAGCTGGATTAGTGCTGGAAGTAAATTGAACTAGTACCATGTTTACAAGGTACCTTTAAGGTAGTTGGATTAGTGCTGTAAGTAAATTAAACTAGTACCATGTTTACAAAGTAACTTTAAGGTAGGTGGATTAGTGCTGGAAGTAAATTGAACTAGTACCATGTTTACAAGGTACCTTTAAGGTAGCTGGATTAGTGCTGGAAGTAAATTAAACTAGTACCATGTTTACAAAGTAACTTTAAGGTAGTTGGATTAGTGCTGGAAGTAAATTGAACTAGTACCATGTTTATAAGCTACCTTTAAGGTAGCTGGATTAGTGCTGGAAGTAAATTGAACTAGTACCATGTTTACAAGGTACCTTTAAGGTAGCTGGATTAGTGCTGGAAGTAAATTGAACTAGTACCATGTTTACAAGGTACCTTTAAGGTAGCTGGATTAGTGCTGGAAGTAAATTGAACTAGTACCATGTTTACAAGGTACCTTTAAGGTAGCTGGATTAGTGCTGGAAGTAAATTGAACTAGTACCATGTTTACAAGGTACCTTTAAGGTAGCTGGATTAGTGCTGGAAGTAAATTGAACTAGTACCATGTTTACAAGGTACCTTTAAGGTAGTTGGATTAGTGCTGGAAGTAAATTAAACTAGTACCATGTTTACAAAGTAACTTTAAGGTAGGTGGATTAGTGCTGGAAGTAAATTGAACTAGTACCATGTTTACAAGGTACCTTTAAGGTAGCTGGATTAGTGCTGGAAGTAAATTAAACTAGTACCATGTTTACAAAGTAACTTTAAGGTAGTTGGATTAGTGCTGGAAGTAAATTGAACTAGTACCATGTTTACAAGTTACTTTTAAGGTAGCTGGATTAGTGCTAGAAGTAAATTGAACTAGTACCATGTTTAGAAGGTACCTTTAAGGTAGCTGGATTAGTGCTGGAAGTAAATTGAACTAGTACCATGTTTACAAGGTACCTTTAAGGCAGCTGGATTAGTGCTGGAAGTAAATTGAACTAGTACCATGTTTACAGGGTACATTTAAGGCAGCTGGATTAGTGCTGGAAGTAAATTGAACTAGTACCATGTTTACAAGGTACCTTTAAGGCAGCTGGATTAGTGCTGGAAGTAAATTGAACTAGTACCATGTTTACAACGTACTTTTAAGGTTGCTGGATTAGTGCTGGAAGTAAAATGAACTAGTACCATGTTTACAAGGTACCTTTAAGGTAGCTGGATTAGTGCTGGAAGTAAATTGAACTAGTACCATGTTTACAAGGTACCTTTAAGGCAGCTGGATTAGTGCTGGAAGTAAATTGAAGTAGTACCATGTTTACAAGGTACCTTTACGGCAGCTGGATTAGTGCTGGAAGTAAATTGAACTAGTACCATGTTTACAAGGTACCTTTAAGGTAGCTGGATTAGTGCTGGAAGTAAATTGAACTAGTACCATGTTTACAAGGTACCTTTAAGGTAGTTGGATTAGTGCTGGAAGTAAATTGAAGTAGTACCATGTTTACAAGGTACCTTTAATGTAGTTGGATTAGTGCTGGAAGTAAATTGAAGTAGTACCATGTTTACAAGGTACCTTTAAGGTAGTTGGATTAGTGCTGGAAGTAAATTGAAGTAGTTCCATGTTTACAAGGTACCTTTAAGGTAGTTGGATTAGTGCTGGAAGTAAATTGAAGTAGTACCATGTTTACAAGGTACCTTTAAGGTAGTTGGATTAGTGCTGGAAGTAAATTGAAATATTACCATGTTTACAAGGTACCTTTAAGGTAGTTGGATTAGTGCTGGAAGTAAATTGAAGTAGTACCATGTTTACAAGGTACCTTTAAGGTAGTTGGATTAGTGCTGGAAGTAAATTGAAGTAGTACCATGTTTACAAGTTACCTTTAAGGTAGTTGGATTAGTGCTGGAAGTAAATTTTTGGACTGGTCACTGAACTGAGGTCACTAGACCGTCTGTGATTCTTAATGAGTTACTTAAAGGATCATGCCTATCCCTGTTATAGTTGTAAATTAACGAATAATTGGACAGAAATTGAAGAATTACATAACCTCCAAAATAATTCTATATGAAGCATACAATAAAACAATGTTACAGTAAGTATGATGGTCTTCAGTTTGGATAAATTATTCTTTCATAACTCTTGCAAAAATTTCTCATAATTTGAGAAGATGTTTTCACTGCTAAAATAATTTAAATTATTTATTTCAGATCTGTTACTTTGTAACGAATAAAATGTCTAGTTACAAGACAATTTGTTTTTAGTTTGAAAACCGCCATTTCGTTTCATCGCTGCGGAGGTTGAAATTTTCTCAGAATTTTTTTATAAGCTTCGTTAAAAGATCTGTTACGTTTCATTGTGGAAATGAGCAAGCCAAACATAATCAAAAGCGTATTTTTTAAAGTAGGCTCTTGAAATTGTGTTTTGTGACCGCCTTGGGATTATTTCTAATAGTCAAAATTTTTAACCGATTTTAATTAATTAAAGACAAGTAAGTCCATAATTTCTAACAATGGCGAAGTTAAATTTTCGAGAAAGCTTAAGATAAAAACGTTTTTACGATAATGAATTTCGGTATATATCTACCAGAGAGCACCCGTAACGTGTCAATCGGCTAAACAACTTGTGTGTATAAGCTACCTATTTCCCATATCAGTTTTGTCATTTGATTATAGCCTATTGAAACAATAGTTTACGTTATATTATTATTATTATTATTTTGTGTTTAACGTCCGACTATTGTGCACACTTGGGCTAATGCAGACGATGGGATGATTTATAGCGTATGAAAATGCCAAGCCCTGGCCGGGAATCGAACCCGGGTCCTCGGGGTGAAAGCCTAGTACGCTATCAACTAGGCCACCGAAGCTGCGTTATATTATTGAATGTTTGTTTTTCTTTACGTCAGCAAAACAGCTGTTTCGCTATTATCTTTTATTACTCAAGAATTGGAACATTTAAAGATGCAAAAACAGACACGTAATTTGTTTAATTTTATTTTAAAAATCCCGGTTTGTTTTTTACATTTAAAGGTTTTGTTTCTTTTGTTCGAGCGTAAGGTTGCACTTGGTTTTTGTAAAGGCAATTAAGTTTAAAATTATTACTGTTTTAATAGTAGTTTACAATAATTGTAGGTATAAATTTTATTATAAGAACAGTGCTGCACGATTGACCTTAATTATTTCAAGAAACATGTTATAATTTATAGCCTATGGGTTTACCCAGAACAAATAAAAAAGTTAGAGATCAATTATGCAGGTATCATAAATAACTGTAAATATATGAGCAACACCACTAACTTGAAAAACAATAAATTATATCTTAATGTTTACAAAACCACTAAAATAACAAGTACAGACAAATTAATTTAATTTAAATTAAAATTAATTTAAGAATTAAAGTATGAAGTGATTGTTAACTATTAGATAACCATTATTGAAAACTATTGGACAACTAATAGTCACTGTAATTTGCAATTAAAGTTTTATTATTATTATTTTTTTTGGTGTTTAATGTCCGACTATTGTGCACACTTGGGTTAATGCAGACGATGGGATGATTTATAGCGTATGAAAATGACAAACCCTCGCCGGGAATCGAACCCGGGTTCTCGGGGTGAAAGCCTAGTACGCTATCCACTAGGCCAGGGGTCTCCAAACTTTCCAGCCTTAGGGCCATACTGATTACTCCAGTAAGTTCCGAGGGCCAAAACCATATTATCGTTGTTGCCGGTGGTAAAAAGTGAAATAGTCCAATAGTGATAAATAGTGTTTCTTTATCCAACTTATCACAAAAACAATAACAATAAGCCTACAACAATGTTATGAGTAGTTAGCCCATGACCATATCAATGTAGATGTCATATTAATAATTATTCAACATAAAATTAGAATACTTCAGTAAACTAAATTTAATTTGCTATAAAAAATATGTTCTCTAAAAGGAATTTTCAAGTATGCTAGCTCTCCGCGGGCCGGACAAAATCTGTCCGCGGGCCGGATGTGACCCTCGGGCCGTAGTTTGGAGACCCCTGCACTAGGCCACTGAGGCGGCTCTAATGGATGATGCAACAGGCAAATGTAAAATAACACGCATTCTTAAGACTAATAAATTTAAAGTGGATAAACCGAAGAGACACAAGAAGGTGGTGATCACAGATGCCGTCAGGAAGCAACGATCTGATCGAATGAAGGATTATTGGAGAAGGAAATTACAGCCCAATGTTAGGAAGAACTGAAGTGGTCCTATGAAGCCAAAAAATAAAAATGAATGGATAGTACGCTATCCACTAGGCCACCGAGGCGGCAATTAAAGTTTTAACTGTGCTTCATATTATTGTAATTTCCATGAAATGTGCAGGCTATTTAATGGAAACGTATAATTATATTGATTATTGGAAACAATT
>CM040184.1:7757181-7804681 GCA_022606455.1 Callitettix versicolor
ACAGTATTTGTCTTTATTTGAACGTTTTTGAAATTCTGCTTTTACAATTTATAACCAGCATTAAGATATGCATATATTAAACTTTCAAATTTCGTCGAATATACGAAAATGTCTGTGATCGCCGTCAAACATTTCTTAATTTCAATAGATTTTGAAAATTCAAGATTCAGATTTATATAGTATTTAACGCCAATTACGATGGCAAAATCAGATTTTCAAAGATTTTCAAAGCCAGTAAAGTTATGAAATTAAAAAAAATTATCAATTTTTTTAAACAGAAAGAATTTTGCTGGTTAACGAAACTGTCTTATTGCAAGGTCAAATCAAATCGGACGAAAATTGGGAACGTGAGCATGAAACAAATATACGCACGCGCGCGTACACACACACATTTATATATATATATATATAAACGATTTTAGAATTGGTGCTCATTACAAGGTACCGGGTCTGAGTCTTACTGTGATGGCCATTCCAAATAGCTCATTTTTCTAATGGAAATTCCTTATATATATATATATATATATATATATATATATATATATATATATATATATATATATATATATATATATATATATATATATATATATATATATATATATATATATATATATATTATTATCTGCGTATAGACCCTGTTGGATCACGCAGAGCACTCCGACTCATGTCTTGCTCCTTCTAATCCTCCACACCTCCCTCATCCTGTCCCCATGGATCCTCTTCCGCTCCTCCGCCCATTTTACCCCTGCTCTCTTTGGGATTTCATTCTCTGGGACCTTCCAACCGAGCATCTTCCTCCTGTATGCGTTCCTGTCTTCAACATCTGTTGAGTCTATTTCTGCGTCATGTAGGTCTATTCTGACTTGTGCGATCCACGACGTTGTTGATTTGAGTTATTGTGGTATTTACTACAATATATATTGTGGTATTTAACGTCCGACTATTGTGCACACTTGGGCTAATGCAGACGATGGGATGATTTATAGCGTATCAAAATGCCAAGACCTGGCCGGGAATCGAACCCGGGTCCTCGGGGTGATAAGCCCAGTACGATATCAACTAGGCCACCGAGGCGGCTCTCTCTCTCTCTCTCTCTCTCTCTCTCTCTATATATATATATATATATATATATATATATATATATATATATATATATATATATATATATATATATATATATGTGGTATTTAACGTCCGACTATTGTGCACACTTGGGCTAATGCAGACGATGGAATGATTTATAGCGTATCAAAATGCCAAGCCCTGGCCGGGAATCGAGCCCGGGTCCTCGGAGTGAAAAGCCCAGTACGATATCAACTAGGCCACCGAGGCGGCTCTCTCTCTCTCTCTCTCTCTCTCTCTCTATATATATATATATATATATATATATATATATATATATTGTGGTATTTAACGTCCGACTATTGTGCACACTTGGGCTAATGCAGACGGTGGGATGATTTATAGAGTATGAAAATGCCAAGCCCTCACCGGGAATCGAACCCGGGTCCTCGGGGTGAAAGCCTAGTACGCTATCAACTAGGCCACCGAGGCGGCTGGAAATTCTCTTATAAATAGTGAGCGTGTTTAACCATTAAGACAAAATTAATCCGTCCCAATTTTGACATAACGGTGTTTTAATTTAATAGAATTAAAAGGAATATAAAACAATCGCGGCACACAGCTGTCTCACTGACGTGACGGATGCGAATTTCCAAAAGTAATTTTTCCTGTTGTCCTATTTTTGTAACTCTAATTTCATCATAATAAAATCTGCATTTATCGGTATTTTAAACTTTCAAATTGTGTTGAATATACGAAAATAAAATAAGACCGTTGTTTAAATATATTTCTTAATTTAAATGGATTTTGATTTGTGCAGTATTAAACGTTGGTTACGATGGTGAAATCAGAAAATTAGAAATGGCTCATTTTGAATTAGAAATGGCTCATTTTGAATTAGAAATGGCTCATTTTGAATTAGAAATGGCTCATTTTGAATTAGAAATGGCTCATTTTGAATTAGAAATGGCTCATTTTGAATTAGAAATGGCTCATTTTGAATTAGAAATGGCTCATTTTGAATTAGAAATGGCTCATTTTGAATTAGAAATGGCTCATTTTGAATTAGAAATGGCTCATTTTGAATTAGAAATGGCTCATTTTGAATTAGAAATGGCTCATTTTGAATTAGAAACGGCTCATTTTGAATTAGAAACGGCTCATTTTGAATTAGAAACGGCTCATTTTGAATTAGAAACGGCTCATTTTGAATTAGAAACGGCTCATTTTGAATTAGAAACGGCTCATTTTGAATTAGAAACGGCTCATTTTGAATTAGAAATGGCTCATTTTGAATTAGAAATGGCTCATTTTGAATTAGAAATGGCTCATTTTGAATTAGAAATGGCTCATTTTGAATTAGAAATGGCTCATTTTGAATTAGAAATGGCTCATTTTGAATTAGAAACGGCTCATTTTGAATTAGAAACGGCTCATTTTGAATTAGAAATGGCTCATTTTGAATTAGAAATGGCTCATTTTGAATTAGAAACGGCTCATTTTGAATTAGAAACGGCTCATTTTGAATTAGAAACGGCTCATTTTGAATTAGAAACGGCTCATTTTGAATTAGAAATGGCTCATTTTGAATTAGAAATGGCTCATTTTGAATTAGAAATGGCTCATTTTGAATTAGAAATGGCTCATTTTGAATTAGAAATGGCTCATTTTGAATTAGAAATGGCTCATTTTGAATTAGAAATGGCTCATTTTGAATTAGAAATGGCTCATTTTGAATTAGAAATGGCTCATTTTGAATTAGAAATGGCTCATTTTGAATTAGAAACGGCTCATTTTGAATTAGAAACGGCTCATTTTGAATTAGAAACGGCTCATTTTGAATTAGAAACGGCTCATTTTGAATTAGAAACGGCTCATTTTGAATTAGAAACGGCTCATTTTGAATTAGAAACGGCTCATTTTGAATTAGAAATGGCTCATTTTGAATTAGAAATGGCTCATTTTGAATTAGAAATGGCTCATTTTGAATTAGAAATGGCTCATTTTGAATTAGAAATGGCTCATTTTGAATTAGAAATGGCTCATTTTGAATTAGAAATGGCTCATTTTGAATTAGAAATGGCTCATTTTGAATTAGAAATGGCTCATTTTGAATTAGAAATGGCTCATTTTGAATTAGAAATGGCTCATTTTGAATTAGAAATGGCTCATTTTGAATTAGAAATGGCTCATTTTGAAACTGTTGAATGAATTTTTCTGGTTAACTAGTCCAAGCTACTAGTAAAGTCGTTTTCTATTTTGTTGAATATTAGAAAAAGTATTGCATTTAGAAAGTTCAAATTTTTTACTATTGTAAATAAAAGTTATGGAAAAGTTTTTATATTAACATAATTAAAAAATATCAATCTAATCAAATCAAATTAAATAATAAAACTGTCAAAAGATTTAAGTAATTAAAAAACTATGTCCAATTGTAAGCCTTAACAAAAATTAAAAACAAACTAAGTGTTAGAAATATATAAGCAAAATAGAACGTTTCATTTGATAAAATCAAATTAATTGCTAAAACAATAAAAAAACATAAACGGCACTTATCTCAGGAACTAAACTTGGTGTGTATCGAGAATACGAAATCGAAGATAATGACGTTTACAGGATGAAAATCGGACAATCCATGTAAGAGATATGGAATATCGCAAGAAATCAGCTGTAATGAGGGCAATAAGGTAGTCTTTGGAGTACGGTCTCATCTTTGACCATGTAAAAGTGGAACAATTTTGTCGTATTCTGCAGGTCAGGCTAGACAATTTCAATCCATTACAACTAGGAGAGATAAAATTAAAAACATACAGATTAAAGGCGAATTAAGAAAGATATGAGATACGGAATCATTGCCGACAGGCTACGATGCCGACAAGCCACTATACAACGGAGAAAGATCCTGAAAGAAATTTGAAATACTAAGAGTTGACTTCTTGATTGAAGAACTAGGTAAGTCAGCATCAAACCAGTTTTACACATCTGCGAAGTCATTTGATTTTGAAAAAAACGATAAATAGACGTGTAACACGGTCAAAATACTTATTCGTAACTAACCTGTTTTAATTCGAACAAGGACTTGTAGTAAACTACCAACATAGCAGAGTATCGATATGGCGATTAGAAATAGTCGAATTGTCGGAACATTAAATTAAAATAAATAAACAACTCGTGAAGTGGAATAATTATTAATAGTTTAATTATTATTAAACTATTAAATTCTCAGAAATTAGAATTTTCAAAACCGAATCTATATCAGTGGATCGTGCCGTATATCTTAAAAAATTTCAAATCTGTCGTTCAATGAAATAGAAAAGACGTCCATAATCATTGTCTGCAGGTCAAGTCATACAGGATTCCAGAACAAGTGGGAACTGCAAGGCTTTCCAAGGATAACGTTATCAAGGATTGGAAAACGTCCAAACATATGGAAAGCGATTAGATCTTCTGCCAAGGTCAGGCTAGCGTTTATACTATCTTTGAATCGATAGATTTGTGAATTTTGTTCTGTGCACAATTTATTTTTACGATTATTAATTTCAAATTCGATTTAATTAATCTAAAATTAAATCAAATTAATTTTTTTTAAACTGTGACTTGCAAAAAAATTATAGAAAACATAAAATAAGTTTTCTTCAAATAAAACTTTGATAAAGCATTCAAATTTAAAACATTCTGATCGTCTTGTTTCAAATCAATCCTTACTTCGAATTACCTAAAACCCGAAGATAAATATAGTATTTAGCAGTGCCGAATATTATGTAAGCCCTGCACACGCATTTTTCAAAGTCTTTCACCGTATTTATCCACTTTATCCTTTAACAATTGTACCGAAAGTTTAGAAGAAAGCCGGTGAAGCAGATAATCGAATATCGGTTAATTTTAAGCAAAATTAAATTATTTTTTTTTGGTGTTTAACGTCCGACTATTGTGCACACTTGGCTAATGCAGACGATGGGATGATTTATAGCGATTGAAAATGCCAAGCACTGGTCGGGAATCGAACCCGGGTCATCGGGGTGAATGTTGAAATTAAATCGAACTGCTTGGTTGTGGTTATTATTGCTGGCAAATAAACATTAATTTTCAGTGCAATAGTGTGTGCATTGTAAAATGAACAGAGACAAAAATCCGACCATGTTGGTTAGAAAAATCAATAAAGTAAAATCAAATCAAATCAGAAGTGTTCGTTAAAAAAATAACAAAGCAAATAAAACAGGTAAGTGGAGCGACTGTCTTTTGCTCGAAGGATTTGTAAAATAAAAACACACACACACACACGCGCGCGCGCACGATTATTTTCACGACCACCAAACTCCCTTTTATACTTCTTGTTTTTTTACTTTCTGACTGTACGAAGTGTACTTAAAATTCTTAAAATTCGTAAGTACATAACTACTATTACATTAAATATTGTTTACAATTATTTTCGGAGAATCAACGGCCGTCAAAGACGTAGTCTCAAGGTTAAAAACCTGTTCTGAGCTTTCGGCTCTACAAGTAAACAAATACAGTAATACAACTCTACAGTACTTGAAACGGGTATCAGCTGATCATGTCTGGTCCGTTTTAGAAATAAATTTATTGTATTTATAGCGCTCATTCAGGAGATCTTTCCTTAAATTTTGGACATAATAAATTAAAATGGTTTAAAAGTTTAATTCCTAATTATTACTACGTTATACCTAAAATCTGTATATTTAAATTATAGGGTATATATATATATATATATATATCCTATAATTTAAATAAACACACACACAATAAATTTGATAAAGGTCCATGAGTATTTATTTTTTTGCAAAGTGAAACACAAAATCATTTCATTCTTGATTTTTTAACAATACATAAACTTTTAAGTAGCCTGTGTGATGATAGCATACGAGGTGTGGCTATTAAATAACGAGACTGACGTTATAAAAAATTTTATTTTTATTTTATACACAATTACTTATTATCACCTTCAATATACACCCCTTCTCTATCCCTACATCGATCCATGCGAATTTTCCATTGTTGGAAACAGTGCTGGAAGTCATCTTCTGTCAACTCCTTCAGGACTCTTGCCGCTTTCACTTTTACAGCTTCCACGGACTCAAATATCGTCCCTTTTAATGCAGATTTCACCTTAGGGAACAGATAGAAGTCACATGGTGCAAGGTCTGGTGAGTAATGTGGATATTCTAACACTGGGATGCTGTACTTGGCAGGAACCTCTTGACAGATAACGCGGAATGAGCTGGCGTATTGTCTTGGTGGAAAACCCATGATTTGTCCTTCCACATTTCGGGTCGTTTTTTCCTTACTCTTTCACGTAGTTTACCAAGTACCTCAAGGTAGTAATATTGATTAATTGTTTGCATAATCATCATTGCTTTAAATTTTGACTTGCTGATTCTTGCTTTTTTTGCTCTCGGTGAAGTTGGGGTCTTTGTTTCCGGATCATAGGTAAAAAACCACGATTCATCACATTTTATTATCCTTTCCAATAAATTTGGGTCAATTACAATGGCATCCAAAGTGTCAGTACAAATATTTTTGCGAGCTGCTTGCTGTTCAAATGTGAGAATTTTTGGCACACACTTTTCGCATGTTCAAATTGTCACGTAAAATTTACCGTACACATTCTTTATCAATGCCTACAGTTTCACCAATTGCACGAATACTTAATCGACGGTCAGACCGAATCAAATTAGCAAATTTTCGACATTGTCATCCGTTTTTGACCTTGAAGGGCGACCTGGCCGCGAATCATCTTCAATGTCTTGTCGGCCATGTTGAAAACGCTTAAACCATTCAAAAACACGTGCCCGCGATAAACATTCACTGTCATACACTTTTTTCAGTAAATTATAATTTTCAGTAGCCGTTTTTTCAAGTTTGAAGTGAAATTTAAAAACAATTCGTTGCTCTATTATTACACTAACCATTTTTTCAGGCAAAACAAAATAACAACACTAACGTAAATAAAAATTATGACTAAACGGTGTCGGTTACACAAACGAGACTAACTGCATTCTGAAGAGAAAGCTTCACGCTAAACACCTGTCGGTCAATGGCGGTTGGCGCATGCGCACTTGTTCCGACGCAGCGTCAGTCTCGTTATTTAATAGTCACACCTCGTAATCAGCTGTTTAACTTAGGCTTACACAGAGTCGTGAGTGCCCAGTAATATACAAGTGTCGCTGTAACAAAGTTCTAATAATTGTATCGAACAGCTGACAGACTGAGGTGATTTAAGCGACTTTCACAACAACCATTTGAAAGTTTGATTTCATTATCATAATCAGCTGTTTAACTTAGGCCTACACAGAGTCGTGAGTGCCCAGTAATATACAAGTGTCGCTGTAACAAAGTTCTAATAATTGTAGCGAACAGCTGACAGACTGAGGTGATTTAAGCGACTTTCACAACAACCATTTGAAAGTTTGATTTCAATATCATAATCAGCTGTTTAACTTAGGCCTACACAGAGTCGTGAGTGCCCAGTAATATACAAGTGTCGCTGTAACAAAGTTCTAATAATTGTAGCGAACAGCTGACAGACTGAGGTGATTTAAGCGACTTTCACAACAACCATTTGAAAGTTTGATTTCAATATCATAATCAGCTGTTTAACTTAGGCCTACACAGAGTCGTGAGTGCCCAGTAATATACAAGTGTCGCTGTAACAAAGTTCTAATAATTGTAGCGAACAGCTGACAGACTGAGGTGATTTAAGCGACTTTCACAACAACCATTTGAAAGTTTGATTTCATTATCATAATCAGCTGTTTAACTTAGGCCTATACAGAGTCGTGAGTGCCCAGTAATATACAAGTGTCTCTGTAACAAAGTTCTAATAATTGTAGCGAACAGCTGACAGACTGAGGTGATTTAAGCGACTTTCACAACAACCATTTGAAAGTTTGATTTCAATATCATAATCAGCTGTTTAACTTAGGCCTACACAGAGTCGTGAGTGCCCAGTAATATACAAGTGTCGCTGTAACAAAGTTCTAATAATTGTAGCGAACAGCTGACAGACTGAGGTGATTTAAGCGACTTTCACAACAACCATTTGAAAGTTTGATTTCATTATCATAATCAGCTGTTTAACTTAGGCCTACACAGAGTCGTGAGTGCCCAGTAATATACACGTTTCGCTGTAACAAAGTTCTAATAATTGTAGCGAACAGCTGACAGACTGAGGTGATTTAAGCGACTTTCACAACAACCATTTGAAAGTTTGATTTCATTATCATAATCAGCGTTAAAACCTGAATAAATTACCTTTTTAAAATTAAAAAAAATTCATTTCATTTTCTTAATTTCTATGGATTTTGGAACTGTTAAAAGCTAATTCGCACAAATTTTGACATACGAAAAAGCTTAACATGAGAAGTTCAAATGTTTAGCATTTGGAATGGCTACCATTTTGAAACCATTAGACTTTACTCGGAAACGAACTCGTTCACAATCTATTTACATTGCAATCGATTGTCGGTAGAAACGTGTTATTATCGATTTACGTGCAGAGATTAACTCAAATCGTCATTAATTGGCAAATTAAACTTTCATGGAGGTGTTAAACTTCGCCTTAAACTAGTTGGTTGTTGTTGAAGCATACAACAAATTCGATTAATGTGTAAATTTGAAGATGCAACGAATGCATTAATGTAAAGTAAAGAGTTTTTAAACATATTATCTAAGGCAGATTACAGTAGGATGTTTCATAATAAATTATAACGTAATTCGCAAGATAATATTCTAGATTTAGCTGTTATTAAAGTCTGTAATGAAATTCTTTAAGACAGTTTGAAGGAGAATATTGTGAAATTACAAGAAGTAATTATCGTTTACAAAAACGTTGGCGTTAAAGAATGCTAGTAATTCAAAAAACGAGAAAAATGAGCTATTGTTAAAACATACAACTTAATAATAAGTAATGCAGATTGAGAGTAGATTGTTTCTAAACACGATTGTAACATATTTTAAAATAAATATTGAAGTAAGGTGTTGTTTACATAATATTATTTAACGATATTTCTAAATGTTAAATTAAATCAAGCTATTATTAAAACGTATAATACATTCTTACATATGTAACCTTTACACCATGTATTACTGAGAAACAGTAAGTCTAAATTTATAAAAGTTTTTTTTTTTTTGGTGTTTAACGTCCAACTATTGTGCACACTTGGGCTAATGCAGACGATGGGATGATTTATAGCGTATGAAAATGCCAAGCCCTGGCCGGGAATCGAACCCGGGTCCTCGGGGTGAAAGCCCAGTACGCTATCAACTAGGCCACCGAGGCGGCAATTTATAAAAGTAAGAGGCATAATCCCCCCCTTTTTTTAATTTTTAAAAGTAAGTAAGTTGAGTAGGTCTAATTAAAAGACCAGATTTACTGCAAGGTATCGATTTAGCGCCTGCAAGGTATCGATTTAGCGCCTGCAAGGTATCGATTTAGCGCCTGCAAGGTATCGATTTAGCGCCTGCAAGGTATCGATTTAGCGCCTGCAAGGTAAGGCAAGGTATCGATTTAGCGCCTGCATTTATTTAGCGCCTGCAAGGTATCGATTTAGCGCCTAAGGTATCGATTTAGCGCCTGCAAGGTATCGATTTAGCGCCTGCAAGGTATCGATTTAGCGCCTGCAAGGTATCGATTTAGCGCCTGCAAGGTATCGATTTAGCGCCTGCAAGGTATTTAGCGATTCGATTTAGCGCCTGCAAGGTATCGATTTAGCGCCTGCAAGGTATCGATTTAGCGCCTGCAAGGTATCGATTTAGCGCCTGCAAGGTATCGATTTAGCGCCTGCATTTAGCGATTGCGCCTGCAAGTTATCGATTTAGCGCCTGCAAGGTATCGATTTAGCGCCTGCAAGGTATCGATTTAGCGCCTGCAAGGTATCGATTTAGCGCCTGCAAGGTATCGATTTAGCGCCTGCAAGGTATCGATTTAGCGCCTGCAAGGTATCGATTTAGCGCCTGCAAGGTATCGATTTAGCGCCTGCAAGGTATCGATTTAGCGCCTGCAAGGTATCGATTTAGCGCCTGCAAGGTATCGATTTAGCGCCTGCAAGGTATCGATTTAGCGCCTGCAAGGTATCGATTTAGCGCCTGCAAGGTATCGATTTAGCGCCTGCAAGGTATCGATTTAGCGCCTGCAAGGTATCGATTTAGCGCCTGCAAGGTATCGATTTAGCGCCTGCAAGGTATCGATTTAGCGCCTGCAAGGTATCGATTTAGCGCCTGCAAGGTATCGATTTAGCGCCTGCAAGGTATCGATTTAACGCCTGCAAGGTATCGATTTAGCGCCTGCAAGGTATCGATTTAGCGCCTGCAAGGTATCGATTTAGCGCCTGCAAATCAAAGGTATTTTGCGTGAATGTAGAACAATAATTATGCAAACTAGGCCTAGTGAAGTTAGTTGTGTACACGGTGGTATTTAAAAATATGTCATGGACTGTAGATTGTCGACTATACATTTAACGGTGCTGTAAATATTAAAACAGTGAAAACATCACTGAGCCGCCTCGGTGGCCTAGTTGATAGCATACTAGGCTTTCACCCCGAGGACACGGGTTCGATTCTCGGCCAGGGCTTGGCATTTTCATACGCTATAAATCATCCCATCGTCTGCATTAGCCCAAGTGTGCACAATAGTCGGACGTTAAAAAAAAAATAAAAAAAATAGAACATCACTGTGTTTAGTCATGTCAAATAAAAGGTCAAAATAAAATTTGGTGAAAAACTGAATCAACTAGCGTTATAGTCAATAAAATCGTAATATAATTATTATATAAACAAAGCATTGTTGAAAATAAATTAGTTTATGTACCGAAACACGCATTTTATAGATTTTTTTTTTTTTTGGTGTTAAACGTCTGACAGTTGTGCACACTTGGGCTAATGCAGACGATGGGATGATTTATAGCGTATGGAAATGCCAAGCCCTCGTCGGGAATTGAACCCGAGTCCTCGGGGTGAAAGCCCAGTACGCTATCCACTAGACCACCGAGGCGGCTGCATTTTATAGAAATACATTTTATAAAGACTATGCAAAAGACGTAGTAGGCCTTTTTTTTGTTTTGATTTTTAAATTACGCAATTATCGGACTTGCGTGCTAAATGTTTTTAACGAAAAAATTCTCTTTTCACGGATATAATTTTAAAATTTGTGAATTAAAAGTGATAAGTTGTATAAACTAAATAGCTCATAGAATATTTCTCGTAAAAATATTAGTAAATTTTAAATTTATGCTTTAAATTTACAAATTTTCAAACTACAAAATTATTTCAAACATTAAATAATTAGTGTGAAAATACTGTAGGAAATTTAAGTCAATTAAATTATTTAAAAGACTCAATTTAAGTCCTTAAAAAAGAAAAAAAAATGTATGTATTATTATTTTTAAAAACAATTTATTCTGAAGAGTAAATTTATTACAATAATAATATTACAATTATATATATATATATATTAAATTGTATATATTTCACCCCGAGGACCCGAGTTCGAGTCCCGGCCAGGGCTTGGCATTTTCATACGCTATAAATCATCCCATCGTCTGCATTAGCCCAAGTGTGTACAATAGTCAGACGTTAAAAAAAAAAACAAAAAAAAAGAAAAACTTTCATAAATTTAGACCTACTGTTGTCAATTTCAGTCAGTAATACATGGTGTAAAGCTTACATATGTAAGAATGTATTGTACGTTTTAATAATAGCTTAATTTAAATATATATATATATATATATATAAATATATATATATATATATATATATATATTTATTTTTTTTTTTTTTTGGTGTTTAACGTCCGACTTGTTATAAATATATATATATATATATATATATATATATATATATATATATATATCCTTTTGAGCTTATGATACTATAAAATAATACATTTTAGTTTAATTACATAAAAATGCCACTTACAGAAGGAAATTAGTTTCCTATCTGTTTCAAATACAACAGATTTTCAAAAATGGTTATATTATTATTATTATTGTTTAAGAAATTAATAATTGTTAACACTGTTTAACAAGTTATTATACATAACACATAATGTAACATTTTGTAACATATAAGTTTAATTTTTAAATCACGAAATAATTTTTCTTTTTGATGTAAAAATGCAGTAAAAAGTCAATGTTAATCCAGTGTCAATCAGTGTCAATGTCAGTCAATGTCACTTTTAAATGAAATCTTATACTGACTTGAGTTACAATTCTTCATTTACAGCCAAACACTCTAAACCAATGTCGTAAAATTTACGCCTATTTTCAGTTTTTTGTAGATAAACTCTGAACCTGACTTTGGGAGAAATAATTGAAAATCTGTATTTAATATTTTTAATATGCACTATTCATTGCACATAATTGTGTTGCATTGAAGTGAAAGGATTGACATTGACTTTTTACTGCATGCTTATGTGGTTTCGATTGAGTGTAGTTTTACTTCATTTGATCGCAAAAAAAGTTTTACAGCCACGGCCCTGTTTCACGGCAGTTGCAAGTTACATATTCAGTAAAATGTAATCAACTGTGAAAAATAGCAGTTATAATGGTTCTACAAACACAGGTTACAAGACTTGTAGTAACCAGTGAATTTTAACTAATTCACAGCCAACATTTTACAGTTTCACACATTTTTCACAAGTTACAAGATTACACTGGTCTAAACAATAAAATTTAACCCACTAATAGAGTTTGGTAACTTTAATGTGCTATCATTTAGTTTTTATTCTGTTACGATTCTTAATAAAAACATTTATCCTACAACCAAAAACCGTTAAGGTTATCATCGCCGTCACAAAAAATTAAAGTATAAAAAAATTATACAAAATTTTACTTAACTAAGAAGAAAACAACAACAACAACAAACTATAACAGTAAAAATAAATTAAACATACATTTAAATAACAGGTACAGCTATATTACAATAACGAATACCTAAGAACTAAATAACAATGAATAATGAATAAAATTTAATAACAATTCGTAAAAGTATATAAACATAACAGAAATAAAATTATTTAGATAAAATAAATAAATAAAATAACACAAAAAATAACAAATATATAAATTAAATTTTATTTAAAACATTCAGACGATGAAGGAAGTCTAGAACCCGGTCAACGGCCGAAGCACTATCTCCCAACATCGTCTGCCAGAATGTAGGAACGTTTTGTCCTATCGTTTTATTTTATTTTTTAAAGTTCTTGTAAATTTTTACGTGTGGCTCTTCTAGGTTGAGAAGAATTATTTCAAAATTTAAAATTAAGCTTATGTTACAAAATATAGGCTACGTAAGATGTAACGTATACTAATTTATTAAACAGTGTTAACAATTATTAATTTGTTAAACAATAATACTAATTTAAAAACTTTTGAAAATCTGTTGTATTTTCAACAGATAGGAATCTAATTTATTTCTTTAAGTGACATTTTTACGCAATTAAACTAAAATTTATTATTTTACAATATCATAACCTCAAAAAGGATACACACACACACACACACACACACACACATATATATATATATATATATATATATATATATATATATATATATATATAATAATAATTATTATTATTATCTGCGTGTAGACCCTGTTGGATCACGCAAAGCACTCCGACTCATGTCTTGTTCCTTCTAATCCTCCACACCTCCCTCATCCTGTCCCCATGGATCCTCTTCCGCTCCTCCGTCCATTTTACCCCTGCTCTCTTTGGTATTTCATTCTCTGGGATCTTCCAACCGAGCATCTTTCTCCTGTATGCGTTCCTGTCTTCAACGTCCGTTGAGTCTATTTCTGCGTCATGTAGGTCTATTCTGATTTGTGTGATCCACGACGTTGTTGATTTGACACCTTATATATACTTAAGGATATATATATATATATATATATATATATATATATATATATAAGTATATACAAAGAGTCAAATCAACAACGTCGTGGATCGTACAAGTCAGAATAGACCTACATGACGCAGAAATAGACTCAACGGACGTTGAAAGACAGGAACGCATACAGGAGAAAGATGCTCGGGTTGGAAGGTCCCAGAGAATGAAATCCCGAAGAGAGCAGGGGTAAAATGGACGGAGGAGCGGAATAGGTTCCATGGAGACAGGATGAGGGAGGTGTGGTGGATTAGAAGGAACAAGACATGAGTCGGAGTGCTTTATGTGATCCAACAGGGTATATACACAAATAATATATATATATATATATATATATATATATATATATATATATATATATATAACTATATATATATATATATATATATATTATATATAACTATATATATAGTTATATTTATATATATACTGAAATTTTGTTGGCAAAAACACCTGAACGTTTATCCTCCTCAAAAGTACAAGCAAGAAAACAAACAATTATTTTTTGGACTTGTAACTTTATTTATACACTTGTAGCTTTTTTTACAAGAGATAAAAATGTTTGTGAAACACCTGTACTTGTAATTGTAAACTTGTGTCTAGAAACTTTCGTGAAACAGGCCCCGGGGAAAGGTTCTTTAGCTTTTTTTATCACTATGATAAACTAATCGTTTTATAAGTTGACGTTATCTCTAGGTTAAATGTATTTATCTTTCACAAAGAAATAACAGAACACGGCCTGCAGATTGATGAAGTAAATCTGTGCCAAACAAAGAATTACTCTTTTTATATTCTTCTTCTTTTCTGCTAGGATTATTATCACTATGTTAAGTATAATGATCTGCCTTCCATAGCTTCGTCAATTCTACTTTCTTTGACGCGTTTCGAAGAACCTCCATCTTCAAAAACTATATCTTATACTGGTCACTAATATTACGGCCCGTCCTATTTATAATTTTCTATCTCCACCTCGAACCCCTCCTCTATTCAAGACGTGTACATAAACCTGATATTCCATTTTTTTTCCCGGCGAAAAACCGTTCAGGTTATCATCGCCGTCACGAAAAATGAAAATATATTAAAAAAAAAATTGTACAAAATTTTACTTAAGAAAAAAATAACAACAAAAACAACAACAACAAACAATAACAGTAAAAATAAATTAAAAATTTAGATAACAGATATAGATATACACTTAAGAACTAAATAACAATAAATAATGAATAAAATTTAATAACAATTCGTAAAAGTATGCATAAACATAACAGAAATAAAGTTTTTAGATAAAATAAATAAATAATATAACACAAGAAATAACAACTATATAAATTAAATTTTATTTAAAACATTCAGACGATGAAGGAAGTCTAGAACCCGGTCAACGGCCGAGGCACTATCTCCCAACATCGTCTGCAAACAGTTGCTCAGACCACACATAACACGCACATTTTGAAAACCATCACAATCGAGCAGTATATGTTTAATTGTGATGCCTTCCCTACAGAATTCACTTTCAGGTGGGTCCCCGCGTTCCATCAGAAATCCATGCGTTAACATGGAGTGACCAATGCGAAGGCGGATGATCACCACCTCTTCTCTGCGACTTGCACGTATTGACGACCACCAAGGACGAACTGTACTTTTAATTACCCTCAATTTATTACTGCTTGTAGCTGCCCATTCATTTTCCCACTGTAGATGAATACTACATATGGCAGAAAAAGGAAGACGTATAAACATTTTAGAGAACTTGGAAATTTTTAAATCTAAATTAAAGGGAGAAAACATAATAAATGAACAGATATCGTCGCAAGCAGATATTACGTTTAAAAATCTAAAAATTTTCAAAAATTAACAGGAGGGACGACCGTTGAAAAGAAAGTTTGAAAGGAGCCAATCAGAAACGAGCAAGTCAGGTTTAATGTACACGTGTTGAATAGAGGAGGGATACGAAGTGGAGATTTAAAATTATAAATAGGACGGCCTTAATATTGGTAACCAGTATAGATATGGTTTTTGAAGATGGAGGTTCTCCGAAACGCGTCAACGAAAGTAGAATTGACGAAGCTAGGGAAGGCAGATCATTATACTGAACATAGCAAATAATTACTGTTGACTTTTCGAATACATGGTAAAAAAATATGTAAGTCAATAAAAGATGTCTTGTATTAAGAACATTGTTACACAATAAATTGTAGACTCGAACAAATAATGTAACAACACACATTATTTTTGGTTTAAATATTATAGCAATAATAGAAATAGTCTAATAAATATTCCATCAGTTGTTTTATCTTGGATCAATTTAATCCTACTTTTTAAGGTGCTTTCTAAATGTGAAGAACCGTTAATATTTATGCGTATTATTTTTTAAACGAAATCCATACTCTCTGTAAAGTAAATAAATAAATAAATAAATAAATAAATAAATAAATGAATGAATGAATGAATGAATGAATGAATGAATGAATGAATGAATGAATGAATGAATGAATGAATGAATGAATGAATGAATGAATGAATGAATGAATGAATGAATGAATGAATGAATGAATGAATGAATGAATGAATGAATGAATGAATGAATGAATGAATGAATGAATGAATGAATGAATGAATGAATGAATGAATGAATGAATGAATGAATGAATGAATGAATGAATGAATGAATGAATGAATGAATGAATGAATGAATGAATGAATGAATGAATGAATGAATGAATGAATGAATGAATGAATGAATGAATGAATGAATGAATGAATGAATGAATGAATGAATGTGTGTGTGTGTGTGTGTGTGTGTGTGTGTGTGTGTGTGTGTGTGTGTGTGTGTGTGTGTGTGTGTGTGTGTGCGCGCGCGCGCGCGTGTGTTTGATGTAAGTATACTTTCACTAATGAATTAATTGTAAAACAATTTTTAGAGGGTTTTTGTTTTATTTATTTAATATTCATAACCAATCCTTACAAGATCGACTAATGGTTTACATCTACAACAAAATCACATTTGTAGGATAGCTATTACATTAATAACTTCCTTCACATCAGTGAAGCAGTTCATGAGGTTTAGTCCACGTTGCCGGCCACTTCAAGTACTGCCTCCATCTCACAATTTTCATGCGTAAGAAACCGTAGATTATGACTAGTTTCACATATGAATGAGAAAAATCAGTGCATATAAACTTTACCAATAGGAAGATTGACACCCATCCATTGTTTATCAATGCTCAAGCTGTTCCTTACTCCAACAATGCCAAATACTTTGGGATGACCCTGGATACGAAGCTCAAGTGGAAAGTCCATGTAAAGAAAAAGGTTGAAGAGCTTAAGATAAAATATAGAAAACTTTACTGGCTGCTTGGACGTAAGTCTGAGCTTTCAGTGCAGAATAAAATTTTAATATATAAACAAATATTGAAACCAGTATGGACATATGGCTTGCAATTTTTGGAGGTGAAAATAAATTCTGACTTCAAAAATGTTTGACACGTTTCGTATGGTCGAATTCTAAAGAAAAAAAAATATATAACACAAAACGGTTGAACGGATTTTTGCAAAAAACAAACTTGTTGAAGAGGTTAATAAAATCGTGTTAGTTTTGTGTGACACACTTACTGTAACTTTTATATCTCCCAAAAATAATTTAAAAAATAAATAGGTTAAGTCACCGAATTTGAAATAAAATAAATTTAAAACAGTAAATTGTGAGCAATTTTGAAAAAAACCGACGGCAGTCAGGATGAAATTTTAGTTTTTTCTGTTTATTCCAAAACTGTAGATTTATTTAGTTTACAATTTGGTATAATAACTTGAGCTGCAAATCTTCACGGATATAAGAAATTTTAGCAAAAAATTTAGAAAAATTATATAAACTTTTCAATTTTTTATCAATAGCGCCAGGAGCAAATTTCTAGTTAGTTATACTGACCCATACGTTTTGTTTCTGTACGTGTTATGGACTACATTGCGCAAAGTTTGATCGAAATTGTTACAGTCAATTTTGAAAAATGTTGATTCTTAACAAGATGTTTTTAACTAAATATGGGCTTAAAGTAAAGTAAACCGGGGTTTAATAAAATAGGAAAATTGTCACGAAGTATATGTAAACCAGACATACATGCCAAATTTAATAATAATCAGTAATTGAGTTCCCAGCGGTGTGTACAGACACGCAAACAACACAGACACACAGAAAGACTCACAGATGATTAGGCATCCTAGTAAGATCCTAATTTTTTGGATTCAACGTAGTCCTCTTTTACCACTGATAACAGTCACAACTTTATTTTGAAAATATCGCGAAATAAAGGCACAAGTTAATTAATTATGAGAGTGTTTTGTAATATTATTAATGTGATACGAAAGTTAAATGTATAAGAGCGCCTGCAAATATATAAGATACTTCAAAATACAGTCATGTTAGTTTGGAGTTCTAACTTCTAGGCTTAAGATTGATTGTTGGTGTATTCAAATTCGTTACAAGTTAATAAGCAAGTCAAACCTTTTTAAGAAAAGTGCATTGAATTGATGAATATATGAATATATTTAACCCATAGAGTAATGTAGAACACAGTGAAGTGTAAACAGTTTTCCTTGTACTGTGCATGGTAATGTTTGAAATTAAAATTAAAATATAATTTCTGTTTAAAACTTATAGAGTTGTATATCATTTTTTTCTGAAAGAACTATAGAATTCAGTGATGGTTCCAGTGAAAATTCCAAAAAAATTTTAAAGGTAGTTATTACCGTTGGAATATATGTATTTTTTGTGTGAAAGAAAACAATCAACTTAGAGCTGCATTTAAAAATAAAAATAATTTTTTGTAATTTTTTTCAAAATATACAAAAGTTTCCAAATTTATTTGTAAATAAAACGGTATACAAAAACATATGTTTGTTTTATAAGTTTTAATGTTTGAAACGTAAAAAGACTCTGAGTACCAATTTTTGAAAATCGCCAAGTAACTTTTAGCCGTGTAAAACAGTATGTAAACTGAAACAAATACACATATTTTTTATACTTTCTTGAAGAAAAAGAACAACTGATTAATAACATATATCATAACTAACAATTTTCACTTTTAAAAAAATTACAAAAATTGAAATTTTGAAAAAGAGTTTATTTTACGCAGTTTACTCTAAAATTCTTTGGAACAATACCGTAAAATTCTTTGGTTTAGACATCAAGTCACTTTAATCACATATATTTAAATAAAAACAATTTTTAATTTCACAATCTATATTTGTTATTATCTAATAAGAAATATTTACGCAATTACAATCACTAAACAACAACAAAAACAACACAAATATCAAAATCATGACGAGAAATAACACACTTTCATGCACGACACAGTGGCGCACTGATGCTTACTCGGACGAAAAATTACCAACATTTCACGACAAAAAAAAGGCTTGGTCTTTCGGTTTAGTCTATGGCCAATATATCACTTTGTAATGAAATTTTCACACTACAATTGTGAAGAAAATAGTTGATATATGACAAGAAACATACTAGAAAACGAGGAGTTCTTGGACTCCTGTATTTTCGTCGTTTCTTACTTCGTTCGTAGACCACAGTTTGAAAAATCACAGATACGGAAGTATATTTCGTAGGTAAAATATTCAACAGACGAATTAAAGAGAAAGGATCAATCTTTCAAACGAAACCCACCACAATTCTATTTAAAATTATTTACTAGGTCAAATATTAGTTTGAAAACAGGCAATATGGCGGACGCCTAGAAGCAAAGGCAAGTACTAGAAATTAGTGTGTTTACTTATGAATTTATTGTAACAATTTGTATACAAATTTCATAAATCTAAAACATGCTAAATAAAGCTTAGAATCTCTACTTTCTAATGGTATTTATTTTATTAAGATTGCAACATGATAAATTTGTTCAAACTGTGTGTTAAGGTAACGGTGTTTTCAAACGTTATAAGTCTCTCATCACTTGGAGGTAGGATTTTAAACGACTTATAAGTCGCTCATCGCTTAGAGGTAGGATTTTAAACGACTTATAAGTCGCTCATCGCTTAGAGGTAGGATTTTAAACGACTTATAAGTCGCTCATCGCTTAGAGACTTAGGATTTTTTAAACGACTTATAAGTCGCTCATCGCTTAGAGGTAGGATTTTAAACGACTTATAAGTCGCTCATCGCTTAGAGGTAGGATTTTAAACGACTTATAAGTCGCTCATCGCTTAGAGGTAGGATTTTAAACGACTTATAAGTCGCTCATCGCTTAGAGGTAGGATTTTAAACGATTTATAAGTCGCTCATCGCTTAGAGGTAGGATTTTAAACGACTTATAAGTCGCTCATCGCTTAGAGGTAGGATTTTAAACGACTTATAAGTCGCTCATCGCTTAGAGGTAGGATTTTAAACGACTTATAAGTCGCTCATCGCTTAGAGGTAGGATTTTAAACGACTTATAAGTCGCTTATCGCTTAGAGGTAGGATTTTAAACGACTTATAAGTCGCTCATCGCTTAGAGTCGCTATCGCTTAGATTTTTAAACGACTTATAAGTCGCTCATCACTTAGAGTCGACTTATAAGTCGCTCATCACTTAGAGGTAGGATTTTAAACGACTTATAAGTCGCTTATCGCTTAGAGGTAGGATTTTAAACGACTTATAAGTCGCTCATCACTTAGAGGTAGGATTTTAAACGACTTATAAGTCGCTTATCGCTTAGAGGTAGGATTTTAAACGACTTATAAGTCGCTCATCACTTAGAGGTAGGATTTTAAACGACTTATAAGTCGCTCATCACTTAGAGGTAGGATTTTAAACGACTTATAAGTCGCTCATCGCTTAGAGGTAGGATTTTAAACGACTTATAAGTCGCTTATCGCTTAGAGGTAGGATTTTAAACGACTTATAAGTCGCTTATCGCTTAGAGGTAGGATTTTAAACGACTTATAAGTCGCTCATCGCTTAGAGGTAGGATTTTAAACGACTTATAAGTCGCTCATCGCTTAGAGGTAGGATTTTAAACGACTTATAAGTCGCTCATCGCTTAGAGGTAGGATTTTAAACGACTTATAAGTCGCTCATCGCTTAGAGGTAGGATTTTAAACGACTTATAAGTCGCTCATCGCTTAGAGATAGGATTTCAAACGACTTATAAGTCGTTCAGCGCTTCTAGGGTTAAAACAACGTAAACATTACTTGTGTACATTTTAAAGCGGTTTGTATCGTAGATTCGAGGTGCATTTACTTTTTACCCTTTCCGCCGAGCTCATGTCCTCATTAATTGAACGTTAAGAAAAAATCGTGATTAATTGTAAATGAATACAAATACAGTGTATATTTAAAATATTATTTGTTGGCTTAAAAGATTAAACTAGAAACTGTTTGGCCGAACTTGTTACTGAACGTTTAGTCTGCTAACGCACACACACGAGCAAACGCGCCCTTCGTGTTTCAGTGACGCGAAAGACTGAGTATTCTACTTTTTAGCGTATATATATATATTATTATTATTATTATTATTATTTGCGTATAGACCCTTTTGGATCACGCAAAGCACTCCGACTCATGTCTTGTTCCTTCTAATCCTCCACACCTCCCTCATCCTGTTCCCATGGATGCTCTTCCGCTCCTCCGTCCATTTTACCCCTGCTCTCTTTGGGATTTAATTCTCTGGGACCTTCCAACCGAGCATCTTTCTCCTGTATGCGTTCCTGTCTTCAACGTCTGTTGAGTCTATTTCTGCGTCATGTAGGTCTATTCTGACTTGTGCGATCCACGACGTTGTTGATTTGACTCCTTGTATATACTTAAGTTAAGTATATATATATATATATATATATATATATATATATATATATATATATATAGACAATTTAAAATAAAATTAATTTTGACGATTTTAACACTAATTGTGACGGTGAAATCAGATTTTCAAAAGCGCAAGATTTAAAAAAAGTAAATACATTTTTTAATATTATTAATGGCCGTCATTTTTAAATTGTTAAACGAATTTTTCTGTGTAACAATCTTTTTTCAATATAACATTGAAATTCATTTTTGTGCCAAATTTGAATCAAAATTGCGAACGTTATAGTGTAAAAAGTTCGGGTACCGGTAATATCCGCTTCAAATGTTTGTTTTCCAACGGAAAGTCACTGGAAAATTTCACAAGAAAACAAAAAAATACATTCTGGACCCTTAGACACATTAGCAACACGCTGTAGTAACATGTCATGTTTTAGGGCTGGTTGTGATGCGTCATGCGCACACTAAATCACGTAAATTTAGAGTCGCCTTGAGACATCTCAGATCCTCAATTATATACCTAATGTAAATATAAGTTGTATTGTGCAATATCAATAAGTATGATACGCTAAATAAACAGCTGTTCGGAAGGAACGATTGAGACGACCGACCAATCTGTTCTGGAGTGAGGCTAAGGCTAGTTCGCTTAGATAAGTGAAATTGTGCATCGTGATTTTGGATAGAACATTCTCGTGAACACTCAAACCGTCATAAATTTCATGCGTAAGGCCTATTTTTGTTGTTGGTTGTAGTGCCAGTAAGGAGAGAATTTTATAAAAAAATTTTGACAGTGCGAACTTGGGTGTTTTGTAGCTCCGTTTTTAAGAAAAGAAATATCGGCCACCCTAGGGGAAAACCACTAAACTCTGATTAGCGGAAAAATAAACAATCAAGCTGTTTAATACCATTAAAGTCTGTATCTGTAATTAAATTTTTTCACTAATATATTTTTGTAAAGGTCCCTGGCGTATTATTATTTTAGTTAGTCATAGTGACGTCACTAATAATATTATTTGTTTCTTTGAGTGAACCTTATATCTTCCAGAAGAATATCTTTTAATTCAAGAGTTAGTTTTGTTTTATCATAGTTTGTTTTGGTGGATAACTGACATCCGTAAGATTATAGTTATATTCCAAAAGATTGGTAAAGATTTAACTTTAAGTTTAGTTTTTATTTTGTCGTTTGCCTTGCTGCAAGTTGAACTAATTTATCAGTACAAGTGTGCTATATTTTAATTATTATTCTTTCCCTTTCAATTCTGTACGAAAATAGAAGTAATTAATTTAAATATTTTTTTCCTGTCACTACATACTTTTTTTAACTTTTAATGTGTCATATTAAAAAAAAACAAGACAATTATAAATTTTTGAAAACCAACAACTTTGATTTCTTTGGTCACCCTGAGCATCGTAACCTCGCACAGGCATTCTCGTTGTCTTGGCCTAAAACAATGGGGTATAAATTATATTAAAATTAAAGACAACGTGGCGCTCAACAAATGGTACATTGAAATAAGTTACAAAATTAGTTATGGCCCACACCCCTTCTCCTCTGTAGCTAGCAAACAATTAAAGATTTATTACGGGAATGTAATAGCTTGATGCGAGTGCACAAATTTATATTGATAAATATTCAATATAAGAGATTAGTTGTTTTATATTAATGTGTAACGAACAGCTGATTTCATTGAACAGCTGATAGGTTATAATAAGTTTCAGGTTGTGTTGTTAAAAACTAGCTATGTTAATTTGTCGTGTTTTCGAACAAATTATAGTAATTAAAATAAAACGGAAGAGAAAACATGATACATGATTTTTATTCTTGGTTCAATAACAGAAATTTCTTTTTTCAAATCTTGTAAAATAAAAATATTTGGTAACCGATGCAACAGTAGATCTAGCTTACGAATCTACTGTTTTTTTGCAAATAACACGAATAAATTGTTTTTTTGCAAATATTGCACACGTTTTACAAAAATATTACATGTAGCTGTTAAAATAAAACATAAGTTATTCACATTGATTTTTCTCATCTCTTGAACAGTTCGCTATCCTCTTAGAATTCGTGGTGACTATTCAATACCTTTAAAAATGCAAGAGTTCTGTAATTAAAATAGTTGCCCAAAAAACTACAATTTTTACACACCTTTACGCACGGATGTTCATTTCACTAAATAAAACTTTATAAACTATTCACAATATTCATTAAAAATGGGAATCACTCATATGTCAGTTCTGTTTGGTAATAAGCTTCCTAGGAGAAGCCTATTAAACCTTTTCCTGGAAACGTCTTGTTTTGTTCGAATGGGTTTTGTAAACAATCCCGAGGGCGAATAAATGCTATTTCACCCTTGTTTCGTATTTTTTTAAACATTCAATAAATATGAATCATTTAGACGCATACTCATTTTTAAGGGCTACTTCAACAACAAAAGTATTTACGAACATTTTATTTTCCTACGGGAAGGTGGTTAATCTAAAAAAAAAAAAACCGGGCAGCCATTATTTAATAATGGCGGAGCTGCGCTGAACCGAGTAAAGCGGAATGAACGGCATCCGGAAGTACAGTCAGTTTAAAAAACACGTTTTTATATTTTAAATGTAAACATTTAGACCTATTGTAACTGATTCTAGAAAATTACTATGTCTTTTTAAAAACCGTATTCTAGGCGACAGTTAATACGTTTGGACGTAGCCAGCGTTATGGAAAAAGCGGAGTCAGTTTCAAAACCGAACTTAGACAGAGTCGAAGCTACGCTCCAGCGACACTACTTGATTCCTTTCAGCTCCGTTACGCTTCAGTGGCCTCACTTACATTAAAAACAGAAGTTTAGGTTTTGAATGCGTAGTTCGCTTCGCTCAACGCAGCTCCGATCCATATTTGGCGGTCGCTGGCCTCCTAACCAAGTCTACTAAACGTCGGACTACTTAATTTGAAGCCGTCTCGGTGGCCTAGTTGATAGCGTACTGGGTTTTCACCCCGAGGATCCGGGTTCGATTCTCGGCCAGGGCTTGGCATTTTTATACGCTATAAATCATCCCATCGTCTGAATTAGCCCAAGTGTGCACAATAGTCGGACGTTAAAAAAAAAAATACTTAATTTGAACGCCAACTTATTTTGTAGTGGACAAAATGGTATGTTTGTGGACACGTTTCTGATATTTAATGCAGATCACAAAAAATAACTCGTAATATAAAACTGACTGTACCAATTTGTTGTACTACTTCATGATGAGTGTAGGACAGAATGGAGTGTGCACTTGCGAGTGCAAAGGACAAGCTTCAATCGTTGAGCAGGCAAGTTCGACCAAACAATGTACTAACTTTTAAAAATTGTCAAACATAATTTATATTGAAAGTAACGTTTTTTCGATCTGCAGGCTATTCAGTGATGAATACACGACCAAAGCAGCGAAGCCAAGTTTTAAAGTATTTTGGAACATGCCAACATTTATGTGCCACAAATTTGGCATCAATTTCACTTCTGCCGTTCAGTCCTGGGGAATTACACAAAATGCAGACGGATTGTTTCGAGGAGACGTGATATCGTTACTCTATGATCCTGGAAATTTTCCCGCCTTAATAGATACAGCAGGAACGTCAAAGAGCGAACGCAGGAACGGTGGTGTTCCGCAAGAAGGCGATCTTACTCAGCACCTTACTTCCTTCAAAGAAACTCTTTCAAAACTAATGCCTGATACACGATTCAATGGTAACTATAGACATACGAGGTGTGTTCAGAAAGTAACGAGAATTTTAATTTTTTTAATAAAATATTTAATTATTCTTCCACATTGATATTGTCGCCTTCAAAATAATCCCCATTGGAGATTATGCACTTGTGCCAGCGCTTCTTCCAATCCTCGAAACACTTCTCAAACTCGATCTTTCAGATAGCCTTTAGTTCTTTCAGCAATGCGCTTTTAATGTCATCTACGGCTGTAAAACGACGGCCCTTTAAGGTTCTCTTTATTTTTGGAAATAGGAAAAGTCACACGGAGCCATGTATGGCGAATATGGATGCTGGGGCAACGTTACAATACTGTTTTTGGCCAAAAATTCACGAACAAGCGATGAAGTGTGAGCTGATGCATTATCGTGGTGCAAAAGTCATGAATTGTTTTTACACAGATCAGGGCGTTTTTTTCGGATTGCTTCACGCAAACGGCGTTGAACTTGTAGGTAGTACTACTTATTGACCGTTTCACCTGGTGGTAGGAATTCATGATGCACTATGCCATTAATATCGAAGAACACAGTGAGCATAACCTTCACGTTCGACCGCACTTGTCGAGCCTTTTTCGGTCTTGGCGAACCAGAATGCATCCACTGGGATGATTGAGCCTTTGTTTTGACGTCATATCCGTAAACCCATGTATAGTCACCTGTTATAATACGTTTCAGTAATTCTGCATCGTCGTTGACTTCATTTAGTAACTCCTGAGCAACTTCCATTCGCCACTGTTGGATCAATTTTGGAACGAATTTTGCTGCCACGTGTTTCATACACAAATCATTGGAAACAATGTCATGACATGATCCAATCGATAAACCAACATCATCAGCGACCTCTCCAATTGTGATTCGGCGATTGTTCATAACCATTTCTTTCACTTTTTCCACGTTTTCATCGGTTGTTGATGTACTGGGGCATCCAGGGCGTTTGTTATCTTCAACGTCTTCTTAGAAACGCTTATACCACTCGTAAACTCTTGCTTTACTTATAGCAGACTCACCATAGGCCTTTGTTAACATTTCACATACTATGTTACACTTTATTCCATTTTTTACGCAAAATGTGATACAAATTCTTTGATCCATTTCTTTTAACAAACGAAAATCGCTGAGCTCATAAAAATACGTCCAACCTTAGTGGCTGTCACAGACAAAGTCAACAATGAAAACAGCTGAAAATTTTATAATACTTCAAGGGCATGTATACCAACATAATAAAAAAAAAAATTGACAATCGGACTCTCCAAGCCCGCGAAGTTTAAAAATTCTCGTTACTTTCTGAACACACCTCATATATTATAGGAATGTAACTAATAATATTAACTTAATAATGTTTTGTACCTTATACAGTTATAAAGCCAAATTTTCTTTGATGCGGTGCAACGTGAAATTTTGGGATTTTGAATAACTAAAACACTCAATAAAGTTATAATTATAAACAATAATTTTGTAAGAAATATTTACAGCAATCTTACTTCAATTTTATATAGTAAAGGGTAATTCAAAAATTTTATGATTTATAAACGTGTCTAGGAGAGGGGAGGGCGTGCAAAAACAAAATGTTTGCGGGTGATATCTCGTAATTTGGATTTCAAACTATTTCTGCATTTGACCTTATTACGTTTGAAATCTACGGCTGTGTTTCTAGCCAAGCTTAACCCACTTTTTCAAGAGTGTCTCTATTACTTCTATACTTATTTCTGCAATTCCACGAGGCAGGTTTGTGTACAGTTTCTTTCAAATTAAAGAATTTAGCTTATTTTTCAAAATATAAATTTTAATTTTTACTTCGACTGAACACGAGTTTAAAATAGTCACACACTGTGATAAGACAAAAGTGTAATGATTACAGTGTGTAGTTTATACGTCGAAACAAACAATGGCTTGTTGTTATAGAATAGCGAGTTTTTGTAAAATAGTTGAGAGCATACAGTATATAGTGTAGCAGAATTAATTAATTCAGTGGGTGATGCGTGAAAAATATTTTACACAAGATCAATTTACACAATGTAAAGTTCACTAGAACTATTTAGGTTAATTTGTAAAATATTTTACACAAGATCAATTTACACAATATAAAGTTCACTAGAACTGTTTAGGTTAATTTGTAAAATATTTTACACAAGATCAATTTACACAATGTAAAGTTCACTAGAACTATTTAGGTTAATTTGTAAAATATTTTACAAAAGATCAATTTACACAATGTAAAGTTCACTTGAATTATTTAGGTTATTTGTAAAATATTTTACACAAGATCAATTTACACAATATAAAGTTCACTAGAACTATTTAGGTTAATTTGTAAAATATTTTACACAAGATCAATTTACACAATGTACAGATCAATTTACACAATATGTAAAATATTTTACACAAGATCAATTTACACAATATAAAGTTCACTAAAAATATTTAGGTTAATTTTTAAAATATTTTACAAAAGATCAATTTACACAATGTACAGTTCACTATAACTATTTAGGTTTATTTGTAAAATATTTTACACAAGATCAATTTACACAATGTACAGTTCACTATAACTATTTAGGTTAATTTGTAAAATATTTTACAAAAGATCAATTTACACAATATAAAGTTCACTAGAATTATTTAGGTTATTTGTAAAATATTTTACACAAGATCAATTTACACAATATAAAGTTCACTAAAAATATTTAGGTTAATTTTTAAAATATTTTACAAAAGATCAATTTACACAGTGTACAGTTCACTATAACTATTTAGGTTTATTTGTAAAATATTTTACACAAGATCAATTTACACAATGTACAGTTCACTAGAACTATTTAGGTTAATTTGTAAAATATTTTACACAAGATCAATTTACACTATGTAAAGTTCACTAAAACTATTTAGGTTAATTTGTAAAATATTTTACACAAGATCAATTTACACAATATAAAGTTCACTAGAACTATTTAGGTTAATTTGTAAAATATTTTACACAAGATCAATTTACACAATGTAAAGTTCACTAGAACTATTTAGGTTAATTTGTAAAATATTTTACAAAAGATCAATTTACACAATATAAAGTTCACTAGAATTATTTAGGTTATTTGTAAAATATTTTACACAAGATCAATTTACACAATATAAAGTTCACTAAAAATATTTAGGTTAATTTTTAAAATATTTTACAAAAGATCAATTTACACAATGTACAGATCAATTTACACAATATAAAGTTCACTAGAATTATTTAGGTTATTTGTAAAATATTTTACACAAGATCAATTTACACAATATAAAGTTCACTAAAAATATTTAGGTTAATTTTTAAAATATTTTACAAAAGATCAATTTACACAATGTACAGTTCACTATAACTATTTAGGTTTATTTGTAAAATATTTTACACAAGATCAATTTACACAATGTACAGTTCACTAGAACTATTTAGGTTAATTTGTAAAATATTTTACACAAGATCAATTTACACTATGTAAAGTTCACTAAAACTATTTAGGTTAATTTGTAAAATATTTTACACAAGATCAATTTACACAGTGTAAAGTTCACTAGAACTATTTAGGTTAATTTGTAAAATATTTTACACAAGATCAATTTACACAGTGTAAAGTTCACTAGAACTATTTAGGTTAATTTGTAAAATATTTTACAACACTTGTAACTTTCAAGAATAATACAACTACCCTGCGAACTATTTACAGGATAATTTTGCCCTAATTGCCTTTAAAAAAATAGTACAAATTAGAATTGGGTAATAATAAGCATACTGTTATTATTATTATTATAAATAATTCATATCAAGAACTATTTTTTAGTCTGATCTCGAATTAAGAATACGTTACTGAAATATTTCACTGTAAATGCGTTTTGTGCTCTATAAAAATCAGCATTGTAATTTTTACTTTAACTAGCTACTTAAACTACTTTAACTAGTTACTTTTAACTAGCTACAAATATTAGCCTACTTACTATTAATAGTAAATTGGACTTCACGAGTCTACAAAAGCATTTCAAAATTACTCGTACACAATTCTGATAGGTTGCTTAGGGCACAAAGCTATCAATCAATGATTGCAACACAGTTTGTAGTAAACACTAAGCCTCAAAGCCTCAAAGCTATAAACAGTGATTTAGTGAGTTTAATTTTAGTGTTCATTAGGAAAAGCCAAATATTGCCTCTGATCTTGTATTTATTGTCTATGCAATGGCTTCATATCCAGAACCTGTATTGTAATTTTCAGGTATTGGAATTATTGATTTTGAACACTGGAGGCCTGTCTGGAGAGAAAATTGGGGCAGTTTGAATAAATATAGAGAATATTCCATTTCCATTGAGAACCACCGACATCCAAGAATGAAAAAAGAAGAGAGAGAAAAAGTGGTAGGTCCTAGTGTATGGATTAAAGCTTAGCTTGGTGTAGAAAGAAAATTTTATTAAAACCAATTCAATTCATTGCACAAAGAAACTAAGGGCGTAAAATATAGTATAATTTTTTTTTTGTGTTTAACGTCCGACTATTGTGCACACTTGGGCTAATGCAGACGATGGGATGATTTATAGCGTATGGAAATGCCAAGCCCTCGCTGGGAATCGAACCCAGGTCCTCAGGGTATAGTATAAAACAAGCGGAGAATTTCCGAAATTACTTGTCAGCTGTTGTTTCCCAATCTCTAGTTATTTTACGAGGGTTCTCCGTAAAGTAAGATTCCCAAGGCGCTATATTCGCTGCGAACGTTGTTATGCGGGATTCGGTGACCTTGGTTTGCAGCTTGGTTCCTCCACTCCCAATCCCCACTCTGCGAGCGCTCTGCGACGCTCAGTCTTGGCTTGGTAGCCGTTAATAATGGAATTGCCTCTTCTATCTCCCGCCAGGTGCGATTTACGCTCTGTGGTTCGTTTTTTGTGTGCAAAAAACACTGCGCCGGTGGACATTCATATCCAACTGTGTGAAGTCTACGGAAAAAAAATGTATGAGCATACAACACTTACGCAAATGGTGCAGAGAATTTAAAGACGGACTTTCATGACGAACAGCGTTCCGGACGTCCATCTGTTTCGGACGAAATGATTGCGTAAGTGGAAGAAGCAAGGGTAACTGTTTGGGAACCCTCCGAGATGATCGCTGATGTCAGAAAGTCTTGCATTGATAAAATGTTGACAGACCATTTAGGGTATAGCAAAATTTGTGTGCAAAGTGGGTCCTAAGACAGCTTACAGCAGACCACAAACGGCAACGGAGTGATGCGGCCAGCGAATTTCTTCAGGCCTACGAAACCGATGGACGGAAATCCTTGGACTCCATTGTCACTGGGGACGAGATCTGGGTACACCACACGGCACCGGTAACGAAAGAACAATCACGTCAGTGGAAACATCCAGAGTCGCCGAAGCCGCGGAAGTTCAAACGAAAACTGTCTGCCAGCAAAGTCATGGCGAGCGTGTTTTGGAACAGGAAGGGGTTATTGTTGTGCTAATTCATGGATACCGGCACAACAATCAATGCTGATCGTTACTGTGAGACGTTAAGGAACCTTCGCAGCGCGATTCAAAACAAGAGGAGAGCCATGCTCACGAATAGAGTTTGTTTCCAAGACAACGCTCGTCCACACACCGCCCGGTAACAACCGATCTCATCAACCAGTTTGGATAAGATACTGTTACACATCCGCCCTGCAGCCCGGACCTAGCCCCAAGTGACTACCATCTCTTTCCTAATTTGAAGAAACACTTAGGTGGGACGCATTTCAGTACCCGAGAGGAGCTGAAAGAAAAAGTTTTAAGTTACCTTCGCGGCGCGGCGGGAGAGTTTTTCGACTCAGGCATACAAAAGATGGTTCACCGTATGCAAAAATGCATCGATTTCAACGACGATTATGTCGAAAAATAGGAATAAGTGTATGATTTCCAAAAATATATTATTCAATGCAAATAAACATGTTTGTCATTGCGAAAAATTATTTGGAACCTTATTTTACGGACAACCCTCGTACAATATAGAAAATATGATATTTTTTTACTGTATCCAATTTTGGAAAAAAACGTTAAGTAGTAGTGTAATGCTGACAAAACTTACAAACTTGACATTGTTTTTTTACAGATAGCTTGTTTAAGGTGTTGCAGTTCATGACTAACTTTAAAATGAGGAATCACGTTGTTGAGTATTAGAATACTGCTTTGAATATTAAAAATATATAACAAAGTGGAACAGAATTCACTCAGAATGAATAGATTTATATTATATGAAAATCATAATTTGATATTGGGATATAGGCATACTATTTATTTTGTTTTAAATTTGATTTAGTGTTTGCACTTTGTGCTATTTAAATTAACAAAGACGGCGTACTGTCGTAACGCATGATTTATTATGATACAATGTAGAACTGTGTCTTTGTTAATTTTGTACTTTCCTAGATTCATTGAAATTTTGTCATAACTATGGTGATTTTGTCGAAATAACGAAAAATTTAACAGAAATACCTGACACTGACGATTTAGCATGATGAAAGTAATAATGTTTCTTTTTTGTTAAAAATGAACTAAACTATACGAGGTGTGTTCAGAAAGTAACGAGAATTTTTAAATTTCGCGAGCTTGGAGAGTCCGATTGTCAAACATTTTTTTTATTATGTTGGTATACATGCCCTAAAAGTATGATAAAACTTTCAGCTGTTTTCATTGTTGACTTTGTCACAGCCACTAAGGTTAGACGTGTTTTTATGAGTTCGGCGATTTTCGTTTGTTAAAAGAAATGGATCAAAGAATTTGTATCATATTTTGCGTAAAAAATGGAATAAAGTGTAACTAAGTGTGTGAAATGTTAACAAAGGCCTATGGTGAGTCTGCTATGAGTAAAGCAAGAGTTTACGAGTGGTATAAGATGACGAACGCCCTGGACGCCCCAGCACATCAACAACCGATGAAAACGTGGAAAAGGTGAAATAAATGGATATGACAATGGCAGAATCACAATTAGAGAGGTCGTTGATGATGTTAGCATATCGATTGGATCATGTCATGACATTGTTTTCAATGTTTTGTGTATGAAACGCGTGGCAGCAAAATTCGTTCCAAAATTGTTGAATTTTGAACAAAAACAGGGACGAATGGAAGTTGCTCAGGAGTCACTAAATGAAGTCAACGACGATGCAGAATTACTGAAACGTATTATAACAGGTGACGAAACATGGGTTTGCGGATATGACGTCGAAACAAAGGCTCAATCATCCCAGTGGAGGCATTCTGGCTCGCCAAGACCGAAAAAGGCTCGACAAGTACGGTCGAACGTGAAGGTTATGCTCACTTTGTTCTTCGATATTAACGGCATAGTGCATCATGAATTCCTGCCACCAGGTGAAACGGTCAATAAGGAATACTACCTATAAGTTCAACGCCGTTTGCAATAAGCAATCCTGAAAAAACGCCCGGATCTGTGGAAAAACAATTCATGCTTTTGCACCACGATAATGCACCAGCTTCATTGCTCGTTCGTGAATTTTTGGCCAAAAACAGTACTGTAACGATGCCCCAGCCTCTATATTCGCCAGATATGGCTCCGTGTGACTTTTTCCTATTTCCAAAAATAAAGAGAACCTTAATGGGCCGTCGTTTTACAACCGCAGATGACATTAAAAGCGCATCGCTGAAAGAACTAAAGGCTATCTTAAAGATCGAGTTTGAGAAGTGTTTCGATGATTGGAAAAAGCGCTGGCACAAGTGGATAATCTCCAATGGGGACTATTTTGAAGGCGACAACATCAATGTAGAAAAATAAATAAATATTTTGTTAAAAAAATTAAAATTCTCGTTACTTTCTGAAAACACCTTGTATTTTGTTATAAGTTTTGTAATTTAATGAAACTTACTAAAATTATTCGAAACTAAGGAATTGGTAAAATATTTATATTAAATGTCACAATATTATCTAGAATTATTATCAGTAGCCTATATAATAGTCCAGGGTCTATGGTTTCCCTGATAACAGCTTTAATTTTTGAGATTTCCAAAATTTCCAATCCTTGATATTTCCAATCACAGTATCAAATTTAGTAACTAATTTTTCTATGAGCTTTTAACAAGTTTCAACTAATTAAAAGAAATACATTTTATTTTTCAATTATTTATTTAACATGTGCTGCTTCTAGCGGTAATTTTTGGAACTAATCTTGATTTGAATTTTAATGAGTATTAGTTTGTATTTTGTGTTAGCATAAGAGCGGAAGAAGATCAGTTAAATAATTAAATTAATTAAATAATGTGTGGACATTGTTCAGGCGTCGAAACGTTTCGAAACCGCAGCCAAACAGTTCATGTTGCAAACACTAAAAGTGGCAAAAAAATTTTACCCAAACGCTGCGTGGGGTTACTATGGATACCCGTTCTGCTTCAATTACAAGCCTAGAAACAATCAATTCCCGTGCACTGAGAATGTTTTAGAAGATAACGACAGGTGAGTACTACACAAAGCCTTTAATGCAGATAAAATATAAAACAAATAAACGATATTTTCGTTAGCAGCTGCATTAAAACTTTGCAGCTTTAAACCTACCTAATACCTAAATTAAATGTAAAATTTCTTGATTTATTCATTGTCATGAAATTACTTAAAAATACTGAACGTTTGTAGTAAATACTTGGTAAGTAAAAATACTTGGTTTAAACAGTATTCCCATTTCAATTTGTTTACCTTTCAAAGGTGAAATACTTTTAGGTAATAAATATTTTTCACGCTGAATAATGAATTAAGATCATTATATTTTATCAGCTCAAAAACTAACAAAACAGACTCATTTGAGCAAATGTTATTCATCAAATAGTTTATTTTGAATCTACACTTTATCAAGTTTAAACTTGTGTTTATTACTTTAGTATCTGGATTGTACAGTGAGGCAAACGTAGTAAGCAGGTTAGGTGTGCACAAAACAAAGAAACACTTATCTAAAAACAGCTGTTTAATGAATACAAATTAATAACATAACCTTTACTTATAGTTGTGTTGAAGTTTTCAACAATTAACTAATTCCTTAAAGGGAACGACATTCCAGTAGCTATTACAGTAAGATTTAAAACGAAATGTGCACACTTCCCGATAATCATGTAAAAAACAATAAAACGCAATTGGTTTTTAGGTTGATTACAATCATGAAACCATTTTAATAAAAAAACTAGCATTACCCGTCGCGGCTTCGTCCACGAAACTTAAACTGTTTCGTTTTTATTAATATAAACTGATCACTATTTTATTAATATATTTTTTTATGTTTCTAAATTATTACATTACTGAAACAGTTTAAATTTCGTGGGCGAAGCCGCGACGGGTAATCTATATATATAAAAGACAAAGGTACCCTGAAAATTTCAAGTCTCTAGCTGTAATAGTATTGGCTGTACTTTGATTATTAAATTTGGACTGGGTTAGTAGTTTAATGTTGTTAAAATCAAATTTTTACAAAATCCTTTATTAGTGCACCTTGACATTGTTGTAAGAATGTACCTTGAAAATTTCAAGTCTGTAGCTATAATAGTATTGGATGTACGTTGTTTATTAAATTTGGACTGGGTAAGTAGTTTAATGGAGTTAAAATCATTTTTTTCCAAAATCCTTTCTTAGTACGCGCTTACATATTAAAACGAAGGTATCCTCAAAATTTAAAGTCTCTAGGTTTTATAGTTTGGGCTGTACGTTGATCAGTCAGTCAGTCAGGACATTGCCTTTTATATATATAGATGAAAACATATGTGCTTGAATATTTAAATAACATTTTAAAACGATTGTCTGTAAAACGTGTAGAAAGATTTTTATGCTTTGAAGTCGTTGAAATACAATTTTATAAATGTACTGAATACATGCTCATAAAGTAAATAGTTTTTTGCAATGCACTTCCATAAAAAATAAATAATAAAATAAAATAAATAGTGATTTTTGTTGCTGTTTGTTTTAGGACACAATGGCTGTTTAAAGAGAGCACAGCTTTATTTCCTTCCATGTATTTACGCAGCAAAAACATGAGTGAGGCAAATAATATTCTATATATAAAAGGCCGCATGACCGAAACCAAGCGAGTAGCCAAAGTTGTGAATTCGAATGCTCCAATTTACGCGTACATTTGGCCCAAATACAGTGATTCCAATAGCTTCTTAACGGAAGTAAGTAAACATACGAATAATACATTTTGTTTAGTTTAACTTGTTTACTTTGTGTAAGTTAAACTAGCGAAGACGGGAGATCGATGTAACAAGGAGACAAGCCAGTGGATTAAGAACATTCGAACGTAAGTACAGGTCCAAGTTCTCTCTCTCTCTCTCTCTCTCTCTCTCTCTCTCTTGGTTACGAATTTAATAAAATTTGAAAATACCGCTATAAGCCAGCTGCATAGTAAACAGCCTGCGCGAGAATTTCTCGCATGTATAGAATTCACATCAAGCTACCTCAAACAGTCCAATGACACAGACGTCTTCCAGTCTACAATAGAGGTGGGTAAGAAAACACCAAACTGTTAAAACAAACTGTTTTTCTATAAACGAAAAACAAACTGCTTTTCCAAACGGAAACAAGCACAGCTGTTTGGACTTCCCCACCACCTACGTTCTATTCGAACGTTGCCGCAAGCGCTAAAACTTTTTTTCTGCTATTTTTCTGCTAACTGTTTTCCTGCAAACACCTTTTCTTTAACCTGCTATACTTTTTCCCTTTATTTCAAAGTTTCTTGTTACAACGTAATGAAGTAAGTACTGTTTGGACGTTGTCAAAGTTTATCTCCATTTTGTTGCGAGTTTGAAAGTTTTAAATGTAAAATTTGTTGTTCAAACATTTTTTTAAACTGTAAAATCAGCCATAATTGTGTTTTATATTAGTTTTTCTCCGTAGTTTACTTTGTGTTTAGAAATTTAAAAAATATTTAGTGGACAATTTTGAAAGTTTTCTTTTACTTTTTTTATGTTTTTAGAATTAAGTGCATAGTTTTTAATTATTTATTGGATGTGTGGATTTTTTAAAATTTACAACATCTACTCTTGTATATATCTTGAATAATTTTAGGTTATTTTAGTACTTTTTCTAAAAGTTTCTTTAAAAACATTTGTTTTGTTAAATATGTTATTACAATGAAGTTTATATTTTTTCTGTGTTGAAAAATGGAAAACTTATTTTTTTGCTAATGCTAATGTTAATAACCTATAATTTTGTAACTATATATAGCTAATTTTATTTAAACACATTTGGCCTATGTTCTTATTACTATATTTTACTTATTAAGGTTACTTTTTTCAGTGTTGAAAAGCGAAAACCTACTTTCTCCAAAATAAAAATATGACAGTAACATCTCACATTTTGTAAATACATAACCTAATTTTATTTAAACGTATTTTTTATATTTATTATCAATCATCAGTGTTTTTTAATCAACTAAAAATATTCTAAATTGTTTGCATTTCAGTAAATATGCAAAGGACTATTTAATTTTTCAGTAAAAAAAAAGAATGCTTCTATTAGAAATTCATTGCATTTTGTAAATATAAAATGGCATACATATATATTACGTTTTGAGAATGTAATTTAATTATTACTACATTTATAAGGATTATTTTTTTCTAAATGCTTAATGGTAATGGGAATGAAAAAGTAGTCTTAGAAAACTGAACGTTTGTGCTTATGTTTTAGCTGCTAATACAACTTCGAGTTTCAGTTTTCTAAACCTGTTTTTTTCTAACTGTTTTTCCAAACAGTTTTTTTTCAACAAACAGTTCGTTGATATTTTGTAAAAATAGCAAAAATGCCCATCCCTAGTCTACAAACTGTTTATTTTATCGTTACGCTTGTGTTTTCTCGTTATCATTACGCAGTACTACATACGTCATGTGTTTAAACGATTCATTTATGTGTGCCAGCTCTATCGCTCCGCTCTCTTACATATTTTGCCATGCAGATTGAGGAGTGATATTTTTTTTACACCCCTACAATTTATAATCAAACAGTATCCAAAATGAAAGACAAAATTGCAATACTGAATAATGACAAGTTTTTGAATTTATATTACGGTATGAAGTATTTCACTCCCGGCACTTTTAGACTTCCTTCTCCTAATTAAAACAAAGCAAAATGTTCTTTAAACTTAGCGTGGAAAATCTCCGTTTTTTGACTGAAATTTTATTTTTCAAACGATATAACTTGGAAATCTAATAGGCAATTAAATTCACATTTTTGTGCACATATTAGTAAGATAATGTTCTATATGCGAACGAAAAACAAAGACATTCAAATATTTTCAAAATATCGACCATTTTAATTATTTAACATCAAATATCTCAACGTCAATGCCTACTGTTTGGTGACACTAGAAAACCATAATGTTCGACTAAGTAAAAACAGCCAATAATATAATATGCCAAAAACTAATTGACTACCTGTTAAAATATAATATTAAATGTGTTCGCAAAGGGTCTAGCCGGTTAAGATGGTCAAAAGTGCCCCCAAACCTTTTACGAAAAAAAAATACCCACTTATAGAGGATCAAAAACTGTCACTATCCTGAAATTTTCAGTCCCCTAAAGTCAAACATAACCTCAAAAAAAATATAAACGTGATTTTCAGTATTTTTGCGATATCTCGGCTTCTAATTATGCTAGAAACTTCTTTTTTTTTCATTTTGTAGGTTTTTGAAAGACCTACAAGTCAGTATTTTTTTCAAATGTTTTGGCGGGAAATTCAAATTTTTATGAGCGTTTGAAAATTAAAAAAATTCACAGTAATTCGAGGTTTTGGGGTGGTATCACGAAATAATTTTTTTTATATTTTCTACTTAAAGTAATATTTTTGTGAATTTTTTCAGATTTTTCGAGTTGGGGGAACATAGTAAAAAACGCCAAAAACCATCAAAAACCCATATTTTCAGCTATTTTCCGGTTTTATCCATCTATAAAACATTACAAGTCATACCGATGTCATTTTTTTACTTTTTTACAATTTTCAGATGTATTTCTACAACACTAACTGTCAAAACCCATCAAAAATATAAAATATAGAATCATTTACAATTTTTCGGGTAAAAACTATATGTATACATTTTTTCCACTGTTTTCAGGCTCGAAAGATTGTTCGAAAATTACGTTAGCCATTGGAAAAGTCCCTTCTATCTTTATTTCTGTAAAATATTTGCATATTTAAAAAGGTAAGCGATTTTATCTCTCTTTTCGATATTATTGGTGCTAGAATTATAAAAATGAAAGAAAAAAAAACTAAAAAACTTCAGATAAATAGCAAAAAATTTATTTTAATCATCCTCATCGCTATCATCCATAATAGTTGTAACAATGTCCGTTTTTGGACAATACAAGTGGGTATTTTTTTTTTCGTAAAAGGTTTGGGGGCACTTTTGATCATCTTAACCGGCTAGACCTTTTCTGAAGAAATATTTTTATGATTATTGAAAAGCTCATGAATTCTAGAATTAAAAAAAGTACTTAATTATTACTTGAATTACTAGAAATTTCTTGTATTAAGTGTACGTAATAATTAACCTATATTAAGTACAGGTTCAGGTATTCAGTATCTAATTATTTAGTTAGCAAAATTTAATTTTAATTAGTTAGTAACTTAATTTTAATTTGGTAAAAGTTTCCGGCAAAATTATAACACGTATATAGTTTCACAAAATTGTTTCTAGTTATATGTTGAAATTGTCTTGGATATCATGGAATCTCACCAAGTGTCTTTGATAAATATTAAACTTTGCGTGTAATAAATACCGTTAACAGTTTGTTTCCCCAACAAACTTTTCCTAGATAATTAGTTTCATTTACTTTAACAAATTCAAAAATTCACTGAAATAATTAGACATCCAATCAATAACAAAAAGAAGTGAATTGACGCTTGCATTTTATCTGCTGCCAGCTAATACACGATACACTGATAAATTATTTCATTAATATTATTATTTACGATTAAAATTATTTTCTTCGATGAACAAACCCACTAAAAACTAGTATGAAAAATTACATTTCCCAAATATATTATAACCACATATATATTTGTATATCTCATATCTTTATACCCAAATATTATAAAAACATTTGTTATTTAGCAAATTATTGCTATTCCGATTTTTAAAGTAAAATAGTCAAGTTTTTTCATCATGTTCTAAAGATTCATTCATATATATATATATATATATATATTTATGTATGTGTGTTTATGTGTGTGTGTGTGTGTGTGTGTGTGTGTGTGTGTGTGTGTGTGTGTGTGTGTGTGTGTGTGTGTGTGTGTGTGTGTGTGTGTGTGTGTGTGTGTGTGTGTGAGAGAGAGAGAGTGTGAGTGTGAGTGGGTGAGTATGAGTGCGTGAGTGTGATAGTATGCGTGCGTGTGTGAGTGTGATAATGTGTGTGTGTGTGTGTGTGTGTGTGTGTGTGTGTGTGTGTGTGTGTGTGTGTGTGTGTGTGTGTGTGTGTGAGAGAGAGAGAGAGAGAGAGAGTGTAAGTGTGTGTGTGAGAGTGTGTGTGTGAGAGAGAGTGTATGTGAGAATGTAAGTGTGTGTGTGAGTGTGTGTGTGTGTGTGTGTGAGTGTGTGTGTGAGTGTGCTAGTGTGTGTAAGTGTGAGTGTGCGAGAGTGTTAGTGTTTGTGAATGTGAGTGTGAATATGTGAAAGTGTGAGTGTGTGTGTGTGTGAGTGTGTGTGTGTGTGTGTGTGTGTGTGTGTGTGTGTGTGTGTGTGTGTGTGTGTGTGTGTGTGTGTGTGTGTGTGTGTGTGTGTGTGTGTGTGTGTGTGTGTGTATTATCACTCTCACGTTCATAATATTTGTCTGATTTGATTCAAACATGGCAGAAAAATTGATTTATGGTGATATCTTGGACAAGTTCGTTAACCTGTTTCAAAATGGCGGTCATTTCAAATACCTAAAAATTCATATAATTTTTTAAATTTTGTTCTGACAAACTTGTTTTTGTCATTGTATTGGCGTTAAAAATATGCGTAAATTGGCATTTTGAATTTTCAAAATCACTTGAAATTAATAAAATTTCGACTTCGGTCAGATTTATTTACGTATGTACAATGTAGCCTAATTTGAAAGTTTAAAGTTCCAATATGTGCAGATTTTAATGCTGTTTTAATGGAGAAATCAGATTTAAAAAAAAAGAAAATACTTTTGGAAATTCGCTTCTATCACATCACCGAGACAGCTGCGTGCCGCGATTACTTTATCTGTATTTATAAATATTAGTTTTGAAATCTACATTTATTCTACGATAGGTGTAAAAAGAAGCGACACAGAAATTGCAGACAGGATATTCACTCCCTATCTCGCTTGTACACTAAAGTGAAGCCGGACCAATATTTCTGCAAGCCTTAGAAACAGCTCCCAAGACGTCTTGATCTCTAAATTAAATCTTCCCTCTTCAAATGTAACAACATTTCATGCACCTAGATTTGACTGGAAGGCATACAATTTTTTTTCTACACCAGTTTCTGATTGCAATGGCATTGTTTATGTATGGTTAATATTGTAACTATTTATTAGCAATTGAGAAGTGATCTACTGGAGCAGCTATCACGGTACAAAATCAGACCCGGGACGCAGAAATGCGCTTCAGTCTTCCCAGAAAGCGTTAATTTTCATATTATTTTAATACTACCGAAAGGTTTAATTTATTATACTTGTAATTATTATTATTATACCGCACATATACTTCTAGAAGAGACGTCCCAAGTAGAATTCAATTTGATGACAGTAAACTGTTCTAGTAATTGTTTCAATTATTTCTGATTAACCATAATCACCTTTTTTATCCAGATCACCCTTTTTTATCACTTTTAGTTTGTTATGAGTAAAGGTAATAAATCAGTAATAATTTGTTTGTCAGCTGATTACAAAGTTATAATTGTACATCACGTACTTGTTTATGACGTGCTGTTGTAAATTGGTGGACAAACACTATATTTTTTAAATATAAACGTCCCTGTTTGTACGTATTTTAAGATTATAATGTTGGTAAATTTAGTGTTGTAGATCACCTTTGTTTATCCCTTTTAGTTTTTTATGAGTAAGGGTAAAAAATCAGTAATACATTGTTTGTCAGCTGATTACAAAGTTATAATTGTACATCACGAACTTGTTTATGACGTGCTGTTGTAAATTGGTGGACAAACACTATATTTTTTAAATATAAACGTCCCTGTTTGTACGTATTTTAAGAATGTAATGTTGGTAAATTTAGTTTTGTAGGTCACCTTTGTTTATCCCTTTTAGTTTTTTATGAGTAAGGGTAATAAATCAGTAATACATTGTTTATCAGCTGATTACAAAGTTATAATTGTACATCACGAACTTGTTTATGACGTGCTGTTGTAAATTGGTGGACAAACACTATATTTTTAAATATAAACGTCCCTGTTTGTACGTATTTTAAGAATGTAATGTTGGTAAATTTAGTTTTGTAGATCACCTTTTTTATCACTTTTAGTTTGTTATGAGTAAAGGTAATAAATCAGTAATACATTGTTTGTCAGCTGATTACAAAGTTATAATTGTACATCACGTACTTGTATATGACGTGCTGTTGTAAGTTGGTGGGCAAACACTATATTTTTTAAATATAAACGTCCCTGTTTGTACGTATTTTAAGATTGTAATGTTGGTAAATTTAGTTTTGTAAATCACCTTTTTTTTATCACTTTTAGTTTGTTATGAGTAAAGGTATTTTTCAGAAATAAAAATTTCTAAATTATTTTAAGATATTTAATTTGTTGTACAGAAGGACATGAAGAGCTCACTTCAGATTCCAAGAAAAGAGCAAGCCGATGGAGTAGTCATATGGGGTGCGTCGAAGGACTTGAACACAAAAGAAAAATGTTTATCAGTCCAAGAATACCTTAACCGAATCCTTGGACCTATAGCTAAAAGCGTGATTGAGAGCGAAATGAAACAAGATATGGAGGGAATACAATCTAGTATTTTCAGTGGTTTATTTAATACGTAGTCTTTGTAATTATTTTTTCAACAAAAAATTAAATGAATTATAAACGTTGTTATAATTTTATTTGCACTTCAGTTACAACAACCTACACAAATCAATAAAACCACGGGAAAATTCATTTAATTTATAAGGATTCTGTGAGTATTATGAACGCTAACATCGGACGTACATTGAACATTATGCTTTGAAATAAAATAATTTCTATGTAAATGTTGTCTAATTGTTCTGACGCAGTCGCTAGAGACTATACAATTCTTACATTATTTTTAGGGTTTTTATGAAAATAAATAGTGCAACTACGTATTAAAACTTTTAAATATTCAATTACACCATTTTCATTTAAAATATTATAAAATAAAGTACTAATGCAGACACAAAATTAAAAAAAATATTTGCTGTAAACAACAATACATCTAAGTACAGTTTCTACAAAAATAGTCTCATCATACATTACCCTTTTTGTCATTATTAGAGGCCGCCTCGGTGGCCTAGTTACAATTTTTAAAGCTACGAATTTTCCAGCATATACGAGGCGTATTCCCAAAGTAACAAGAATTTTAATTTTTTGAACAAAATATTTATTTATTCTTCTACATTGATGTTGTCGACTTCAAAATAGTCCCCATTGGAGATTATGCACTTATACCAGCGCTTCTTCCAATCCTCGAAACACTTCTCAAACACACACACAAACACGCACGCACACTAACGCAGACACATTCACACGCACAAACACAAACACACACACACACACACACACACACACACACACTCATACGCACATACATACATACACACACAAATACACACGAACGCACGCACATGCACATACACACCTACAAACACACACACACACACACACACACACACACAACACGCACATTCATACGTACATACACAAATACACACGCACGCACATGCACATACACACCTACAAACACACACACACACACAAACACGCACGCACACGCACGCACACACACACACACACACACACAAACACGCACGCACACGCACATTCATACGTACATACACAAATACACACGCACGCACATGCACATACACACCTACAAGCACACACACACACACACACACACACACAAACACGCACGCACATTCATACGTACATACACAAATACACACGCACGCACATGCACATACACACCTACAAACACACACACACACACACACAAACACGCACGCACGCACACGAACGCACGCACACGCACATCCATACATACAACAAATACGCACGCACGCACACGCACACACACACTTACAAACACACATACACACACACACACACACAAAACACACACTCACAGACGCACGCACGCACACACTCACTTTTCTTTATTATTATAGCAAAGGATTATAAATAGATAAACAAAAAACATTACTACGAGATATCAATTAAAATAATTTAAATTGACCGTGCAATGCATCTGGTGAGCTTAACGGCACAACATTAGGCATATAATGTATTACTGTGCAACAAAAACTGTTAATTAGTTGTGCTGTGTAATTTAGAGTTTCAATTTAGAAAACGCTTGATCTATAAAACAAATTGGAAATGCAGTTTTATTACTAAACGGTTTATTTGTTTTTCCCCTACAATACTAACATTATAGCCTAATGCTAAGAAAACTGTTGAAGAAACTGACATTTAAATACGATTAACAAACAACGCGACTAAAATAATTTGAGGTCAATTTTGTACAAAATTAGTCAAGACCAGTGTCGATTGTGACATAGGACTCTTTTTAGATAATTAAGTTTTAAATTTACTAAGATATTTGTGTTGTTATTTTAATTTTTGTTACTGTTTATTTACATTTTGTAAATTGTACTATTTATTGTGTACTAAATATACGAGGGTTGATCAAATATAAACGAGACTGATTTTTTAAAAAAATTATTGCTTACTTACAAATTATTCTTGATACAACTTATTTTTCTACATAGTCTCCCGCACTAGTAACACATTTTTCCCACCGGATTGGAAGTTTTTTGATTCCATCTTCGTAAAAAGTTCTCGGGCGTTCATTTAGCCATTGGAGCACGAAGGTCTCCACCACAGAATCGTCTTCGAAACGCTGGCCTCCAAGCGCCTCTTTGAGTGGCCCAAACAGGTGATAGTCGCAGGGTGATAAGTCTGGACTGTATGGGGGATGTTCCATTGGTTCCCAGCCAATTTGATCGAGTTTAAGCCTCGTAGCGTTCGCCGAATGTGGTCGGGCATTATCGTGTAGAAGAATGACGTTTCTCGCCGGTTTAGATTTCCTTTTCCTACGAAAAGACTGTTTTGCGGCCTCTAAAACATCGCAATAATATTGTGCATTTATTGTGCGTCGTTGATGGAGGAAATCGACGTGAAAGGCGCCTTGATTGTCGAAAAATCAATGCGCCTTCCGAACAGCATCAATGTTTTCGTCCGTGACGGAAGTGGTCGGGCGACGATCATGGCTGAGGTTTTCTACTGCTTCCCGTCCTTCGGCGAATTCCTTGTGCCAAGCAAAAACGCGAGCTCTTGACAGCGTCCTGTCCCCGTATTGAGCCGTCAAACTACGAAAGATTTCAGTCGGATTGACCCCCTCCTTGGCCAAAAACTTAATAATAATTCTCTGCTCCACGGAAACGTGCACTTCACTCTCACTCATTGTATAGTTTTATACTGAAGGGTCCGAACGGAAATGTTGCCCTTCTACGCCCGTCCCAAACCTCCCAGGCTACCTGAAACCCCACCCCTTAGAGTTCAATGTCCAACGGAAAAGTTTATAAAAGTCAGTCTCGTTTATATTTGATCAACCCTCGTATATAAGTAAATATTAAAATGTATAAAATTCGACCACATTTATGAACCTTTAGAATCACTATTCTAATACCATTTTTAGAGTAACTATTAATGGCTTAATCAATGTATATTTACTGTCTGACATTTTTTTTAACTCAAAACCAAACCACGGTTTCTGAAAACGAAATGCTTAGGAATCAGAAAACATCCAATACAATTTTTTGTTACGACGGTGTAACTGCAAACAATTTTCGGATGTAAATCAGAAAAATCTTAGATATATTTATGATTAAAACGATCTGCCCCCTCAAACAATGTTTGAAATTCAGTAATAAAAATTAAAAATTAAAATTAACTTCTAAAATTAAAATATTATTTTTACTTTTTCCGGACATTTTTTATTTAATAAAAAATTGATATTCTTATTAATATTGATATTCTTAATGTAATATACGCGTATTTACATTAAATACATTTTTTTAATATCTAAAAATATTTAATGCTGTATTTAGGCCACTTTAAAAATGAATGTTGCAAGAAACACTTAACAACTTTCTCACGTGCCATTATTTCACGTAAACGTGCCATTATAGATAAAAAAAACTGGATACAAAATCCGCTTAATTTCTTAAAATCGTTTTAATCAAATCTTAAATTTTAAAAAATCAGATCCGACAGAGAAAAATAATAATTATTTTTTAATTAACTCCAGAATCTCTGTTACATCATCTTGAGTTGTGTATGACGAACGTATTTTGAGGAAACTCTGATTAATTAATTTTTCAATAACTCCCGAACAGCCATTATCGGAGATACAACGTACAGTATGTTTTGTATGAGTACTTATAGACTACACTTTAGAATGAATTGATTAAAATATTTAAACCTGATTTTGTTGAAATCCCAACTCAAACAATTTATTTGACAAAACGTGCTTCACAATCCTTTTAGGAAAATTAAAAATTATTTTGAGAAATATTTAAAAAACCGATTGATTTGAAATAGAAAACATAAGATAAATTGATGATAGAAAACATTTTCTATGCGCACATTCTATACATTTTAAATTCCATGTATTTAGACAAATATTGGCATTCAGTCTATACAAAAAATTTCATTAAAATCGGTCAATTAGATTATGTTTTGCACGGGAAAATAGACAGACAAAAAATATTGGATTCAAGCTACTTGAAAACCGACAGATTCATTAAAATATCAATATCTGTTTTTCCACGATCACCATACACTCTATACGTCGTGGAGGTCAAATAAAGTTCTGTGCTGTAAGATCCAAGATAAGTCTGAAGTTATTAGAGTTGGTCTGTGATGTAAGGCAGAGTGACCACATCTCTTGAGAGCACTAGAACTTCCACCCTTATCCGAGGCCTGCGCACAGTTCACAGGTTTCTTTAACTTAATGTACCACCCTCCCAACCCCCGATAGCCTTTTATACGAGTTTTTTGAGTTTACCTTTGTTACGTAGAACATCATAAAGGTTATTGAGTGTATATTTCTTTGTTTAGTGTAGACAAGACATTTTCTATAATGTCCGTTTTCGCGGTTTTTACTTAATGTTAAACAATTCTGCTTAATATATTAATATTATTAATATATTAATATATATATATATATATATATATATATATATATATATATATATATATATATATATATATATATATATATATATATATATATATATATATATATATATATATATATATATATCTATAACCTACATCCCTTGCAATCACACACATTGTATCACCTTTCAGTGGTGAATACACTTTTCAATTGTCTACCAGCTGGCATGTCCAATTTCAAATCAATGAAGTACTTGGCTGTGAATAGTAATAACGATTAGATCAAATATGGATAATAGCTGAAAGTTTATTTGTTCATTTAAAATAAGGGTGTTTGAAAAAGAACTCCCCAGTTTTAATGTGCCCTAGAATCTGTACAAAGTGACTTACAATATTCTAGTTTGTGGTTTTTAATTCATCAACTGTCCAAGTTTTGCTCACATAAATGTGAGAATTCAGTTCTTGAATTTGGCAGGCCTGAGTGACCTTGAGAATAACGGTGACAGTTCAGGCATTCAGTGCGCGTCAAAGAAGTTTTCATTAATTTCACTACATCAACGAAGCTTTTCATTAATTACACTACATCATCGAGGTTTTTCATTAATTACACTACATCCACGAAGTTTGTTCTTAATTACACTACATCAACGAAGTTTTTCTTTATTACAC
>CM040184.1:7807181-7864681 GCA_022606455.1 Callitettix versicolor
TATATATATATATATATAAACATATATATAATTTTTTTATGTTTCTACTTTTCACTGCGATGTTTTTAATTTTATGCTGATTTTTTCAGTTTAAATTCCCCCCATATAACTAAATAATTCCCCCATATATTACGTATTTATGTCATAACGGTAACATAAACATTTTGTGTCACCTGAAGCAAATATTTTTAGCATTATAACCAGAACCGACCTTTTTTGGGGGGGGCGAAGTCGGGCGGCTCTAGGTCGCTTAGCTCAGTTAGGGCGCCGCTGTCTGGGTTTTTAAAGTTAACAAAATAATTTTTTTTTAAATAATCTTAAAATTAATGGATTTATGTATTAAGATTAAGATAAATGATATTCAAATTTATTTCAAAAGTATATGTATACACGTGTTAATAGCGCGTGCTTTACGTAGGCGTCACAGTAAGTTTTGCCCGACCTGTCCAAAAGTGTAAGACCGGCACTGACTATAATCACCATATACTTACATGATTTAAGCGTTTAGAAAGCAATGAATAAGCTCCAAATCATGCACCATGCACCATATTAGGTATTTGTACTTTTAGAATTTACAATGGACTTATGAAACAGTTAAACAACTTTTATAGTTACAAAGTTTTATTGTGCAAATTGGCAAATTTCAACAACAACTGAAAAAAGGTGAAAAAACTAAAATTTAGTTTAACGCAAAATAAATTTTTGTACAAAAGTGGTTTTTTTCTGAATAAAATGTTCACCTTAGGTTACAGTTTTTGAGTCAGTTCTCGTAATGAAAAAGTGGTAAATATACAAGACAGATAAAAAGCCTAATTTATCATACGGTACTTTCAGTAGCTTACGCCTATGATTTATCTTCTTCAAAATTTAATAAATCAGAAATATAATGATTTCATATTTTTTTATTAAGTAAATTGACTTGCTAACGGGGTAAAATAATATTAGTTAATGCATTTTCCTTACAGATTTTTAACGATAATAAAGTCATACATTATATTAAAGACTAAAAGTAAAGAGTGGATGACAAAAGTATTTTTTATTTAATAATATTTATAGGGTACTAATAAATAAGCACATATATGTAAGCCTATATTTCTAATACTTTAGGCAAAAATAAAAAAAATACATCTAATAAGAACTTCTATGTTAAAGAAAAGAACTGACAGTGTTCAGTCAAGTGTTTAATGAAGCGCGAGAGGTTTGCCGACCGTTCACTGCTTCCAGTAATTTCGCTTCTCTTAACTTTCGCCTTCTTACAAAAATATGTTGAAGTGTTATGGGAAGTCTTCTCGATTGGTTATTCAATATAGAAAACATTATAATCCTTTATAAGTTGTTAAAACGAAATATTAAAAAATTATAATGTTTAGTAACACATCGAAATGCAAAATTAAAATATATTTTGCCTTTTCAAGTGATAATAACATAATCTTAGCTAATATAAGTGTAAGTAAATTCACTGTACGCCCGGATCTGACAATGGCTTCGGTTACAATAAATCCGACGAAAATGGAAATGTCCTAAAAAAAATAAACATTTACCACAGCTACAAATAAGGAAAAATGAAATGATAGTTTGTATATTTCCACAACTTTTTTATTTGAGTCTTGCCGAAAAACTGTTTTACTTGTTAGAAAATTGTCAAGCCCACTTAGGAGACTGCAGTTAAAACAGTCAATAAGACATTTTTGTTTTTGGAAAACCCCGCTGCACAGGCTTAAGAACTACAAGGAAGGGATAATAACCTAGACATTGGTTTTAAAAGTGGTAAATAATCTGCACTTGTTAATTTAAAACTAATACAGATTTACTTCAGAATAAACGGCTTATTTCTAAATTCGCTAAATTATTTAATTTCTTTGATTTGCAAGATACAAACATTTTAATATATATAATATATATATATATATATATATATATATATATATATATATATATACATACATATATATATATATATATATATATATATATATATATAATAATAATAATTATTATTATTATTATCTGCGTATAGACCCTGTTGGATAACGCAAAGCACTCCGACTCATGTCTTGCTTTTCTAATCCTCCACACCGCCCTCATCCTGTGCCTATGGATCCTCTTCCGCTCCTCCGTCCATTTCACCCCTGCTCTCTTTGGGATTTCATTCTCTGGGACCTTCCAACCGAGCATCTTTCTCCTATATGCGTTTCTGACTTCAACGTCTGTTGAATCTATTTCTGCGTCATGTAGGTTTTATATATATATATATATATATATATATATATATATATATATATATATATAAAAAGCTACCATGGAGGTTATTTTGAAGGAAGAACTAAAATCTTGACGAAGATCCTTGGCCCGAGATTAACAGAAGATGGATACAGGTTGCACTCCCGGAAAACAACAGAGAAGATATCGAACCAGGCAGCAGATATCAGAAGAAAGAGGCTTCGGTTCTATGGACACATCAGTAGACTCCCAACAACGAGACTTGCCAACAGAATCCTTAAGTATATACAAGGTGTCAAATCAACAACGTCGTGGATCACACAAGTCAGAATAGACCTACATGACGCAGGAATAGACTCAACAGACCTTGAAGACAGGAACGCATACAGGCGAAAGATGCTCGGTTGGAAGGTTCCAGAGAATGAAATCCCAAAGAGAGTAGGGGTAAAATGGACGGAGGAGCGGAAGAGGATCCATGGAGACAGGATGAAGGAGGTGTGTAGGATTAGAAGGAGCAAGACATGAGTCGGAGTGCTTTGCGTGATCCAACAGGGTCTATACGGAGATAATATATATATATATATATATATATATATATATATATATATATATATATATATATATATATACAGTGATTTATAATGAATATTACGATTTCCACTAAGTATAATCGATGTCTGTTTGTGTGTATGTGTATTTTAAAACGTATTCTAACAACAAGCAAAAAAGTTACTTTATTATATTTACACTTACTGCTGACGTAATACAAGGTAACTTATAATAATATTTTTGTCTAATACTTTTTCTGAAAATCTGATTTCGTTTTTTATCACAATAAGCATTTTTAAAAAGCCCAGCTTAGCATAATAAATTATACATTTTAAAGAATAATTAATACAAAAATATTTTACGCTGTTACTTTGTTAAAATCCTAATCACCAGTATAACACAGATTTATAAAATAAATTTCAACTTTTTAAGATTTGAAATATCCGCCATTTTTAAACCGTTGTATGTTTTTGCTGGGTAAACAACGTATGAAAGGCATATTCAAAATAATTTTAATCAAGTTTATGTCAAATTAGACCAAAATTGCGAACGCTAGTGTGTTAAAACTTGTATAAATGAATTTGTAACGACTTTATAAAAAATTATCTAGTAGTCATGATCAGCGCTTATTTGAAAGTTTCTGATGTTCGGTCAGTGGTTATATTATATTATATATATATTATATTATAATATATATTATATATTATATTATATATTCGATTAACACAGGTATATTAGATTAGATTATATTCTAGAAGAAGGGATTTGTTCAACCCCAGGCACTGCGATCAACTGACCTATTGTGCAACTTACCTCTTAAAATACCTAGTTCAGCAGATTGGTGCCCCTAATAAGTTCCAACAACCCAATGACTAGCTCATTCTGCTGAAGATCACTACGGTCTTGGAACACAGGTAACAAAAAGCATTTAGTTACGTACGTGTTGATTTAACAGTTTTCTTTTGTATTGTTTGTTTCGGATTTAAAGTATTAGTAAAAATGTCTATTTGTTTTTAATTTTAATGAATGTGTTACTGTGACTGAAGTATGCTTGCTTTCACTGAATGCCAACTAAAACAAAGACCATTAAAATAGGCCCAAAGCCACCAAACTGTGGTGTTTTGAAAATTTGCATCCCTTTATTTATTTGAATTGTTGAACACAAATAAATTCCAACGCTTTGACTCCGCTCGTAAACTGCAAATATTGCATAAAATGGAAAACATCCAGTAAATTTGGTCGCATTACAATGTGCGCGTTTCTGTGCAAATATGTCTCATAATCGTCATGTAACTGGTTTTAATGTACACCAATTTGCTGAGTCTGGATTGGTTAAGATTTTACCATTTTGTTTTTTAACTATTTTTTCCGTAAGCCTGAAAATGCAAAGTAATTTTTGTACTAAATAGCACTTTATATGTTTATATTTATTAGTCCTGATAATAGGCCGTATTTTAGACATTTTTTACTTGCACAACATATAGGTAATTTTATAAGAAAATTTTCATACTTTGGAATTTTAAGAGTAAAAGAAGAACATTACATAAACATATGTCAGAAGAAAAAGAAAATTTACTTGCCCAAATTTTCCAATCGTTAAACCGTAATGGTGTTTTTTTTAAACTATATTTAATTTAATGACTTAAATGATTAAAAATTTAGTGATAAATGGAATTAATTCGGTCCAATGTATGTAAATCCTATGATTCAAAATATATGGTGTGAAATACAAATAATTTCTATCAAAAATATCCTTTTTTACAGTGGACGTGAGATAATGTTTTGAAATTATTTATAAGTTCATTAAAGTTTCAAATACTACGTATAAAGAATTTTATCACAATACATTTTATGTAAATGAAGTCTGTTAAGCATAAATACAAATTTTAATAGACTTTTTTTAAGATTTTCTTGAAATTAACAAGTGAAATTTATCATTGTTTGGAAAATAGAGAAATATTTTAAAACAGAATTTGAAAATGACGCATAATATGAAGTTAATAAAATTATAATAAATAATTCTTAAAATAATCTACTTTATTTTTGACATGAAAGTGATTATTGTATTTCAAACAAAGCTGGGAAACATAACAAATTGTAATCACAAAACAAAACTATTAATAATGATTACATAACAAAAGTAATTTATTTATTACAAAAATAAATTTTGAAATTTTTAGTTGTATGTAAAACAAAATTTCAAAAACACGACAAATTAACATAACTACTTTTTAACAACATTACCTGAAACGTATTATTGTAACTTATCAGCTGTTCAGTGAAATCAGCTGATCGTTACGAATCAACATAAGCGACGGTAACATATGAGCCTTGCTATTAGCAAAATATACTGTTATATATCAATAAACATGTTAGTCTCATCGCGCGTCCCGCATAATCCAAAATCACAACCTGCCCTAAAACAAGATGCACGTTAAAATAAAGTAAACGAAAGACGCATGCTTTCTACAGAATTTGTAAGGTGCAATAATTTTTTGTTTCATTGTTTGCAGCACTGGCTCACCTGAACTTTACGTTGTTACTTTGTAATTCAAACAATTCTGTTCAACATTCTCTTTAAGTCGTATTGTAACGCAGTTCATATCCTTACAGAGTCAAAGATGCTTTTAAATTTCTTTAAGTGCACCTTCGTCCCAGATACACTCTTTGGAGTGGGTTCTATTACATAGAGCTGCAGTTTATCGGTTTAAATTTTATTTATTTATTTAATTGAATAGGAACATATGTACATTAATCTCTGTATTATTTCTTCTATTGTCTGTAAATGTTATTGGTTATCTTCTTTCCCAGTCCTTGGAGTCCTGTTACCTTTGGTTCCTATTGCTGCTAACTCAGTTGGTTGCTCCAGTTGAAGTTCTCTTAAAGCTTCAAAAGTTATCGGCTGCGGGGTCTTGTCCAAACTGTTGCGGGGTCCAAGGGTCTGGTGCTAACTGCTGCACGGTCGTCCCTGTGCCTTCTGGAGTAACCTTTCAATGTAGTTACCTGGAGGTTTCCCGTATTACGCTGTCGGGTAGGCTAAACACACGGTTCTAGCTTCGGGTCGTTCGGTGAACTCTTCTTGCCACTAAACCCGGAGACGGCTGACTGTCTGGCGATCTGCGCTGGACTTATCTAACGGAAGAGTGGCTGACACCACACGTCGTTGCTGAACTCTTGATACGGAACTGGCATAGACCTAACAGGGTCTGTGTCGACGGGAATTCCAGTCGGCTCCACTTGCTGTTCTTCGGAACCGGAAGTCGACGGCCTGATGTGTCGTTACAGCATAGAGACCGGAGAGGAACTAAATAAGTTATCGGCTCAGCACGCTGGTATAACCCCAAAGGAAGGAATGACTATCGGCTCAGCACACCGGTATAGTCCACGGATGTACAGTCGGCTCAACACGCCGGTACCGCATCAGGATAGGAAGTTAGGGAGGGTTTGGGCTGGAGGAGCCCAACTGCCTTCTGGAGCGCTGTGCAGCTGCTTATATACTCTGGTTCTAATGGTGAGGTACTGATGCTGACAGTGGGATAAGATGTTACCTTGTTTATTTAGTGCATATCTGTACATTAGAGGTTATCAAGTTGTGTTTACTTAGCTTATCTCAACCTAAATAAACTAGGGTTTAAATCACTTCATTACAGTATAATGATTAAATAATGATTGCACATTTACATGTTGACTTAGTGTTTATTAATTTTGTATTGAAGTTGCAGTAGAAGAATAGCATTACTGATTTCTTACACAAACTGTTTCTAACTATAATGTATTTACCGTTTAAAGTTTATATTTTATTCAAATTAGATTAATGAAGACGGAAAATCAGATTTAACAGAAAGGGTAAAGCTAACGGCAGTAAATGCAAGGCTACGACCTTGAGGTCCGAACACTTTCGATTATCAGCCAGACCGAAAACCATGCCCTTTAGTCATTTTTATGTGTTTATATATATATATATATATATATATATATATATATATATATGTGTGTGTGTGTGTATAAGTTAATATGTATATACGTATACCTTCATGGATGAAAAAATGTGAATCATATTGAAATACGGTGTACATTCGATTGACACTTTTTCTAGAAATAATTGTGTCAAATATATATAATACAGAATTTGAAAAGAAAAAAAATCCCCAAGAGCGATTTATTTTTCCTAAATAAAAATTGAATTTTTATAAAATTACTTGAATAAATATTGTATATAACTTATTAACGTTAATTGGTTAAACGATTTTGAGAAATTCTGAATAATTTCCAGACGTTTTATATTAGCTTTAAACGGGATATTTCAAGAAATACAAGTCCTAGCGTTTCTGGTGGGTGCGTAAAGTTTTTCGTTTTATATTTTGAAGAACATATGCAATCAAGTAAAGAAAATATCTAAACTTTTACAAAATTACGATTCGATTGGAAAATACTAGTTTTGTATTTTTTAAAATTTAAAATAATAAAAAAGTCCGAAAGAACACGTTTAAAAACTTTTTATTTTTATGTGACATTTCAGTAAATGTTATGTTTAACTTTTAAATAAACCCTAGAATAAACGTTTCAGATTTGTCTTAGAAACGTGTACGTAAACATCTGTACTTTGGAAAAAATATCTATGAAAACAAAGGTATATTTTTTACAGAATCAAAATTTATGTTATATTTTTATCTTTTAAACATCTATTCAAAGTAATTTATATAACTTTATTTTATCAAGTATAATGTGAAATATAATACTTGGATATGTCTGACTTTAATTAACTATGTTCGATCTAATTATAATAGCCTACTATAAATTCGATAATAATATTTAACTATATCAATAAAAGTGCTAATAGTGAATAATTAAACATCATTCATAGTTAATTAAAGACAGACATATACAAGTATTATAATTCACATTATAAATAGTAAAATAAAGTGATAAACATATGTTATATTTTGATCTTTTAAACAGATATTCAAATCATTTTATTAAATCACTTTATTTTATCAAGTATAATCTGAATTATAATACTTGTATATTTCTGTCTTTAATTAACTATGAATGATGTTTAATTATTCACTATTAATAATTTTATTTATATAGTTAAGTATATTGTATTATAATTAGATCGAAAAATGTTGATAAAGTAGTAGGAGAAGTATTTTAATAGCATTTTTAATTGTTAACCTATTTAAAAGTCCTTGTTATTTTAAATTTTTTTGTAAATGGACGTTTCCTTTCCCTCTCTTCAGAAAATAAGTCAAGCTATCCTTATTAGGTCTAATCCCAGTTTTTTTGTAAAACCTTATTTCTAATTTCGTGTTTACTGTAAAATTTCACATGACATTTTGAGGTATATATATTAAAAGGCAGATACTAAACTCTGAGATAATCAATTCATATACTCTACTTGTCGCTATACTGATAAAACGTTGCAAAGAAAGTGTATTGTTGAGACAAACTAAGTCTTTATTTTACGTTGTGACGGAAACAATCAACCTAACCTAACCTAACTAGTAGGAAAACAGATTTTAAATTGGTCCATTATATATTTCATCTTACAATATAACGAAAATAAGCTGCAAAAAATTAAATTAATTGAGGCAATGTAATATTGTCTCGCAAAAATATTGTCTCGCTTATAAGAATACAAATCTCTCCAGCTTTATAATAATTATTTATTCATGTAGACTTTTTAGAAATCAAAAGGGAATAACTACTTTCATAGGTACCAAACAACTAAAGTGACCATTGAAAGTGTTTAAGTTTTGCTTTAATTAACAACATTTTTGGTGATAATTATCTAAACAAAAACCAAAAAATGGTAAGAAATTCCTACCCTACAATTAAAAAAGTTGATAAATCACCTTTGCAACCCGCTAAAAATCACTTAGACAAAAATAACTTTATTGGACAATGTTAATCTTTACACTAAGCCTCAACGTGCTTTTCCCTTCGAAATAGCTATCTGATTACAGTGACACATATATTTGATAAATACTGAAATGTGCTTGGATCAAGAAATCTCTCAGTTTGATGTTTTTTTTGTTAATAAAAAGTAAAATATAACAATAAATAATAATTGATTGGATTCAAAATACCTCAGAAAACAAAACGTTTTCCAATCCTATATTGAATGTAATACTATATGTATACAAATACAACTATATGTGAACATTTTTTTTTTTTTTTTTTGTTTAACGTCCGACTATTGTGCACACTTGGGCTAATGTAGACGATGGGATGAGATGAACAACTATATATATATATATATATATATATATATATATATATATATATATATATATATATATATATATTTATTTTTAGGCATATACAATTAATTTTAACCCGATATGCATTGGCTACATTCTAGCACTGTATGATTTTTTTCAACGTCGGGATCCTTGTTCGATATGGCTAATGCACCGGTCATGCGTGATGCGTCTCTGAATTGCGCACCTTAAGGTCCTTAAATCGAACCGAAGTTACTCCCGTTGATTTTCCCTTACCGTTAACACTGATCCCTCCTTCTCACTATTAACTGGTAATAAGTAAGGACCTTAAAAAATTATACTGTTTTTTTAAGATTTGAAATAGTAGACATTTTGAAACTGTGAAACGAATTTTACTGTGTAACGGCCTTGTCCAAGCTATGTTAAACTAAAATCTATATTTGTGGTAAGTTTTAATCAACTGAAACAAAAATGGAGAAAAAATATGCACGCGCGCGCGCGCACGCACACACACACACACACACACACACACACACACACACACACACACACACACACACACACATATACATACATACACACAATACAAACAATTGTGTAATTATAAATAATAATTATGTGTAATATATATATATATATATATATATATATATATATATATATATAATATATTATATATTATGTATATCGTATAAAATTTTAAGAGCCTAGGTTTTTGGGCTTACCATAATAGCAGGTCTAGTATCTCATTTTTTATTGAGAATTTGTTAAAAAATAATATTACGTAATCTAATTTTTTTTACATTAAATTTTGAATTATTAAGTAATAGAAATTCATATTTAAACTACAAAATTCTGATAAAACCCAGATTAGATCAGATCACTGAAGTGAACAATATTGAAATAATATTTTTTGTAATACGATTAATGTTTACGTTTACTGGTTTTTGTTTGGGCTACATACTGTAATGAAATAACTGTTTGATTTCAGTTAAATTTCCATTTGTTCTTTTAATCGTAACATATTTCTGTTAAAACGATATCAGTATTCATGCTATAACTAACATGAATACTAACATTTAAAAAAAACCGTATTCCCCGAATATTCTTAATAAGTTGTCTAGTCACTCCACCACAGCGCTCTTAAGCCTCGTAACTTTTCTGTCAATTTATCCGGTATCAGTAATACTTCGGAAAAATATTAATTAACCAACTTTTTTTTGAAAATTGTATGTTCTTTTTCCTTGGAACAGTCAAAATTATGATAGGTCTTGACATTCAGCCAGTGTTAAAAAAATAGCCAGCAGCTATTTACATTCATCATTGTAGCCGCCATCTTGAAACGGAAGTGAATGAAAACAATATTACACATACGTCTTACACAAGGTATATGCATACCGAATTTCAAAATAGTCGGTCAATACCTTTGCCGATTAATGCTTTAATGTTTTTTTCTAAATGATTTTTGAAAATATTTTGTTTTAAATACTATTTAAAACTAAAACTACTAACACACTTGTTTAAAAGTTAACAATAACAGTTTTGATGAATTAAAACTTGTAATTAGTTATTACGTATGCAAGCTAAAAAAAATTAATTATCGCTTTGATATCGGAAAGCATTTTTGAACTAAAAACTTTTATGGTAGCGGCTGACAAAACATGATTATAAACATTTTCTTTCGCGTCACGATTAATTATATAATATATAAAATCGATTATGTAATATATATAATCGATTATATAATATAAAATTGATAATATAAATATAATTGTTCTTGTATATATGTAGACTTGGGTAAATATGTAGTTTAGCATGTACTGGATTTTTCGATATTTTTTTACTGAAACGGTTTATTACATCCAGGTTTAAAGCAATCATCCAATAATATAAAAAGGCGTGGAAACCACGAGAAGTACGATAAAAATAGAAAATAAAAGTGACCAACATAACCTCAAAATTGCTACCGCGTGAAAGTCAGTAACATGTTGTAGATCGGTAAAACGATAAAAATACGTCTTTTGAGTGATAAAAAAACTTTAATTTGTTTTTAGAAAAAGAACACTCCATAAATTAACTGACACGGTTGTTAGGCCTAACACGATGGTGTGTGAAAAAACCTTTATTTGTTTAAAAAGAATACTTCATAATCTAACTGACAAGGTTGTTGTGTCTAACACTGTAATGTGTGAAAAAAATATATCTTTTAAAGAATACTCCATTACCTAACTGACACGGTTGTTGGGCCTAACACGGTTATGCGTGAAAAAACTTTTATTTTTTAAAAAAGAATACTCCATATCCTAACTATCACGGTTATTAGACCTAACAAGGTGATGCGTGAAAAAAACTTTTATTTTTTTAAAAATAATACTGCATAACCTAACTGACAAGGTTGTTGTGTCTAACAATGGATTACCTGTCGACGGTTTTTGCTTCCGCCGTACGACGGTTGCAATAAAACGATTAATAATGCAAATATTGCCGCACTTCGAACACGAAAACGAATCTTTAAAGATGCCGTGGTTAATAAGAAAATGGACATCACGACCGTAATTCAAACCTAAAAACTCAAATAGAGGAAAATCGCAAAGTTTACAAATAATAGCGGCCATTTTAACGATGTTTCGTTAACAAGCACAAACACTATAATAAATAATAAATCATATTTAGTAATGCCTGTCAGATTCTGTATCGCGCATGAGCAGTAAGTACACGTACATAACAAGAATACGCATGTCCGGTAAATCAGAGAATGAATAGTAGTATCTTCAATTCAATGTAAACAGTAACGTAATGTGAACATATATAGTTCCGTAAAAATTGGCTTAAAATCGTATGTATTCTTTAAAAAATTATTTTCCGCGGGTGAATATGTGTTCATCAGGTAATAATTTATAAAATAAAACAAAACAATAAGGCTATTCAAAAATCACTATTCTTACAGGACATGCTACAATACATAAATACCTAGACTTGAATTTATTACTTCTAAACAGCTGATTTCGCACAAAAACTGTTGCTTCAATATCACTTCAAATTGATGTTATGTTTATTGTTCTTGTTAATTTTAAAAATTTGTTTTTCTAAATTTGCGTAGTTAAATTATTTAACCCTAGCGGCAAATTGGCCGCAATCTTTTACTTTCGCATCTCACGGTAGGTATCGCTGGAGAAATGTTTTCAGGGCTTTGAGTATTTGTCAAGACCACTTTGAGGGACACGAACTGTATAAAAATAATACCAACTTATCTTCAGTCCGTCTGGAAATAAGGCATGAATGCGAGATAGTTACGTCTGCGGCCAAGTTGCCACGGCGCGCCCAATCGTGTAATTACTTTCGTAGCCTTATTATCACTATATTTTTGCATACATAGTCACTTTTACCCTCCTTATTTAGTGTTTAGTATTTTAGTTTAGTATTTTTACCGTGTTTCTATTCTATTGACGAAGATCCCAAAAAGTAAATTTGGATTATAAAGCTACAACATGTGCGTTGATCCTGTTGATCAACTGTGTGCCCCCAACTCGACATCCCAAACCACGAGACTTTGGACAATGGCCCTTTTTTATCGGCATTTAGACATTGCCGGAATAAATGCAAATATAATTTAAAAATTCAACCATTTGGATTACAATGAGCGAAGACGAAACTTTTTGAAAAAATTGGCATTCAGTTTCATGAGTGGACACTTGAAAGTTAGAGCAAAAGATCTTCAAAATATTTTTGGCAAATATACGTTACTGGAAAAATCAACAGGCTCAATTACCAACACAGCCTGTTATACTTGCGAACCACACAAAAATAACAGAACAAAACGTGTCTGCAAAGAATTTTAAACGTTAAAATATCTGCAAATCACAGCAAGATGGCCGCTGTTTGCACAAACTGATTGCACGAAGCTGAAGCAGTGGACGTTGATTCAGATTAAATTTGTAAATATTAATTTTTAAATTTTTGTTTATAAATTTAATTTTTTATAAGTGTGACCACTAAAAATTCCGTAATATTTGTCATGTTTCTTGTATAAAATGAAATCCTTTTTCAGACAAGTGTTTGTATTCATTAACTTATTATAACATATTATATATATATATATATATATATATATATATATATATGTGTGTGTGTGTGTGTGTGTGTACACTGTGTATTGTATATAAAATAGTATATAGGATAAAATACAGCTCACAAACGACATAGAACTGGTTCGACTTGGTTTAGACGTACAGGAAAAATAAAAACCGTTTGTCACTCTCCTGTTAATTGCTCGGGCTGCTAAGCTCTTCGATGTCATGGTCACGCCAGGTATGGACTCTTCAAATCCGAATCTTCGATGTGTTACTTTATTTCCCTCGTAGCAACGACTATGAATACATCACAATTTCCCTGGAGGACAGAATCAAACAAAGACCAAAAGGCAGATGATAGTATAAAGGGCGAAACGTTTGACGAGACGAGTTTAATACAGACCCTGCAAGAGGGTATCGTGTCAAACCTGAAGGATTGAATGGATTGGGCAGGAGTGGAAACTATTGTAGATCACTTTAAAACTTATAATGCGATGTATCAAATGGTTCGAAAATTTTTGTCAAGAGGTAAACCCAGGTGTAGCCTATTGGTGGACGGATCATATTGTAGAGTTGACAGAAATATTTGAGATTAAAGCGTCGGGCCCATATATCACGAAATAGACGGGAAGCTCAGAAACATGAAAATGCTGACGCCATTAGTTCAATGCTGGAGAGATTTGTGCCAGAAAATCAATCAGGATCTTTGAGGTAAAGGATAAGAACTAGCTACCAGTAAGTTTAATGCCTTTCGTGGCAACCATTTGATGGATGGTACAAAACACTGTACAAAACACTGTTGATGTTTTTCCCAAGCAACCTATTCGACAAGATGTTAGTCCCGCAGTAAATGTGGATGAGGTCTCATTTTTGATAAAATGTACAGGCGGCTGGTGGTAGGCACATTAATATAAGGGACCTGATAAAGTACCAGCAGAAGTGTGCAAAGTTGCTGTTCAACATTGTCCGCAACTGGTGCTGCAGATGTACAACGCATGCGTTAAAACAGAATTTGGCAACTTGGTGGAAGATAGTGGGAAAGGTGATGGAAAAGATGATGAGAAACCCTAACCTAACCTAACCTAACGTACACAAAATATTGATGTACAAAGTTTGTATTAATTAAATGTAAACCTTGGGAAGTACTGTATAATGAGAAAGTAAAGACTGTTTGGAGATACTTTACTCGAAATTTTAATGTCTGTTCCATTTAATGTGCGATCTGAATTAAAATAAAACAATAAATATTCATAAAATTACACAATAAATGTAAGAAGGAAGGTTATGTATTTCACTTTTATTAAATGAAACAATTGCTTCATTTGTATTTGTATTGCGTTTTCAATTTTCAAGTTTACAACTTAACCACTGCAACTTATGAAAACCACCCTTTTTTCTAAATTAAAAAAAAAAACAATTTCGTTGTAATTAGAGAAAATAACATTTGTGATGATTGTGTAAGCTGTACTTGGGAAATGAGGTTATGTTACTTCGTAGCCTATTACCTTCCATTATCGTCACTCAAGCTTGTTATCTGACTTTCACCACAGACTGAGGCTTAAATTACTTTAAATTTTCATCCAAGAAAAACATCATGTCTCATTGTTTACTAAATGTTACTTATTCCGTTCATTATATTTGAAAGCTTTGCTTTAAAAATTAGAATAAATATAGTAATTTAAAAAAACTGCTCAAAACAAAATTTTTCGATTAAACAACTTAACCTGCGTATTGTACTTTCATTAATTTAAAATAAACTGAATTATTTTAAGAAATTCAATTTATTACGTAAAGTGTATAAAATAAATATACTAACTTTGAAATATTATCTCTTAAATACAATTAATTGACGATAATGTAGAATTTTTGTGAATTAAAATAAAACAAAAAACATCATCTCTATCCCTTTGATATCCACTGAATCCAAAAAAATGTATTTTATTTGGATGTCTGTCCGGTTGTGTGTGTGTGTGTTTGTGTGTGTGTTTGTGTGTGTGTTTATGTGTGTGTTTGTGTGTGTGTGTTTATGTGTGTGTGTTTATGTGTGTGTTTGTGTGGGTGTTTGTGTTTGTGTGTATGTGTGTTTGTGTGTGTTTGTGTTTGTGTGTGTGTTTGTGTGTGTGTGTGTGTTTGTGTTTGTATGTGTGGGTTTGTGTGTGTTTGTGTGTGTATGTGTTTGTGTGTGTTTGTGTGTGTGTGTGTTTGTGTGTGTTTGTGTGTGTGTTTATGTGTGTGTTTGTGTGTGTTTGTGTGGGTGTTTGTGTTTGTGTGTATGTGCGTTTATGTGTGTTTGTGTTTGTGCGTGTGTTTGTGTGTGTGTTTGTGTGTGTGTTTGTGTGTGTGTTTGTGTGTGTTTGTTTGTGTGTTTGTGTGTTTGTGTGTGTGTGTTTGTGTGTGTTTGTGTGTGTTTGTGTGTGTGTTTGTCTGTGTGTTTATGTGTGTGTTTGTGTGGGTGTTTGTGTGTATGTGTGTTTGTGTTTGTGTGTGTGTTTGTGTTTGTATGTGTGTGTTTGTGTGTGTGTGTGTGTGTTTGTGTGTGTGTGTTTGTGTGTTTGTGTGTGTGTTTGTGTGTGTTTGTGTGTGTTTGTGTGTGTGTTTGTGTGTGTTTGTGTGTGTGTTTGTGTGTGTGTTTGTCTGTGTGTTTATGTGTGTGTTTGTGTGGGTGTTTGTGTGTATGTGTGTTTGTGTTTTTTGTGTGTGTTTGTGTGTGTTTGTGTGTGTGTTTGTGTGTGTGTTTGTCTGTGTGTTTATGTGTGTGTTTGTGTGGGTGTTTGTGTGTGTGTTTGTCTGTGTGTTTATGTGTGTGTTTGTGTGGGTGTTTGTGTGTATGTGTGTTTGTGTTTGTGTGTGTTTGTGTTTGTATGTGTGTGTTTGTGTGTGTGTGTGTGTGTGTTTGTGTGTGTGTTTGTGTGTGTGTGTGTGTGTGTGTGTTGAACAATAACATGATGGTAGCAACATTAAATTATTCTTGTGAATTCTACAAATATTGCTATATTTTAGACTTAAAAACAACTGTAACTTCACAATTAGTTAGAACCTATCATCTTGTTACTTCAAAAATTTGCATTGAATTAATTACTGACTAATTTGCAAAGTAAATCCTCCATGCTCAATGTAATGTAAAAATGTAATAATAATGTCGCAAAATTTTTCTGTTAAAAATTGTATAAAATCGTTACTTAATAAATGTTGTGTGGGTTAATATTAGGCTTACTTAATTTTTTTAAATTATTGTAATTATATTACACCTGAGGCATATTAAATAGGAATATTTTATACTTTTCTGTAAATATATTCTCATTTTCACATAAAAACCTACTTTAGACTAACCTCACCCCATTACAGTAGTAGGTATAAGAAAAAAAATATATTTAGACTATAATGCTTAGTTGTAAGTTTTCTTTGGTCTGTAAGTAGACATAGACATATTATTTAGATATTTGCAAAATATTACTAGATCTACCAATGTTACAACCAAGTAGCCTACTTTAATATTAAAAATAAACTGATATCTTAGTGATATGTAAAAATTTATTACTAATACATTAGTTTCAGTTTACTATTATTAATATAGTAATTATTATAAAAGTGATTGTTGGTCCTCCAACTATTTGTCATGTACAATAATTGTTAATATTCTAAGTTATAAATAATGTGAAATCTTAAAATTATAGTAACACACTCATGGGTTTACTAACCTTCTTCCAGTCCTGTTTTCTTCAATCCAACAGAATTTTGGTCCGTAACAATATTTTATCAATATATTTCAAAACTTGTATTTGTTTCTACATCTCAATTCTTCATTGAACTACTTTTTGTAATAGAAAAATCCAGACACAAATGAACAAAATACATTATGGTTATCAACATTGGCATAACCTCAACCTAGGAAAAAGCAGTTCACTTTGCATTTTTCACAGGAAAAATTGAATTTGAAGACGCATTCATATACAATAAAGTATCGTATTAATATGTCACTCAGCTCGCATTTCAACATATTAGAAACGTTTCAACACAGTACTTAATATTTCATATTTTTTAAAAATCTGCAATGAATCTAATATACTTCTTCCAGTCTTGTTTTCTCCAATCCAACAGAATTTTTGTTCGTAACAATATATTTCAAAACTTGTATTTGTTTTTACATCTCAACTCTTCCTTAAACTACGTTTTCTAATAGAAAAATCCAGACACAAATGAACAAAATACATTATGGATATCAACACTGACATAACCTCAACCTAGGAAAAAGCAGTTTACTTCGCATTTTTCACTCGAAAAATTGAAATTTAAGACGCATTCATATACAATAAAGTATCGTATTAATAATATCACTCTGCTCGCACTTACAATACATTAGAAACTTTTCAACACAGTACTTAATATTTCATATTTTTTCAAAGTTTGCAATGAATCTAATGCATTCCAACATTGCCGCTTATAAGACAACACACAGTTTTCTAAACCCAAATATTCCAGCGTTCTGTAAACCTGATTTCTTGCCTCCGTGGAGGTCAAAACTCGAAGCGGAGGCAAATTCTCGCTCTGGAGGCATATCCTAATAAATGACATGTATAAAGAGGCAATGTTTAAGAATGGCAAATCTATATATATATATATATATATATATATATATATATATATATATATATATATATATATATATATATATATATATATGGATATATATATATATATATATATATATATATATATATATATATATATATATATATATATATATATATATGATGGACGTTTTGTTTTCAAGTATCGATTGAGACAAAAATCGTTATCGGTATCGATACTAAAAATCAGTTTCGATACCACCAATTCTTTCCGCTAGATATAGCGACGATGTTATGACCAAGTTAGTTTGAACGCCATGTTGAAAATACAAAGCTGTTGTTGTTTCATTTTATTTTACCAATTTTTCTTTTTAGACGTTGATTAGAAAGATAAGACCACTAATTTTAATTATATTAGTAAATACAAAAAAAAAATGTATGTATTAAAACAAGGTACCGATTAACACAGATATCTGCTAGACTTACGGATAAAACCTATTTGTATTTCAGCGCAAGGAACTTTAATGGTGTAAATTTTGATATGGCTTGTTGATAGGGTTGTAAGTTTATAGTCAAGTAAATCAATTAATTGTCTTTACCGATTAATTTTGCAATTTATATGTATACATTTTACTCTATGTTCCTTTACACAAAGAACTTGCGATGTTTATGTCATCGCCTATCACCTGATGTGTGACATATTTTCCCGAATGTTTTGCTTACTCTAAATCATATTATGAACTAGGTGTAGGTGAACGAGTGTAGGTTTTTTTAATTCACGAATGGCATCTAACGTGGCAGTATTATGGCCAGTGTGTTAAAACTAAGGTACGATTTAATGGTCAACAACGCACCAAATGGAAAGAGTATCACAGTTCACCTACTTGGATACCATGGTCAATGAGGATTGGGAACATTTACAAGAGGAAGGGTGCAGAATAGAGAAAGCAAAGACCGCCTTCAATCAAATGGCTAAACTGTTAAAAAATTATAACCTCAACATCGATACCAAAATCAGACTCCTTCGGTGTTATATTTCTCGATACTGTTCTATAGACTAGAACCGTGCACACTAACCGAGTCAATACAAATAAGAATCGAAGCCTTCGAAATGTGGCTCTATAGGAGAGTGTTGAGAATCTCATGAGAGTCACTAACACCACCAAGAGAAGAAAACCTGAATATCGTGGACAACAATATATGAGAAACAAATATTGGCTTTTAGGGCGGCAGTATAAATTAGATTTATTTAACACAGTAAGGTATTTTGAGACATTGTTGGTATACTATAGCATGCTAATAATAACGTCCACAAACTCCTGAACATTGAATAAGTTGAAGAAGCAATAAGTTCACGAAAGCATTCGCCAAAAACACATGAATAACTCTGTGTAGGAGATAATCAGAAGTAGAATTGGGGAGATGGGACTCAAGAGTAATGGGACTCAAGAGATGGGACCCAGTACAATCATGCTCACCTTCAATAACGACAAGAATGTTTGTATTTGCGAGTGTACTTAGTCATTTGTAGAAGTGACTTCAAAATACAATGCCATTATTTTAGATAAATACTACTAGATATCTTTTGTACTTAGTTGTACTTAAACAAAATTTAAAAATAAAAAAAAACATAAAAATATATTTTGCTTTATATCACAGAACACCTAGTCATACTTTTATCTAATTTAACAAAATTAAAGTCATTTTATCTATCAGTAGATGTGGAGATATTTTTTGTATTAATATTTACTAAGGTTGGTAAGGTATTGATGCTGGCTTATAAAAAGGAAATGTATCAATAGGGCTGAAACATAGGACGAACCATTATCCCATGCTAAGGTAAAACAGCATACGCTGAGGGCTGCATGGCTAAGGGGAAGCTTAGCTCTGCAAACTCTGGATACCGGGCGACCTCCAGTTTCAATTTAGACTTACATATGAATGCTGGGCTCTGTCTGTGTGGACACTTTCCTCCCTAGCTATTCGTGGGAACTTCAATGAAAACTAAACTGTAACTCATAAAATTCAAAACTATGGAGTATTTCCCGATGTGATCCTTGGTGGTGAGAATCAGGATAAGGAGGATAATGGGGGTTGTATTAAATCCCGTGTATTTTTTTTTTTTTTTTTGGAGTTTAACGTCCGACTATTGTGCACACTTGGGCTAATGCAGACGGTGGGGATGATTTATAGCGTATGAAAATGCCAAGCCCTCGCCGGGAATCGAACCCGGGTCCTCGGGGTGAAAGTCTAGTACGCTATCCACTAGACCACCGAGGCGGCTGCCCCGTGTAATATACCAGTTGTGGATAACAGCAGAATGCAGACCCATTCGACTTGCTAGAGATGTTTCACTCCCCAGAAGGATGAGAGTAGTTAATCTACAGTAAGGCGGCAACTGCTGTTTTACGGAGGATGCTTAAGCAGGCAGAAGTTGACGTTGCTCTTGTACAAGAACCTTGGGCGACGGATGGCAGAATAGCAGGACTGTCTGTAAGTGGAAATAAGTCAGTTTACAACAGCTACTGGGCATGGATCTGGAATAATATTGAAATACTAATGTTGTCTTCTCTAAGCTCCAGAGATTACACAGTAATCAGTTCTAATTTACGTGTGGGATCTAGGAGCGAAAGGGTTTTATTCACCTTTGCATGCTTCCCATACGACGATATGGACAGCTTCCTACCCGTCAGCTTTCGAAAGGTTGAAGAAAGTTTATTAATGACTGCGAATGACTGTGTTCTGAAGAACTTGAAATGGGCATTCATGAAGGCCTACCGATTCATTCATACCGATAGTCATGCAGCAATAAAAGCACTTGCAACTTCTATAATTCAGTCCAAGCTGGTCTGGAAATGTCGAGACAGCCTCAACACTCTGTCCCTGGATAACCGGATAACTTTTCACTGAGTTTCGGGCATAAGGGAGTTAAGTTTAATACGGATTCAGACCGTCTGGCTTAACTGGGATCTGCATCTGAGTTCATCGGATCTGAGTCGGCTTTAGAGATCTCTATATTGTTAGCTAGGATTGCTATTAATATGTGGATTAATAAGCAACATTAGGCAAGATAGGATAACTTTCGCGGGCATTCCCATAGCAAGCGCCTCTTAAACATTGTTCCATATAGAGAGCTTAAAGAGGGCGGCAGACTTTTGGGGCAAAGCACAACTCAAGAAAATGATGGGGTTTATTATTTGGCACGGTGATCTGAGGATAGGTATGTACCATGGATAAACCGTGTGTAGACTGTGCAGGAAAGGATACTGCAAGACACACAATTCATGATTGTGAGGCTTTTATTAGTAGGAGGCTAAGGCTTTTTGGTTTCCAGGACTAAGTATCTTCAACAGAATGAGCTAGTCAGTGGATTTTAAGGGCATCAATCTGTTAAAATAGTATTCAAGATTTAGTTGTACAATAGGTCCGTTGACTGCAGTGCTTGGGTGGGGTTGTATTATCCCTTCCACTAGTCTGAATCTAAGCTACTATAATTTATGATTGTTTCTTAAATTTATTTAAAATATTTTAATTATAGCTATTTTGGTAAATTGCTATAAAAGTGTAGGCAAATATTATCTGCATTTAATTTGTAGTCGTTTACTGTTAAATAGGGGACTCTATAATTCAGTCTAAGCTTGTCTGGGAATGTCGAGACAGCCTCAACGCTCTGTCCCTGGGTAACCGGATAACTCTTCACTGGGTTCCAGGCATAAGGAGGTTAAGAGTAATACGGATTCAGACAGACTGGCTAACTGGGATCTGCGGTATTGAACTGAACTTAAAATTGGTATTAATTTCACTGCCCCGAAATTGGGTGTTACCTAATAGAGTATCGAATTAAAATTCTCTAAAATTGCAAAGCATGAGCCTATTTGTCACAACAATTGCAAGTATGAGTATTATTTCTGTATAGTTTTTCTTGACAAAAGAAATAATTTCTGTTTGAAAACGAGTTGTTTTAGTAAAAAAGCCAATAGAACTCTACAAATTATTTTAAAGCGGTTTTTAATATTTATTTTATTTATTTGTAGGCTATACTATTATATTTTCTTAGCACGATAGCGCTGGAAAGTTTGATACGATTTAGCAAAAAAATTAATTTTGACAGTATCTTGGAAAATTGCAAAATGCAGACATACGTTCAGAAAAGCGGTAATTCAAAATTTTAAACGTTACAGCTCCTTTATTTAAATTTTCTTTTTGAAAATCTGTTGTCACAATCAAAGTCAATAACTGCAAAAATCATTATTTTAAATTTCTAATTTTCATTGCAATTACGAAAGCACACAAAAATATGACAGCTACAACTTATTCTGTAACGTTATAACTTTTTACAAGAAAAAATATCCTCACGTAATTTGAAATAAATGTTATTAACAATGGTCACAGTAAGCTTTAACAAAGGGACGGCAGCAAACTTTCTTTATTTGAACCAAGGGATACAACTTTGGACTTTCATTTGGAAAGTAAACCAACAATAAAACTTTCTTCGAGAGAAACCGTTTGCATTGTGCGTGTGGTAGATAAAGAATACGGGATTGTAATTTACGACATAATCAATTTAGAACGTCGAAAGAGTTTACAGTGTAGTCTATAAACACTCCATATTAGGAGATATGTTTATCTTCGCATATGTAAACGTAATCCGATATGTATATGTTTTACATATACATGATTATATATATGATCCTATTTTACATGTACAAACATTTTCTAGAGAACATGTTCAGTATTCATTTCACTGTCCCGATTATGAGTGTTACCCAATAGCGTATCAAATGAAAATTCTCTAAAGCACAAAAGATCAGGTTATTTGTCAAAACAACCACTTAATTTTCAAAAATGGTTTAAAGAAGTGTTTTATTTTTTGAAGTGAAAACTTCTTTAGCGACATTGTGCACTTTTTTTACATGGCCAAAAAACATTGAACTCGCGTTACATTTTATAGCGACACCGTCACCGCTACCACGATATATATATATATATATATATATATATATATATATATATATATATATATATGTGTGTGTGTGTGTGTGTGTGTGTGTACACTGTGTATAGTATATAGAATAGTATAGGATGCACGCCACGCGTATATAATATATAATATGTAGGGATTGTCGGCTTTGAGAACGGGCAAGGGCGATGTACCTCAGAGAGTGGAGGCCCAACTATCGTCTTCCTTCATCAGGAAGACTGACATTCTTAAGTAGATCCAAGAGATCCTCGGCCACATCAACAGTACTGATTATTTTTTTTTAAATCAAAGTTACAGTACTAACTTCCTTTATGACGCTGCTCATCCAAAATGAGTAAGCCTCTCACCGTCATAGCATGGAATGCAAATGGATTATCCAGTCGTAGAGCTGAGCTCCAACGTTTCCTCCTAGACCAAAATATCGATATTGCTCTAATATCAGAAACTCAGCTCTCACATAAGAAAACCTTCACTACTCCATGCAACAACATCTATCGCTCAGATCGCCCTCTTCCGACCAACTGTCGACATTCCGGTGGAACTGCAGTTTTGGTCCAAAGGCTCATCAAGCGTTACCGAATGACCCCCAATCATCAGTAGAGCATACCATAGTCCAAATCTACTTTCAAGGCATAAATTTCAGAATAATTTCTGCCTACATTCCTCCCTAACATGCTGTTACTATACGCACGTTTGAAACACTACTCAGCTCCGAAGAACCTACAGTTCTTATGGGCGATCTGAATTCCAAACATCCACAGTGGAACAGCCTTGTCAGTAATGAGCACGGCAATGTTCTACACCGATTTCACAAAAAACACCGAAATACTGTTGTTATCGGTCCGACAGTCCCTACATACTATCCCACACAACTAATCTCACGTCCTGATTTACTCGATATTGCTGTGCTAAAGAACTTCTCTTTTTTCCACCAACTAGCGTTGAACAACTCTTTTGTCCATCGATGATCTAAGCTCCGACCACAATCTCATATTACTTACTATAAGTAACCCACTCGGCCAGAGGTTACCATCCAACAACGGCAACACCAAACGAGTTGACTGAAGACGTTTTTCGGAATGCCAGAGCCCCAACAGATCTCTGCTCACCTGAAGACCTTGAGGTTGATATCCTTCAGTCAGCTATAGCCTCTGTTTGTTAATCTTTTGCCATATTACTAAAAGTATTCGGGAACTAGCATCACTTATAATAATAATAAAATGAAGTAATAACATATTATTATTATTATTATTATTATTATTATTATTACTGAACTACAAGTTAAACACAAAGATAAAAAATAAAGGGCTCAAGGACATAGAACAAAACCTGGAAGACCTAGGGATAACCGAGGAACAGTTGAGGAATGGGGAGGAGAAAGCCATACTCAAGGACAAGGAAATAAAACTCAACTTTAGAAAAGCAAGCGACCGAAAGGGCATGACAATCTCAGAAGAACTTAGGAAAAGGAGATCACAAAGGCTGAAGAGGTATTGGGAGGAACAACGCGCCAAGAAGATGAGACCTCGCTAATGACTGAATGTGCTCCAGTGTGGGCCTAACCCCCCCCCAAAAATGTTATTGTCTTGCTTTATAAGTGTTTAACATAAATATACAGGGATATATTTAACCAGATAAATTTTTGTTTACTGCGCAATGGTCGTTGAAGAAACAAAGATTTTTATTTTAAATTCCTAACTGAAAATTATGAGAAATATGAAGTTTCTAAAATGTATGCAATATTCTGTATACACAACTTAAGACCACTAATTTAAAATCACTACATTTTCGTTTTGATTTTTCTAAATTGATCCTTTTGTACCACAAACTTGCATTAAAAATGTCAGCTTCTTTTTTTTAGTTTAACGTCCATATTTTATACTAATGTGGACGAGGGATCTGCAATACCGGAAATAATAAAACTTACGGCAGTAACTACAAGTCTCGAGTCCACGACCTTGAGGTGCGCACTTCGGACCCAGCAGACTGACCGGTGGCTTTGCCCCATCGCCCCATTTCAGCATTTATATTGCCGAGGCATTGTCGTGTAGAATTTTTAAAATTACCCATTTCGGGGTCTGTAATCGAAATTTAGAAACGTGGAAGTAATTCTTGCACATTAAAGCTACCATCTCACTGTACGAGTACACCATATTTGAGCTCTTGATATTTTCGTGATGAGTTGCTTAGAACCTTACTTTTTGGACTAACACCAACTCAAAATTTTGAGGCGTAAGCGTATCTGTTCCCTCATATCTGCATACTAAATTTCAGTTTTGTTTATTTTACAATCATGTTGGATGTGTAACCGTCAAGTACACAGAGGAATTTAGTATATAAATACGTTTTTGTTCGTTTAGTAACAAATTTGATATTTTTTATAGTTGTCACGTTTCAAATCTTATACTCCATCTTCAGATTGTGTGTCATATTGTCACTTACAGTTAAAAAAACACACAAATAACAAAAAAATCCCTAATGTAATAACCACAACATATCTTAGAACGATATGCATATTTTGGCCATTGGATAACGGAATCCTTACGGCAGGATTTAATAAACACGTGACCACATTGTTAGTGACGTAATCAAAAGCCGATGTAAAAATATATTATTGGATGATTGCTTTAAACCTGGATGTAATAAACCGTTTCAGTAAAAAAATATCGAAAAATCCAGTACATGCTAAACTACATATTTACCCAAGTCTACATATATACAAGAACAATTATATTTATATTATCAATTTTATATTATATAATCAATTATATATATTACATAATCGATTTTATGTATTATATAATTATTCGTGACGCGAAAGAAAATGTTTATAATCATGTTTTGTCAGCCGCTACCATAAAAGTTTTTAATTCAAAAATGCTTTCCGATATCAAAGCGACAATTAATTTTTTTTAGCTTGCATACGTAATAACTAATTACAAGTTTTAATTCATTAAAACTGTTATTGTTAACTTTTAAACAAGTGTGTTAGTAGTTTTAGTTTTAAATAGTATTTAAAACAAAATATTTTCAAAAATCATTTAGAAAAAACATTAAAGCATTAATCGGCAAAGGTATTGACCGATTATTTTGAAATTCGGTATGCATATACCTTGTGTAAGACGTATGTGTAATATTGTTTTCATTCACTTCCGTTTCAAGATGGCGGCTACAATGATGAATGTAAATAGCTGCTGGCTATTTTTTGTAACACTGGCTGAATGTCAAGACCTATCATAATTTTGACTGTTCCAAGGAAAAAGAACATACAATTTTCAAAATAAAGTTGGTTAATTAATATTTATCCGAAGTATTACTGATACCGGATAAATTGACAGAAAAGTTACGAGGCTTAAGAGCGCTGTGGTGAAGTGACTAGACAACTTATTAAGAATATTCGGGGAATACGGTTTTTTTTAAATGTTAGTATTCATGTTAGTTATAGCATGAATACTGATATCGTTTTAACAGAAATATGTTACGATTTAAAGAACAAATGGAAATTTAACTGAAATCAAACAGTTATTTCATTACAGTATGTAGCCCAAACAAAAACCAGTAAACGTAAACATTAATCCTATTACAAAAAATATTATTTCAATATTGTTCACTTCAGTGATCTGATCTAATCTGGGTTTTATCAGAATTTTGTAGTTTAAATATGAATTTCTATTACTTAATAATTCAAAATTTAATGTAAAAAAATTAGATTACGTAATATTATTTTTTAACAAATTCTCAATAAAAAATGAGATACTAGACCTGCTATTATGGTAAGCCCAAAACCTAAGCTCTTAAAATTTTATACGATATACATAATATATAATATATTAATATATATATATTACACATAATTATTATTTATAATTACACAATTGTTTGTATTATGTGTATGTATGTATGTGTGTGTGTGTGTGTGTGTGTGTGTGTGTGTGTGTGTGTGTGTGTGTGTGTGTGTGTGTGTGTGTGTGTGTGTGTGTGTGTGTGTGTGTGTGTGTGTGTGTGTGTGTGTGTGTGTGTGTGTGTGTGTGTGTGTGTGTGTGTGTGTGTGTGTGTGTGTGTGTGTGTGTGTGCGTGCGTGCGTGCGCGTGTGCGCGCGCATATTTTTTCTCGCTATAAATATTGTGGTTGATTAAAACTTACCACAAATATAGATTTTAGTTTAACATAGCTTGGACAAGGCCGTTACACAGTAAAATTCGTTTCACAGTTTCAAAATGTCTACTATTTCAAATCTTAAAAAAACAGTATAATTTTTTAAGGTCCTTACTTATTACCAGTTAATAGTGAGAAGGAGGGATCAGTGTTAACGGTAAGGGAAAATCAACGGGAGTAACTTCGGTTCGATTTAAGGACCTTAAGGTGAGCAATTCAGAGACGCATCACGCATGACCGGTGCATTAGCCATATCGAACAAGGATCCCGACGTTGAAAAAATCATACAGTGCTAGAATGTAGCCAATGCATATCAGGTTAAAATTAATTGTATATGCCTAAAAATAATATATATATATATTGTTGTTCATCTCATCCCATCGTCTGCATTAGCCCAAGTGTGCACAATAGTCGGACGTTAAAAAAAAAAAAAAAAATGTTCACATATAGTTGTATTTGTATACATATAGTATTACATTCAATATAGGATTGGAAAACGTTTTGTTTTCTGAGGTATTTTGAATCCAATAAATTATTATTTATTGTTTTATTTTACTTTTTATTAACAAAAAAACATTAAACTGAGAGATTTCTTGATCCAAGCACATTTCAGTATTTATCAAATATATGTGTCACTGTAATCAGATAGCTATTTCGAAGGGAAAAGCACGTTGAGGCTTAGTGTAAAGATTAACATTGTCCAATAAAGTTATTTTTGTCTAAGTGATTTTTAGCGGATTGCAAAGGTGTTTTATCAACTTTTTTAATTGTAGGGTAGGAATTTCTTACCATTTTTTGGTTTTTGTTTAGATAATTATCACCAAAAATATTGTTAATTAAAGCAAAACTTAAACACTTTCAATGGTCACTTTAGTTGTTTGGTACCTATGAAAGTAGTTATTCCCTTTTGATTTCCAAAAAGTCTACATGAATAAATAATTATTATAAAGCTGGAGAGATTTGTATTCTTATAAGCGAGAAAATATTTTTGCGAGACAATATTACATTGCCTCAATTAATTTAATTTTTTGCAGCTTATTTTCGTTATATTGTAAGATGAAATATATAATGGACCAATTTAAAATCTGTTTTCCTACTAGTTAGGTTAGGTTAGGTTGATTGTTTCCGTCACAACGTAAAATAAAGACTTAGTTTGTCTCAACAATACACTTTCTTTGCAACGTTTTATCAGTATAGCGACAAGTAGAGTATATGAATTGATTATCTCAGAGTTTAGTATCTGCCTTTTAATATATATACCTCAAAATGTCATGTGAAATTTTACAGTAAACACGAAATTAGAAATAAGGTTTTACAAAAAAACTGGGATTAGACCTAATAAGGATAGCTTGACTTATTTTCTGAAGAGAGGGAAAGGAAACGTCCATTTACAAAAAAATTTAAAATAACAAGGACTTTTAAATAGATTAACAATTAAAAATGCTATTAAAATACTTCTCCTACTACTTTATCAACATTTTTCGATCTAATTATAATACTATATACTTAACTATATAAATAAAATTATTAATAGTGAATAATTAAACATCATTCATAGTTAATTAAAGACAGAAATATACAAGTATTATAATTCAGATTATACTTGATAAAATAAAGTGATTTAATAAAATGATTTGAATATCTGTTTAAAAGATCAAAATATAACATATGTTTATCACTTTATTTTACTATTTATAATGTGAATTATAATATTTGTATATGTCTGTCTTTAATTAACTATGAATGATGTTTAATTATTCACTATTAGCACTTTTATTGATATAGTTAAATATTATTATCGAATTTATAGTAGGCTATTATAATTAGATCGAACATAGTTAATTAAAGCCAGACATATCCAAGTATTATATTTCACATTATACTTGATAAAATAAAGTTATATAAATTACTTTGAATAGATGTTTAAAAGATAAAAATATAACATAAATTTTTATTCTGTAAAAAATATACCTTTGTTTTCATAGATATTTTTTCCAAAGTACAGATGTTTACGTACACGTTTCTAAGACAAATCTGAAACGTTTATTCTAGTGTTTATTTAAGTTAAACATAACATTTACTGAAATGTCACATAAAAATAAAAAGTTTTGAAACGTGTTCTTTCGGACTTTTTCATTATTTTAAATTAAAAAAAATACATAACTAGTATTTTCCAATCGAATCGTAATTTTGTAAAAGTTTAGATATTTTCTTTACTTGATTGCATATGTTCTTCAAAATATAAAACGAAAACCTTTACGCACCCACCAGAAACGCTAGGACTTGTATTTCTTGAAATACCCCGTTTAAAGCTAATATAAAACGTCTGGAAATTATTCAGAATTTCTCAAAATCGTTTAACCAATTAACGTTAATAAGTTATATACAATATTTATTCAAGTAATTTTATAAAAATTCAATTTTTATTTAGGAAAAATAAATCGCTCTTGTGGATTTTTTTTCTTTTCAAATTCTATATTATATATATTTGACACAATTATTTCTAGAAAAAGTGTCAATCGAATGTACACCGTATTTCAATATGATTCACATTTTTTCATCCATGAAGGTATACGTATATACATATTAACTTATATACACACACACACACACACACACACACACACATATATATATATATATATATATATATATATATATATATATATATATATATATATACACATAAAAATGACTAAAGGGCATGGTTTTCGGTCTGGCTGATAATCGAAAGTGTTCGGACCTCAAGGTCGTAGCCTTGCATTTACTGCCGTTAGCTTTACCCTTTCTGTTAAATCTGATTTTCCGTCTTCATTAATCTAATTTGAATAAAATATAAACTTTAAACGAGAAAATAAATAAATAATCAAAATCTGATTTTGTTAAATTCATTTTTGATTTTCTACTTTCCTTATTGATAATTATGCAGTGTTGTGAGTTAATTCTGTTTTCTTACGAAGTAGAAAGTCATACGTTTTAATTATGCTTAATTGTTGCACTATTTATTAAACCATTTGTTAAATAATAAAGTCTATCATAAGTAATGCAATGAAATTTATATATTTATTCTTTGTTCCAGCCGATTGTGAAACACAAACATGACGGTAGGTAATGGCGGCGGTACTTCCGTAGAAACTACAAAGGAAGGTAGACCAACAATAATTCTTTTCGTCTCAAGGTAGATGTAGTTTTACGTTCCACTTTCTCTCTGCTTCATTCGGAGCTAGGTAATAATTTATTAAAGAAATTCATCGTACTGTACATACATTAGAACTGTAACTATTATAGACAGTGAATTACAAATGTTTAGTCTAATAACATTATGTAGATATTATTTGAATAAAATTGTTTAAATTTTGAATTGCCAAAATGTTTTATCAAAAATATTTATGTATATTAATATATATATATATATATATATATATATATATATATATATAATATACATATATTTTAGTAACAAACCTGTAATCTCTTGAAAAAAATTCTGTTTATAAAAACGTGCAACGATCACATTTCACAAGAGCTTCGGATAATTATTTGTTTTAGGAGTGGCAACACTGGAGCATTAATAACCTTATTAATCCAGTCTAGTTGAATTATAGCATGTAACAGAGTGTAAATACAGACCAATACGTGCTTCGAGAATTTAGGTTTTTTTGCAAACAAGAGACGTTGTGTGTACTTGAATGGAAGGAGGATTAGTGTGCGTGTTGATACTTGTTTGAAAGACACGAGAGCATACAGAATATATGAGAATTAGTTTATTTAATGCTATGATTTATGAAATTGTAACATATCTTTTAATACGTTTTTGACACGTCTATGAATCTAATTTTTGCAGTCGTATAACGGCAGTTTCGGACTTTTTGCGCGCATCATCAGATCTACGTATAAGTACTGTGTATCACAAGCAGTATGTTTTAAACACATATTACGCCATATAAAATGAAGGTTGTTGACGTTTTTGTAAAGCACTTTTATAGACCTGAAGTGTATTTATAAGTGTATTATCAGATGATAATAGTTGCACGAACGTCGAAACAGCAGTAATCATACTGTAAAAATTGGACTATCCTCTCCCTCACTCTCTCTCCCTCTTTCTCTCTCTCTCTCTCTCTCTCTCTCTCTCTCTCTCACACACACACACACACACAAAATCACAGGCTTCTTGTAAATTCTAATAGATTGACAAATATAAGCAGTTCAGTAGATAACTTTTGTTTTTTGAACTTGAAAATTGACAAAAAAAGGTATTGATAATAATCACCCATAAAAGAGGCATAGTATAAAATGTAATAGAAGTTAATAAATTTTGCCTATCTGTAGGTTAACAATGTTAAAATTATAATACAGAATATTTAATAATATTGATTAAGAATTTTTTTTTTCATAAGGTTCAAGGTTGAACTACGAACGTTTAAGTGCGCAGTTGAGTGACGCAGCAGACTGACCGATGTCTTAGCCACTTGGACCACCGAGCCAATTTTTAAATTTCAGAGTTCAATGTAACAAAGTAATATTTTTGTTCTCCATAGATTTAAAAAATGTACAGTTATTATTTAAACTCAGTCGTTTGGCAGCTTTAAGACACCCTCAACAGCAGAAAAATCCTGGCAATGGTTTTTTTTATTATGAAGGCTTGTTGCTGGTGGTTTTCATAGAACTAGAAATTGTCATCAAAGCAGATAGGTATTGTCAGATATGACGTCGACTACAGGGCGTGCCATTCAAAACAAGAGGACTGCTGCCTTCGTGTGTTTTGATTCATCACAACGTAAGCCAAAATTCTGATTCCCGGACCCAAGAGCTTTTTTCGCAATTCCGATGGACAGTGTTCGGTCAGCCTCCATATCAACGTATCAGGCCGTGTAATTATCAACTCATTCTGCGTTGAGTTTTGAGTGCATTTTTCCTTATCGCCTGAGGAAAACGAATGACGATATGTTTACGAGCGTACAACCCAGCTCATAATTTTGTTTTGAAGTTGGAAGCGGTAGTTCTTATAATGGGAGTGATAAGCTATCATCCACTGTGCAGTTCCGTCACTAAAGCCGCTTCATGGTAGATTTGTAGATTGAATAATATTCCTCATAATTATGTAAGTAATGGAAGTTGTAAAAATTACTAGAATTACAGATATAGCTTTAAATAAATAATAAATTAGAAGAGTATGTGTTGATTTATATTATTTTTGATAAATAGTACTTTTCCTGTTTTTTTTTCTAAATCATGATTTACATTTATATTATACTAGCTGTTACCCGTTGCGGCTTTGCCTGCAATTATAATGTAGGCTATAAAATTTATAGTCGATTTTCAAAATCAGAATAGATCATTTTATTTTAATATATTTCTATTTACAATATTATACGATTTATGGTTTTCGGCCAAGAAATATACATTTTTGCTACTCGATACTCTAAAACAGGGTCCTGTCATATTTTAATAAAATACAGTATTATTAAAAAATCACTATTATTCAATTAAACTGGAATAGTATTGTGTTTATCTCAGGTACCTAAACCGTGTTCATACCAAATTTAATCTCAATTGGTCCAGTAGTTAAAGTGTGATTGAATAACAAACAAATAAACAAAAAAAAAAAACTTTCAGAAATATAATATGATTACCTGTTAACCGTCACGGCTTTTCCCGCAATCGTAATATACATTAAAGATCACGCATCACCGTGTTAGGACCAACAACCGTGTCAGTTAGGTTATGGTGTATTTCTTTTAAAATAAATGTTTTTTAACGCACCACCGTGTTAGTTAAGTTATGGAGTACTCTTTAAAAAAAAATAAAGGCTTTTTTCCTGCATCACCGTATTAGGCCCAACAACCGTGTCAGTTAGGTTCTGGAGTACTATTTTTTAAAAAATAAATAAAGGTATTTTTTAATGCATCACCGCGTTAGGCTTAACAACCATGTTAGTTAACTTATGCAGTATTCTTTAAAAAAAATATAAAGATTTTTCACGCATCACCATGGCCTAACAAACGTGTCAGTTAAGGTTTGGATTACTCTTTAAAAAAAAATAACGGTTTTTTTCACGCATCACCATGTTACACTTAACAACCGTGTCAGTTAAGTTGAAGTACTCTTTAAAAAAAATAACGGTTTTTTCACACATCGCCATAATAGGCCCAAAAACCATGTCAGTTAGGATATGTGGTATTCTTTAAAAAAATATAAAGAATACCACCGTGTCAGTTAGGATATGTAGCCTAGTATTCTTTAAAAAAATATAAAGGTTTTTTCAAGCATCACCGTGTTAGGCCTAACAACCGTGTCAGTTAGGATATGTAGAATTCTTAAAAAAAATATAAAGGTTTTTTCACACGTCATCGTGATAGGCCCAACAACCGTGTCAGGATATGTCGTATTATTTAAAAAAATATAAAGGTTTTTTCACGCATCACTGTGTTAGACCTAACAACCGTGTTAGTTAAGTTACTCTTTAAAAAAAATATAACGGTTTTTTTCATGCATCACCTTATTAGGCCCAACAACCGTGTCAGTTAGGTTATAAGAACTATTTAAAAAAAATTAATAAAGGTTATTTTAATGGATCACCTTGTTAGGCATAACAACCATGTTAGTTAGCTTATGGAGTATTCTTTTAAAAAACTATATAAAGTATTTTTCACTCATTACCATGGTAGACCTAACAACCGTGTCAGTTAAGGTTTTCAGTACTATTTAAAAAAAATAAAGGTTTTTTTCACACATTACCGTGATAGGCCCAACAACCGTGTCAGTTAGGATATGTAGTATTCTTTAAAAAAAATATAAAAGTTTTTCAATAATCACCGTGTTAGGCCTAACAGCCGTGTCAATTAGGTTATATAATATTCTTTAAAAAGTAAAGGTTTCTTTACACATCACCGTGATAGGCCTAACAATCGTATCAGTTATGATATGTAGTATTCTTTAAAAAAATATAAAGGTTTTTCACACATCACCGTGATAGGCTCAACATCCGTATCAGTTACGTTATGTAGTATTCTTTAAAACATTATACAGGTTTTTTCAAGCATCACCGTGTTAGGCCTAACAACCATGTCAGTTAGGATATGTAGTATTCTTTAAAAAAATATAAAAGTTTTTCACACATCACAGTGTTAGGCCTAACAACCTTGTCAATTATGTTATTTAGTATTCTAAAAAAAATAAAGGTTTTTTTCACCATCACCATAATAGGCCCAACAACCGTGTCAGTTAGGATATGTCTTTAAAATAATATAAAGGTTTTTTCACGCGTCACCGTGTTAGGCCTAACAACGATGTCAGTTAGGACATGTAGTATTCTTTAAAAAAATGTAAAGGTTTTTCACGCATCACCGTTTTAGGCCTAACAACCGTGTCAGGATATATAGTAGGCTATTTTAAAAAAATATATAAAGGTTTTTTCATGAATCACCTTGTTAGGCCTAACAACCGTGTCAGTTTGGTTATGCAGAATTATTTTAAAAAATTGGTTTTTTATCACCCAAAACCCGTGTTAGTCGTATTTTTATTGTTTTACCGATTTACAACACGTTACTGATTTTCGCCTGGTACCAATTTTGAGGTTATATTGGTCACTTTTATTTTAGATTTTATCGTACTTCTCGTGCTTTCATATTTTGGATTCTTGCTCTTGGGCACATAATAAAGCATTTTAGTAACAAAAATATCGAAAAATATAGGTTATGCTACACTGCATATTTACTATTTTTTCATGTAATGTAATTACACAAATATATATACTACCTTACAATTGGCACTCTGTGTAGGGATTTTTTTACATTTAATATTGAAAATTTAACACAAAGTAACAAATTAAAGTCTGTTTTGAAAAAAATTTCAACTAAAATATGAAAATGTTACATTAAAAACAATAATTTTGCAATAAATAAAACACAGATTAAGATTATTAAAATAGGATTGAATCTATGTTCATCTCAGGTAACTAAATCACATGTCCAGTAAATAACTACAATTAACACATGACACAAAACTAAAAACTGTTAAATATTTTGAGCTGGGTAAGTAGTATAATGACGTTTTGTAAAACGGGAATAGGCCTATATGTATCTCTGATACTTAAACCATATTCGTACCAAATTTCATCTTAATTGGTCAAGTGGTTAAAGCGTGATTGAATAACAAACAAACAAACAAACAAACAAACAAACAAACAAACAAACAAACAATCAAACAAACAAACAAACAAACAAACAAACAAACAAACAAACAAAAACTTTCAGAAATATAATATGAATTAGATAGTTATATATAAATATATATACATAAATATATAAATTATATATAATAATAAAATATATAAAAATATATATAAATTATTACTGGAGATAAATAATTTCCAATTCATTTATAAAATTAATTGAAGTAATACACTTAAGGGAAAAAGGGTTGTGTCAGAAAATGTGACGGTGTCAAGAAAAAGCAGAGATCTCACGGAGAGAAATTGAAACTAGAAAAAATTAATTCCAGGAAGTGCCAATCTTTCCACAGCAAATTCAATTTGCACTATTATTCTATCGTCAGATTACATCACTTTGTGATTGCAGTACCAGATCAACCGAATCTGTTTATCTTAACGCCATTATGAATACAATTAATTCAGTCGTTTATTTATTTTTACAATTTTCCATATTTGCAAGGTTGAAATTTTACAATAAAATATATTATTGTTAGAACAAATAACTGTATAGAACAAATACAGTTATGTTAACGATAGAACAAAAACTACTGTTTATTTCAACTTTGTCTTTCAATTCATTCTTTTTGATGCGTTTTAACCTAAATAAATTTTAATAAGTGTACATTGACAATTTTAAAAAATAAATTTACAATGAAATATACCTTACTCATATTCATGAAATGTTATGGAAAAGACCGTAAAATTTTGTTTTTTCTTCTATTTTGGAAAAAAAGATAAGTCCACGCAAATGAAATTCCACTTACTGCGTATGATCTTTTGATTACATTAAAGAACTTTCTGTAATTCCTGGTTCGAAAAAACTTTCTGGCTCTGACAGTCACCATTTTCCTTGCAAAAATACCCACTTACATAAATATATATATATATATATATATATTTATTTATTTATTTATTTATACAAATAATATATATATAAATATTTATTTATTTATTTAATCAATTGTTCCCCCTTAGGAGAGCGATTGAACTTGAAATAGATAAATCAATCTTCCGGTGTGGCAAACACTGGAATATCTTCACCCTATCCAAATGCTCCTATCTCCTCTCAGCTGTCCACTCCTTTCCAAGTTGTTATGATGTTTTACGTTGAAATTTAATCTTCTTAATTTTATTCCGGCATTCGGCACGATCCTTAAGATTTCCTATGTTGATCTGTTGTAAGTCTCTCTGAAATATATATATACTAGCTGTTACCCGTTGCGGCTTTGCCTGCAATTATAATGTAGGCAATAAATATTTTCAAAATCTGAATAGGTCATTTCATTTTAATATATTTCTATATACTATATTATACTATTTATGATTTTCGGCCAAGAAATATACATTTTTGCTACTCGATACTCTAAAACAGGGTCCTGCCATATTTTAATAAAATACAGTATTATTAAAAAGTCACTATTATTCAATTAAACTGGAATAGTATTGTGTTTATCTCAAGTACCTAAAGCGTGTTCATACCAAATTTAATCTTATTTGGTCTAGTAGTTACAGTGTGATTGAATAACAAACAAATAAGCAAAAACAAACTTTCAAAAAAAAAAATACGATTACCTGTTATACGTCACGGCTTTGCCCGCAATCGTAATATACATTAAAGATCACGCATCACCGTGTTAGGACCAATATCCGTGTCAGTTAGGTTATGGTGATTTTCTTTTTTAAAATAAAGGTTTTTTTAACGCACCACCGTGTTTGTTAAGTTATGGAGAACTCTTTAAAAAAAATTAAGGCTTTTTACCTGCATCACCGTATTAGGCCCAACAACCGTGTCAGTTAGGTTCTGGAGTACCCTTTTTTAAAAAATAAATAAAGGTTTTTTAATGCATCACCGCGTTAGGCCTAACAACCATATTAGTTAACTTATTGAGTATTCTTTAAAACAAATATAAAGATTTTACACGCATCACCATGTTAGGCCTAACATCGTGTCAGTTAAGGTTTGGAGTACTCTTTAAAAAAATAACTTTGTTTTCACACATCGCCATGATAAGCCTAACAACTATGTCAGTTAGGATATGTAGAATTCTTTAAAAAAATATAAAGATTTTTTCACGTATCATCGTGATAGGACCAACAACCGTGTCAGGATATGTATTCTTTAAAAAAATATAAAGGTTTTTCACGCATCACTGTGTTAGGCCTAACAACCGTGTTAGTTAAGTTATGGAGTACTCTTTAAAAAAAATACAAAGGTTTTTTTCATGTATCACCGTATTAGGCCCAACAACCGTGTCAGTTAGGATATGTATTATTCTTTAAAAAAATATAAAAGTTTTTCACGCATGATCCTGTTAGGCCTAACAACCGTGTCAATTAGGTTATATAGTATTCTTTAGAAAAATAAAGTTTTTTTCACACATCACCGTGATAGGCTCAACATCCATATCAGTTATGTTATGTAGTATTCTTTAAAACAATATACAGGTTTTTGCACGCATCACCGTGTTAGGCCTAACAACCGTGTCAATTAGGTTATGTAGAATTCTTTAAAAAAATAAAGGTTTTTTTTCACATATCACCGTGATAGGCCCAACATCCGTGTCAGTTATGTTATGTAGTATTCTTTAAAACAATATACAGGTTTTTTCATGCATCACCGTGTTAGGCCTTACAACCATGTTTGTTCGGAATATGTAGTATTCTTTAAAAAAATATAACAGTTTTTCACGCATCACCGTGTTAGGCCTAACAAACGTGTCAGTTAGGATATGTAGTATTCTTTAAAAAAATATAAAGTTTTTTACGTATCACCGTGATAGGCCCGACAACCGTGTCAGGAGATATAGTAGGCTATTTGTTAAAAAAATATAAAGGTTTTTTCACGCATCATCGTGTTAGGCCTAACAACCGTGTCAGTTTGGTTTTGCATTATTCTTTTAAAAACTGGGTTTCTTATCACACAAAACCCGTGTTAGACGTATTTTTATTGTTTTACCGATTTACAACACGTTACTGATTTTCACCGGGTAGCAATTTTGAGATTATGTTGGTCACTTTTATTTTAGATTTTTATCGTACTTCTCGTGCTTTCATATTTTGGATTCTTGCTTTTGGGCACTTAATAAAGCATTTTAGTAACAAAAATATTTAAAAATCCAGGATATGCCTCACTGTATATTTACCATTTTTTCATGTAATGTAATTACACAAATATATATACTACCTTACAATTGGCACTCTGCGTAGGGATTTTTTTACATTTATTTGGGAAAATTCAACACAAAGTAACAAATTAAAGTCAGTTTTGAAAAAATTTCAAATAAAATATTGAAAATGTTACATTAAAAGCAATAATTTTGCAATAAATAAAACAGAGATTAAGATTTTTAAAAGAGGATTGAATCTATAATCATCTCAAGTACCTAAATCTCAGGTCCAGTAAATAACTACAGTTAACATATGCCACAAAACTAACTACTAATAATTATTTTGGGCTGGGTAAGTAGTATAATGACGTTTTATAAAACGAGAATTGGCCTATGTGTATCTCAGATACTTAAACCATTTTCGTACCAAATTTCATACAATTGGTCCAGTGGTTAAAGCGTGATTGCATAACAAACAAACAAACACACAAACTTTCAGAAATATAATATGAATTAGATTAGATGCGTTATATTAGTAGCTTACAAAAGTTTTGATGTGTGAATAAATACTTTCCACTTTAACTTTTAAAAAAATGTGTATAATAATTATTTTATTTAATAATATTTGACTTGTATTTCATGATATCTTATAATACATTTCACCATATAATATTTTATAATATTTTTGTTTGTTTTTCTTCTTCTTTAATTTACTATTCTTATCTTTTAAAAACTCTTTTAGTAATAAAAATTTGCCATAAATATTAGGTTATTTTGCGTCATTTTTATTTAAAAAAATGTAATATTTGAGGCATAAAAATGTGTTAAAATCAATTTAAAAGTTTTTTAGTATATTGTGTAAGAAATGTCAAAATGAAAAACGTTTAATAATTGTTAAGTTAGTGGAAACTTTTCTGCTTGAATTTCACACCCCATATCCATTTGTTTTAAACCTAGAAAATATCATGATTTACATTTTGTTTCATTTTCATATTTCAACATGGAATACCAAACAGTTTAAAGAACAGCGAAGATTTTTTCAATGATTCATCATTTTAACATAAAAATAATCATCGCACTCAGCTCTCTCGAAGCGAAGTTTTTGGAAGTGTTTTTCTTTTTCAGGTCAGGATTCTTGTTCATTTCAAGACCCTGGATCCGGGTCTTACCATGATGGCTGCTTTTCCAAAAGAAATCGGCTAACTAGTGTGTGGAAGAACAGTAGACCTCGCAATTTTTAAGGGATTACTGACCCTTGCTCTACGACTGTGTTCTGAAGGCTCGTAAACATTCCGGCAATTTAACCGGTAGCCGTAATATTTAGGAAACATATTACTGGACCACCTTTATTTGAAATTTTATGCTCTTTCTCCATGAAGCGGTGAAAGTTATGGTAGGTTTTTCCGTTGAGCCATTAATGCAATAAACTGCCATCAACTACATTCATCATTGTTAAACTAAATGTCGCCATTTTTAAACAAAAGTGAATTGGAAATATCTTACACATTCGTAGTACGGGTTTTATGAAAAACATTATCGTACTAAATTAAAAAAAAATGGTATTTTCTACTTCTTGTGTTTTATTTATAATGTATATTTTTGTTTTTTTTTGCAAAATACTTACAAACGATGCTAAGCTAGTTCAGTATGCTATTCAGACATCACAACAAAATATTCTTCGAATTCGATTATAAGTTTAACTGAATAAAATGCAATAATAATATTATATTGAATGAAGACATATTGTAGTCAGATTGCATACTTTACGCCTGCCGTGGTATTTTCCGTTGAAGGCAACTTTTATTAAGTGTACACGTCTCCGGCAGGCGCATGGTATGCAATCTGACTGCAGTTTGTCTATAGCCAAGGTATTATTACTGCATTTTATTCACACTCATTGGTAATTTTATTTAAGAAAAATTATAAATTCAATCATTAAAAACAATGTTTGAAAATATTACTGAAAGATTATTTCAACCGGAATCCCAAACACAAATAACAATGAAATAAAAAATAAACAATTTCTAAATAAAAATCAAATCACACAAAAAATATTTTTTTCCGATTTTAGATTTGACATTGTACATTGTAATAATTAAGAGTTAAGAAGCTAAGCAATGTTAAATGGATTTTATGGATCAATCCTTTTTTATGATTATTGAATATAAAAAAATGTTTTTCTAAATATCTGTTCAAACGCTTTTTGTCTATCTAAATATATCGCTACAACTAAACTAATACCCGAAACTAAAGTAACTGGCACATTTTATGAAATTTAACATAATTGTTTGTTTTTGCCGATGTCTCATCAGACTGTCAGAGTTCATTTTTGTATCTTCAGTGTAATTTTGAAAGTTTAGTAAGCAGAAATTATTCATATGTTATTCAAACTTGAGAAAAAATTATTTTAGTAATAGCTTGGACAAGTTTTTTTTTGCAAAATCGACAAACTCCAATGTTTATGGCACTCAAAAATGACCAACCTTTCTTGTCGTCGTCGCCCCCGTCCGCCACCGTTACCTCCACCACCATTGCCGCCACCACCACCACAGACATACGTAGCCCTCCACTTTGACGTAACCTCTACTCTTGACGTTCTGGACACTGATATGTAGGACTCTACATTAGAGTCGTTATCCCTTGACATGTCCCTTAATACCCCTCCTCCTGCTCCTTGAATCCGAGGAGCAGCGTACAAATGGCCTTTTTCAGGGCCCGCATAAACCTATTCATGATTGTCCTCTGTGTTTGTACACGGGGTTGGAACCGTCGTACGAGGTGGTGAAGCCGCCATCGTAACCCACATTACAATCCGGTGTTAAGCAGAAGGCTTAACCCCTTGAGGGAGTAGCCCCAAACCATCGCTACTCCCGGTGACTACCACTCCATGACAAAATTGTAGTCTCCCAAAAAGTTTTTTTTTTGTTTTATATTTAAATTTTTTTTTTTTGTATTTTTACTTTTTAGGTTTATTACAATATAAGATTACACCGTCAGCGTAGCGTTCACGCACGCGCGCACTACCGCGAAGGATGTCTAAATCCTCTCAACAGGTGTAGTTAGTCTGCACCCTGCAGGGTTGAACAGTATTGAAATATTGTGTATATAGTGTTGCATGGGTAATTAGGAGTATCAGGTTTACTGTTCCGAACCAAGAAAATAGTAGAAAGTCATCAAAAGGCAGGTACACACTCATTAAATAAAAACAAATTCGCAAATCAGTGAAAGCTATCATTATGAAGGTGTTGCGGGTTGATCGGTTCTCTCTCTCTCTCTCTCTCTCTCACACACACACACACACACAAACACACACACACACACACACACACAATATGTCTATATAACCACAAGGGTGGAAGGGAAGTAATTCACCCAAGGACAAACGAAAGTGAGTGCATACTTTATTTGCATCAAAAATAATTATAGCTACTATAATTACATCGAATCCAATGTGGTGGTCACGTACGATCATCCACGTCTCAACGAACCGGAAGCGGAACCGTGGCGGGATCGGCTCACCGAGGTCGCTCCTTGCTGTTGCGAGACCTAAAAATGGGTCGCGATGATTCCTGGCGGACACGTAGCTTGCAGGGAATGTCTGGAACAGCTTACCCAGTGCCCCTACTGTGAGAAAGAGATCAAACGCAGCATGCAAGTGTTCCTAGATTTTGAAATGTGCGACAATATACAAACTATTCCTTCTTGTTTACTTTGTTTGAGCAAATCGCCGGATAACGCCATAACATGCGGTCACTTTTTTTTTGCTACGAGTGTATCTTGCGCGTTAGGGAATACCCAATGTGCAGAAGTCGTATTACGTTTGTACTTGGCCTCCGTATTTAATAGGGCAGACATAACTTAACTGTTTCGCCGCTACTGGTGAGGAGATAGTAGTACTAAGAGTGACGTCTATACGACATTTTGTCCACGACTGCAATCTATTTATTACCATGTGAAGAGTTCTTTCAGATGATGCCGTATATCTGTTGCTTACATAGATCGCCGTTGACGTTGTCGCCATTGCCGTCGTTGTCGTTGTCATTTTTGTAGATGTCATCGTCGAAATCATCGTCGTTGCCGTTGTCAATGTCGTGTCGTCGTTATCGTGGTCATCGTTGTCTTCGTCGTCATCGTTGTCTTCGTCCTCGTCGTCGTCGTCGTCGTCGTCGTCGACGTCGTTGTCGTCGTCGTTGTAAACGTAACTACGTATTGCGTAGTTTCTGTTCCTTACCGTTAACTGCGGCAGAAGAACATTTAGTAAAATTAAAACGTGGCTGTGTTTTTTTTCTAAGTACATAAATACTAAACTATGTTTTCAAACGATTTTATTAAATTTTCAAATATTATGGTAACTTCCGCTCATAACGTTTAAAATGCTAATAATAAATATTTACTGTTTAACTAAACTGGTTGTTATTTATTGATTTGATTGCATGTTTTCATATTCATTGAAATGAAATATCACAGTAAATAGCTATGTTACCTGCATTATGCTTTTCATTGTTTTACTATCTTAGCCCCCTACATGTGTGTGTAGACTAACTACACCTGTTGAGAGGACTTAGACGTCTCTCGGGGTACCCTAACACACACACACACTTACACTTACAAGACTTTAACACTTTACACTCACACCTACATTTGGATGGCCTCAATTAAACATGTTTGTGCTTAATAGGTCTGGTGTGCGGTATAATGGTATTCGATATAATTAAAAAGATTTATAATAAGAGGTGATCAAAATTACGTTAGGTTTTGCCGTGCAGCCAGTATACTCTCAACTTTGAATCAGAGCCAGCCGTCATGAAACAGAAGTGAGTGAGTGAGAATAACCTTACACATACGTCTTTCAGGCTTTGTACAAGGTTTCTTAGGGAAAAGTGTTAAACATACATTTGGACTACAAGTCGGTTGTTATTTATTGATTTGATTGCATGCTTTCATATTCATTGAAATGAAATATCACAGTAAATAGCTATGTTACCTGCATTATGCTTTTCATTGTTTTACTATCTTAGCCCCCTACATGGATGTGTAGACTAACTGCACCTGTTGAGAGGACTTAGACGTCCCTCGGAGTACCCTAACACACACACACACACACACACACACACACACACACACACACACACACTTACACTTACAAGACTTTAACACTTTACACTCACACCTACATTTGGATGGCCTCAATTAAACATGTTTGTGCTTAATAGGTCTGGTGTGCGGTATAATGGTATTCGATATAATTAATATGTGTCTTGAAACAGAAGTGAGTGAGTGAGAATAACCTTACACATACGTCTTTCAGGCTTTGTACAATGTTCCTTAGGAAAAAGTGTTAAACATACATTTGGACTACAAGTCGGTTGTTATTTATTGATTTGATTGCATGCTTTCATATTCATTGAAATGAAATATCACAGTAAATAGCTATGTTACCTACATTATGCTTTTCATTGTTTTACTATCTTAGCCCCTTACGTGTGTGTGTAGACTAACTGCACCTGTTGAGAGGACTTAGACGTCCCTCGGGGTACCCTAACACACACACAAACACTTACACTTACAAGACTTTAACACTTTACACTCATACCTACATTTGGATGGCCTCAATTAAACATGTTCGTGCTTAATAGGTCTGGTGTGCGGTATAATGGTATTCGATATAATTAAAATGATTTATAATAAGAGTTGATCAAAATTATGATAGGTTTTGCCGTACAGCCAATATACTCTCAACTTTGAATCAGAGCCAGCCCTCTTGAAACAGAAGTGAGTGAGTGAGGAAAACCTTACACATACGTCTTTCAGGTTTTATACCAATGTTTCTTAGGAAAAAGTGTTAAACATACATTTGGCCTTTATACAAGACATCCTCCAACTGAATTTTAAGATAATCGATCATTGCGTCTGACCAAAGCTGCGTACACTCGTCGTCGTTAAACCAGAAACTGCCATCTTGTAGCATAAGTAATTGGGGAATAATCTTACACATCTCTAGGGCTGAAGCCTTGCCATGATGGAACTAAAGTTGGGCAGGCTACACGATGGCGACTGGTTGGGTACTTACTATAATGTCACCTAGGGCTGAGCCCTTTGCACGAATGTACCAAAGCTGAGCATGATATACGATGGTGACGGGTTGGGTACGTTCCATAATGGCAAAATGGCTGGGAAGGATAAGTGATGGAGACTGACGGGGTACATACCATAATGTCACCGAGGGATGAGCGCATGTCACGATGGAACCAAGGCTGGCCAGAGTACACGATGGCAACGCTTTGGGTACGTTCCATAATTTCAAAAATGGCTGGGAAGGGTACATGATGAAGACTGGCGTGGTACGTACTATAATGTCACCTAGGGATGAACCCATGTCACGATGGAACCAAGGCTGGCCAGGGTACACGATGGCAACGGGTTGGGTACGTACCATAATGGAAAAGGTAAGAAAGAGTACATGATGGAGACGGTTTAGGTACTTATCATAATGGCAAAAATGGCTGGGAAGAGTACATGATGGAGACGGTTTGGGTACTTATCATAATGGCAACAATGGCTGGGAAGAGTACATGATGGAGACTTTTTGGGTATCATAATGGCAAATATGGCTGAAAAGAGTACATGTTGGAGACGGTTTGGGTACTTACCATAATTGCAAAAAATTGCTGGAAAAGCTATGATGATGGAGAAGAACTGGGTACATACTATAATGTCACGTAGGGCTGAGTATGTACCGTGATGGCACCAAATGATAGGCAAGGTACATGATGGCGACGGACTGAATACGTACCATAATGACAAAAAATGGTTTGGAAGGGTACACGATGGCGACGGGCTGGGTACATACTATAATTTCATTTAGGTCTGAGTACGTACTATGATGGACTAAAGTTGAGCAGGGTACACGATGGAGACGAGTTGGGTACGTACCATAATGGCAAAATGGTCGGGAAAGATACATGTTGGCAACAGGTTGGCTACACACTATAATGTCACCTAGGGGTGAGCCCTTGCAATAATGGAACCAAAGCTGGGCAGGATATACGATGGCGACGGGTTGGGTGCGTACCATAATGGCAAAATGGCTGGGAAGAGTACATGATAGAGACTGGCTGGGTACATACTATAATGTCGCTTAGGGCGGAGTACGTACCATGATGGCACCAGATGCTAGACAAAGCACACGATGGCGACGGGTTGGGTACTTACCATATTGGCAAAAATAGCCGGGAAGAGTACATGATGGCGACGGGCTGAGTACATACTATAATGTCACCTAGGGCTGAGTAAGTACCACGATGGAAAAATGGCTGGGAAGGGTACATTATGGCGACGGGCTGTGTACTTACTATAATGTCACAAAGGGCTGAACCCTTGCCACGATTGTACCAAAGCCGGGCAGGATACACGATGGTGACGGTTTGGTTACGTACCATAATGGAAAAAATGACCTGGAAGAGTACATGATGGCAACGTGTTGGGTACATACTATATTGTCACCAAGGGCTGAGTACGTTCCATGATGGCATCAGATGCTAGGCAAGTTACATGATGGCGACAGGTTGGGTACGTACCGTAATGGCAATAATGGCCGAGAAGTGTATATGATGGCGACGGGCTGGGTACATACTATAATGTCACCTAGGGCTAAGTAAGTAAAATGATGGCACCAAAGCTGGGCAGGGTACACGATGTCGAAGGTTTGGGTACGTACTATAATGGCGAAAATGGCCTGGGAAGGGTACATGATGGCGACGGGCTGGGCACGTGTCATGATAGCACCATATGCTAGGCAAGGTACATAATGGCGACGTGTTGGGTACGTACTGTAATGTCACCTAGGGTCGAGAGTGAAAAAAATATAATTAGTTTTACCTCGTGAACGCTTGTATTATGTCCGCCTTGCATTGTTTCAACGCTTCTTTCCTTCTCCACGACACGGCTGTAACTGGCCTACGCGATAATGCAGTCCTGCGGCTACTTGTCGACCGCAAAACGTATGTTGCCAGCATGTGCAACAGTGCGTGTTGCCAGCATGTGCACCAGTGTATTAGCTTGATTTTTTCTATATTTTTTACAGACAAAACTCAATACTGCTGCGAACTGAAATGCTTCGTCTCGCCCGAATGCCAAGTAGACGGGCTAGCGTGCAAAATCTGCCAGTGTTTTTCCTTCTGCCATTGCCGTTGCAGAACCGTACAAATGAAATTGAATTTTGCCAGACTGCCTGTGTACAAGATAGGAGTCGACGATTACGCCTGCTGCAGGAAACGATGTACCCGCTTCACGTTCTGGGCAGGGTACATGAAGGCGTTCGAAAACGGGTTGCGTACGTATTATAACGGCACCAAAGTTCGAGTGGGAAGGATACATAATGGCGACACGGCTAGGCACCTACTATAATAGCACCGAGTGGTGGAGGTAGTGGCGGTGGGCAGGTGGCAACGATCCACTTCAGCCCTTGCCATGATGGAACCAAAGCTGGGCAGGGTACACGATGGCGACGGGTTGGATACGTACCATAATGATCAAAATTACCGGGAAGGGTACACGATGTCGACGGGCTGGGTATATACTATAATGTCACCTACGGGCTGAGCTCTTGCAATGATGGAACCAAAACTGGGCAGGGTACACAATGGCACGGGTCGGGTACGTACCATAATGGTAATTATTGCTGGGAAGAGTATATGATAGCGACGGGCTGGGTACATACTATAATGTCACCTAGAGCTGAGTCCTTACAATGATAGAATCAAACGTGGGCAGGGTACACGTTGGCGACGGGTTGGGTACTATCATAATGGCGAAAATGGCTGGAGATAGTACATGACGGAGACGGGTTGGGTACGTATCATAATGGCAAAAATAACTGGGAAGAGTACATAATGGCGACGGGCTGGGTAGTTACTATACTGTCACCTAGTTCTGAGCCTTTGCAATGATTGATATAAAGCTGAGCAGGGTACACGATGGCAACGGGTTGGGTACGTACAATAATGACAAAAATGGTTAAGAAAGGTACATAATGGCGACGGGTTAGGTAGTTACTATAATGTCACCTAGTTCTTAGCCTTTGTAACGATTGAAATTAAGCTGGGCAGGGTACACGAAGACGTCGGGTCGGGTACGTACCACAATGACAAAATGCCTAAGAAGAGTACATAATGGCGACGGGCTGGGTAGTTACTATAATGTCACCTAGTTCTGAGCCTTTGCAATTATTGATATAACGCTGGGCAGGGTACACGATGGCAACGGGTTGTGTACGTACTATAATGACAACAAAAAAAAATGCCTGGGAAGAGTACATAATGGCGACGGGCAGGGTAGTTACTATACTGTCACCTAGTTCTGAGCCTTTGCAATGATTGATATAAAGCTGAGCAGGGTACACGATGGCAACGGGTTGGGTACGTACCATAATGACAAAATGGCTGGGAAGAGTACATGATGGAGACTGGCTGGGTACATACTATAATGTCGCTTAGAGCGGAGTACGTACCATGATGACACCAGATGCTAGACAAAGCACGCGATGGCGACGGGTTGGGTACGTACTGTAATGTCAAAATGCCGGGAAGGATACATGATGGCGACGGGCTGGGTACATACTATAATGTCTCCTTGGGCAGAGTACTTAACATGATGGCACCAAAGCCTGGTAGGGTACACGATGGCGACGACGGGTTGGGTACGTACCATAATGGCGTAAATGGCCTACAAGAATACGTGATGGTGACGGACTGGGTACGTACTATAATGTCACCTAGGGAAAGTACGTACTATGACGTCACCAAAGCAGGGCAGGGTATAAGATGGCGACGGGTTGGGTACGTACAATGATGACGGAAATGACCGAGCATGTACGTAATAGCGACGGGCTGGGTACTTACCATAATGTCACCTAGGGTAAGTACGTACTATGATGGCACCAAAGCTGGGGGCAGGGTATACGATGGCGACGGGTCGAGTACGTTCCATGATGACGAAAATGACCGAGCATGATACTTAATGGCGACGGGCAGGGCACGTAACACGACAGCCGCTAGGCACCTACATATATCATACACCATCCACGAGGGAGAGAGAGGCGGTCATAGATAGACTTACTTTATATGTTTATATAACGCATTATCCACAGACCCTGGGCTCGTACCACGATGGCGGCTGTGGCTAGATAGAGAGAGAGAGAGAGAGGTCATAGAATGATGTACTTTATATTTTTATATAACGCACTATCCGCCGTCTCAGGGCGGGCTAGGCACGTACCACGATGGTTGAAAAGAAAACATTAATATTGATACTGTACTGACATTTGTGATGCATTGTTATGTTTCCTAACTGTATAACATTACGTTGTGCGCGAAATCTGTATTTTTTTAAAAAATCTGTTAATTATTTTTTTTATTTGTACCTTGTAACTGATTTGTAAGTCTTTTTTCCATTAACTCAATATTTACCATAATTCAACTATATGTCATGTATTTTAGTGTCTTTTGGTTTGTTTTGCAAGCAAACGGTGTTTACAATAAAACAAATACAATTTTATGTTTACATCTTTGTTTCTTTTTCCTTATTTTTCACGTAAGACGAGAGAGAGAGAGAGAGAGAGAGAGAGAGAGAGAGAGAGAGAGAGAGAGAGAGAGGTCAGAGATAGACTTACTTTATATGTTTATAAAACGCACTATCCACAGACCCTGGGACACGTAACACGATGGCGGCGGTGGCTAGAGCGAGAGAGAGAGGGGTCATAGATAGACTTATTTATATGTTTATATAACGCACTATCCATAGGCCCCGGGCACGTAACACGATGACGGCGGCGGCGGCAGCGGCCATAGAATGAAGTACTTTATATGTTTATATAACGCACTATCCACAGGCCCGGGGCACGTAACACGATGGCGGCGGCCATGGAATGGAGTACTTTATACGTTTATATAACGCGCTATCCGCAGGCCCCGGGCACGTAACACGATGGCGGCGGCCATAGAATGGAGTACTTTATATGTTTATATAACGCACTATCCACAGGCCCCGGGCACGTAACACGATGACGGCGGCGGCGGCAGCGGCCATAGAATGAAGTACTTTATATGTTTATATAACGCACTATCCACAGGCCCCGGGCACGTAACACGATGGCGGCGGCCATAGAATGAAGTACTTTATATGTTTATATAACGCACTATCAACATGCCCCGGGCACGTAACACGATGGCGGCGGCGGCGGCGGTCATAGAATGAAGTACTTTATATGTTTATATAACGCACTATCAACATGCCCCGGGCACGTAACACGATGACGGCGGCGGCGGCAGCGGCCATAGAATGAAGTACTTTATATGTTTATATAACGCACTATCCACCGTCTCAGGGCGGGCTAGACACGTACCACGATGGCGATTCGGTCGGGCAAACCCGAGCGGAATCGGTGTTCGTTTCATATATCTCGAATCGTACTAATTTCTCAAGACGCTCCCGCGTGCTACAGTGGTTATAGCGTGCGCCTCACACGCGCAACGTCCCCGGTTCGAGCCCTGTTAGAAAAGCGCAACTTTTTTTTCTGGCATACATTTATTTATTCGATTAATTAATAACACACACCGACGTCACAACTTTATATGTTTATATAACACACTATCCACAGGCCCCGGGCACGTAACACGATGGCGGCGGCCATAGAATGAAGTACTTTATATGTTTATATAACACACTGTCCACAGGCCCGGGGCACGTAACACGATGGCGGCGGCCATAGAATGAAGTACTTTATATGTTTATATAACACACTGTCCACAGGCCCGGGGCACGTAACACGATGGCGGCGGCCATAGAATGAAGTACTTTATATGTTTATATAACGCACTATCCACCGTCTCAGGGCTGGCTAGGCACGTACCACGATGGCGGTGGGCGCGCGCCGACGAATCGTGAGGTCATTCGCTTCCATCACGTCTGCGAGACACCTGTGTGCGCTGCATGCGTCCGACACCGCTGCGCGCACACATCAGTGGCCGCCATATTTGGGCCAAAGCGACCGGAATCCTACTAAATTGCATTGGAAAAACCAAAATGAACTGTTGGTTCGTTCTAATATTCTCAAAGTAATTTGAAAATTTTAAATACTCATATATGGAAATTTTCATTCCGATTATAATGATGAATTTATATTTTCAAAAAGTGTAGTATAATGGAAAAACTATTGTTGAAAATCCATTTTCTTTACGTCTGCGATAAGCCGGCGAGCTAGTGTTCTTTTACGCCATTTCTTTTGTTTTAAATTTTATAAACTATTTTTATGACCTTGATTTTGCGTAAAATTACGCAATGTAAAAATTAGTATTGTGTAAAAATTACATGACTGTACAATGAACAATTACAATATCATTAATTAATGGCTAATATATACTATGTGAGACAAAAGCTTTACGTAAGATAGTCTTACAGTTTTCTTACGTAATGTCTATGTACTAAACGTTTTGTGCTCCTAAAGTAAGTATAACTTGTAGAGTGTCTAGAAATATTAGTGAGCATCAAGTGTTTGACTTTTTAAATGTTCTTTTGTTTTATGTCCTGATGATACCACCACAGAATGTGTTAAAAAAAAAAAATTATATTATAAAGAAAGATTATATTATTATGCATGTATTTTAAATAAGTACTTAGAGCCTCGGGAAGCCACTCAGTTTCCATGGGGTAAATTGTTGCGACGAAACTAATATTACCGGTAACTTTACTTTTAACAGAATCCTTTCGTGGAAAAAGGATTTGTTGAGAACTTACTATTTGTACAGTGCTTGCAGAAGCCGTACAAATAACACTAATGCTTGTAATCTCAGTACTGCCACTGACAGTTTGGTATTTGTGTAAAACCCTAAGCATTGAAGCAATTAAGTTCAGTTATAGAAAGTTACATGTTCTTATTTTGCTGTGTAAATATCATTCGACTGGTACACATTCGACTTGCACACATTTGATTTACTTTTGATGTTGAAGCAGAATAAAAAAAATGTTAAATTGCATTTGAAAAAATCTTATAAATTGTGTTTTCGTGTTTTCAATGTAGTTTGAGAGTCTAAAATTCAAATATATACAGATTTTATTTCCGATTAGGATTAGGTGAAATCAGAATTTCGAAAATGGTAAAGATTACTGTAATTAATTACGCAGTGTCTAAAGTGCTCAATTTCTGTGACGCAACAGACTGACCGGAGACCTAACCACCTCGGACACGTCGTCCCTAGTTTTCCGTGTTGAACAACTCATTCGAACTGAATTTAATACAAATATTCTTATCATCTCCGATATTGATTAATTGTTGTTGCAATATAAAATATGTTCTGCGAAGCGTGATTTCTGTTCCGATGTAGAGCTTATTGTAATCGGTGTGTGCTATTATATATACCCCAGACAATGACGCATAAAGATTAGTAATCTCCAAACTACTGAATAGACTGCAAGGGTTGATAATATCTTTATTTGATTTTATTTGTATCAAGATGCATGAAGTTATATTCCGCTTTCTATTTTCCCATGTACTATTTCTACATGAAATGGATAAAGTATATTCCAAGTTAAAAAATAAAGTTTTCTACAAGTAATACAACCCTTAACGTATACAAAACTTCTTATGTAAAAGCCAAAATAATAACATCTGTTTCACGAACGTGTAAAAAAGAATTCCTCTACAAAATATTAAAATAATTTGTTGGTGTCTTCTTTATATTCAGCCGAATTATAATTCTTCAACAAGTCAACAGACAACATTCCACTATTTTTCTTTTCATCTACACTTTTTCTTTAACTTCCGTACTTTGCGCCAGTTACACTAATGAGAACGATCGATCGGCATTACTGAAAGATGAAGCTTACAGAGCAGTAACTGCAGTCTCAAACCTACGACCTTGAGATGCGCAGTTGAGGGTGACCTGTGTTTTAGCCTTTTGGTTCACCGAGCTTAGACCACTTCATTTACTTAATATTGACGTTCCAAATCAATACTTATGCTTGGACAATTACCACTATTTAGTAAATTATTGAACGTCCAGGTAAATACATTATAGTCAGAAACAGTTTGTGTAAGATATCAGTAATGCTATTCTTCTACTGCAACTTCAATACAAATTTAATAAACACAAAGTCAACATGTAAATGTGCAATCATTATTTAGTCTTTATACGACTTAAAAAGAATGTTGAAAAGAATTATTTGAATTACAAAGTAACAACTTAAAGTTCAGGTGAGCCAGTGCTGCAAATTATGAAACAAAAAATTATTGCACCTTACAAATTCTGTAGAAAGCAAGCATCTTTCGTTTACTTTATTTTAACGTGCATCTTGTTTTAGGTCTGGTTGTGATGTTGGATTATGCGATGAGACTAACATGTTTATTGACATATTTTGCAATATATACTTGCAAAACAGTATATTTTGCTAATAGCAAGTTTCATATTAAATCAATTATAATTAAAAATTACGGGATCGAACCGGAGACCTTGCTCATGAGAGGCGGGCGAGTTAACCTACGCGAAACTACAAAGAAGTTTGACCGAATTAATTATATAAAATGAATCGTTAATTTAATTTTTGTAGTTATGTTAAAAGATCAGTTATTCTATATTAATTCGTAAAATCATCTGATTTTATTGAACAGCCGATAGGCTATAATAAATTTGAGGTTATATTTCTAAAAAGTAGCTATGTTAATTTGTCGCTTATTAACACGTTCAGTGAAATCAGATGATTCGTAACGATCATCTGATTTCACTGAACAACTGATAGGTTACAATAATACGTTTCAGGTAATGTTAATTTGTCGTGTTTTTGAACAAACCATCGTAATTAAAATTAAAAACGAGAAAAAATAAAATACTTGATTTTCAATTTTTGGTTTAATAACAGAATTTTTTTACCTACAACTACAAATGTCAAAGTTTTTGTGTAATAAATAAATTATTCTTTTTATATAAGCTAATCATTATTAATTGTTTTGTTTTGTGATTATATTTCGTTATGTTTCCCAGCTTTGTCTGTAATACAATAATCACTTTCCTGTAAGAAATAAAGTAGATTATTTTAAGAATTATATATTATAATTTCATTCACTTCATATTATATATCATTTTCAAATTCCGTTTTACAATATTTTTCTATTTGCAAACAATGATAAATTCTACTAATTTTATAAAATTAATCTTAATTAAATCAATTTTAATAAAATCTTAAGGTTAAGTAATAATTATGTATGTAAATTAAAATTATATTTTGTTTATTATTGTAACAAAGAAGTCTATTAAAATTTGTATTTATGTTTAAATGACTTTATTTACATAAAATGTATTGTTATAAAATTCTGTACACGTAATATTTGAAACTTTAATGAATTTATAAATAATTTAAAAAAAATATCTCACGTCCACCGTAAAAATGATATTTTTGATAGAAATTATTTGTGTTTCACGCCATATATTTTGAATCATAGGATTTACATACATTGGACCGAATTAATTCGATTTATCACTAAATTTTTAATCATTTAAGTCATTAAATTAAATATAGTTTTAAAAAAACACCATTACGGTTTAACGATTGGAAAATTTGGGCAAGTAAATTTTCTTTTTCTTCTGACATATGTTTATGTAATGTTCTTCTTTTACTCTTAAAATTCCAAAGTATGAAAATTTTCTTATAAAATTACCTATATGTTGTGCAAGTAAAAAATGTCTAAAATACGGCCTATTATCAGGACTAATAAATATAAACATATAAAGTGCTATTTAGTACAAAAATTACTTTGCATTTTCAGGCTTACGGAAAAATAGTTAAAAAACAAAATGGTAAAATCTTAACCAATCCAGACTCAGCAAATTGGTGTACATTAAAACCAGTTACATGACGATTATGAGACATATTTGCACAGAAACGCGCACATTGTAATGCGACCAAATTTACTGGATGTTTTCCATTTTATGCAATATTTGCAGTTTACGAGCGGAGTGAAAGCGTTGGAATTTATTTGTGTTCAACAATTCAAATAAATAAAGGGATGCAAATTTTCAAAACACCACAGTTTGGTGGCTTTGGGCCTATTTTAATGGTCTTTGTTTTAGTTGGCATTCAGTGAAAGCAAGCATACTTCAGTCACAGTAACACATTCATTAAAATTAAAAACAAATAGACATTTTTACTAATACTTTAAATCCGAAACAAACAATACAAAAGAAAACTGTTAAATCAACACGTACGTAACTAAATGCTTTTTGTTACCTGTGTTCCAAGATCCTAGTGATCTTCAGCAGAATGACCTGGTCATTGGGTTGTTAGAACTTATTAGGGGCACCAATCTGCTGAACTAGGTATTTTAAGAGGTAAGTTGCACAATTTTAAGAGGTAAGTTGATCGCAGTGCCTGGGGTTGAACAAATCCCTTCTTCTAGAATATAATCTAATCTAATATACCTGTGTTAATCGAATATATAATATAATATATTATAATATAATATATATATAATATAATATAACCACTGACCGAACATCAAAAACTTTCAAATAAGCGCTGATCATGACTACTAGATAATTTTTTATAAAGTCGTTACAAATTCATTTATACAAGTTTTAACACACTAGCGTTCGCAATTTTGGTCTAATTTGACATAAACTTGATTAAAATTATTTTGAATATGCCTTTCATACGTTGTTTACCCAGCAAAAACATACAACGGTTTAAAAATATCGGATATTTCAAATCTTAAAAAGTTGAAATTTATTTTATAAATCTGTGTTATGTTATACTGGTGATTATGATTTTAACAACGTAACAGCGTAAACTATTTTTGTATTAATTATCCTTTAAAAAGTATAATTTATTATGCTAAACTGGGCTTTTTTTAATTTTTATTGTGATAAATAATGAAATCAGATTTTCAGAAAAAGTATTAGACAAAAATATTATTAAAAGTTACCTTGTATCACGTCAGCAATAAGTGTAAATATTTATTATATTTTTTGCTTGTTTTAACTTTTTTGCTTGTTGTTAGAATACGTTTTAAAATACACAAACACACAAACAGACACCGTTGATACCTAGTGGAAATCGTTATATTCATTATAAATCACTATATATATTTTAAAATGTTACATGTACCTTGCAAGTCAAAGAAATTAAATAATTTAGAGAATTTAGAAATAAACCGTTTATTCTCAAGTAAATCTGTATTAGTTTTAAATTAACAAGTGTAGATTATTTATCTCTTTTAAAACCATTGTCTAGGTTATTATCCCCTCCTTCTAGTTCTTAAGCCCACTGGCTTAAGCCACTTAAGTAAGGTTCCTCAAAACAAAAATGTCTTATTAACTCTTTTAGCTGCAGTCTCTTAAGTGGGCTTGACAATTTTCTAACAAGTAAAACAGTTTTTCGGCAAGACTCAAATAAAAAAGTTGTGGAAATATACAAACTATCATTTCATTTTTCCTTATTTGTAGCTGTGGTAAATGTTTATTTTTTTTAGGACATTTCCATTTTCATCGGATCTATTGTAACGGCAGCCATTAAGATTATGTTATTATCACTTGAAAAGTCAAAATATATTCGATGTGTTACTAAACATTATATTTTTTTAATAATTCGTTTTAACAACTTATAAAGTATTACAATGTTTTCTCTATTGAATAACCAATCGAGAAGACTTCCCAGAACACTTCTAACATATTTTTGTAAGAAGGCGAAAGTTAGGAGAAGCGAAATTACTGGAAGCAGTGAACGGTCGGCAAACCTCTCGCGCATCATTAAACACTTGACTGAACACTGTCAGTTCTTTTCTTTAACATAGAAGTTCTTATTAGATGTAATTTTTTTATTTTTGCCTAAAGTGTTAGAAATATAGGCTTACATATATGTGCCCTTTTTTATTAGTACAATATAAATATTATTAAATACAAAATACTTTTGTCATCCACTCTTTACTTTTAGTCTTTAATATAATGTATGACTTTAATATCGTTAAAAATCTTTAAAGAAAATGCAATAACCAATAGTATTTTACCCCGTTAGCAAGTCAATTTACTTAATAAAAAAAATATGAAATCAATATATTTCTGATTTATTAAATTTTGAAGAAGATAAATCATAGGCGTAAGCTACTGAAAGTACCGTATGATAAATTAGGCTTTTTACCTTTCTTGAATATTTACCACTTTTTCAATCACGAGAACTGACTCAAAAACTGTAATCTAAGGTGAAAATTTTATTCAGAAAAAAACCACTTTTGTACAAAAATTTATTTTGCGTTAAACTAAATTTTAGTTTTTCACCTTCTTTCAGTTGTTGATGAAATTTGCCAATTTGCAGAATAAAACTTTGTAACTATAAAAGTTGTTTAACTGTTTCATAAGTCCATTGTAAATTCTAAAAGTACAAATACCTAATATGGTGCATGGTGCATGATTTGGAGCTTATTCATTGCTTAATAAATCATGTAAGTATATGGTGATTATAGTCAGTGTCGGTCTTAGCCTTGTGGACAAGACGGGCAAAACTTATGTGACGCCTACGTAAGGCACGCGCTTTTAAGATGGGTATACATATACTTTTGAAATAAATTTGAATATCATTTATTTTAATCTTAATCCATTAATTTTAAGATTATTTAGAAAAAAATATTTTGATAACTTTAAAAACCCAGACAGCGGCGCCCTAATTGAGCTAAGCGACCTAGAGCCGCCCGACTTCGCCCCCACAAAGGTCGGTACCGATTATAATGCTAAAAATATTTGCTTCAGGTGACACAAAATGTTTATGTTACGGTTATTACATAAATACGTAATATATGGGGGAATAATTTAGTTGTAAATGAAATTTTAAACTGCTCGCGCGCGTGTGTTTGTGGGCGCGCGTGTGCGTGCGTGTGCGTGTGTGTGCGTGTGTGTGTGTGCGCGCGCGTGTGTGTGCGTTTGTGAGTGCGCGCGTGTGTGTGTGTGTGCTTGTGCGCGCGCGTATGTATGTGTGCGTTTTTGTACGTGTGTGTGTGTGTGTGCGTGTGTGTGTGCGCGTGCGTGTGTGCGTGTGTGTGTGCGCGCGCGCGCGCTGGGTTTTTTACTATTCGTTGTTATTTAAACTTAATAGGACTAAGCTTACAATACTTTCGTGGAAAACTAACATTGGGCAACAGAACAGGAGTACAGGGTGTTTGAAAAAGATCTCCCTAGTTTAGTGTGCTAATTTAATGGTGTAATTAATGATTTTTGTTGTTGTTATTTTAAGGCAAAAGATCATTAAGGCTATTATCGCCTCACTAAATATAAGTGTGAGTGTAAAGTGTTAAAGTCGTAAAAGTAGTGTTGTAAGTGTAAGTGTGTATTAGACTCGGTACCGCGAGGGACGTCTAAATCCTCTTAATAGGTGCAACTAG
>CM040184.1:7869681-7939681 GCA_022606455.1 Callitettix versicolor
ACAACTCCAGGCACATTATTGTATTTTCTTGAAAATTGATTTCTTATAAAAGTCACAAAAACCCCAAGCTCTAAAGAGCATTAGTACAAAATATTAACCGTCATGGTCGAAAAAAGTATTTCATAAAATGTAGTAAAAAAATAAACATTTTAATTTAATTCTTTGAAAAAATAGATTTCATACAGAAGTAATATTTTTTTTTAAAATCACAAAAAACTCAAATATTCAGGTAGTAGAGGCGACACGTAATAACTGAACTAAAATATAAAACTTAAAAAGTTTTAACTTGATTAATAAAACCAAATTTTCTAATTCCTGTTTTTCTGTGCTTATTTTGCCTTTTGTTTTAATGAAATAAACTCATTTCTTATGGAAAATCTTGGAATAAGAAGTTAGTTTTCTTTTAATACGATATATAGCTTTTCCTAATAAAAGAAACTTGTTTGAGACAATAAAATTGAATTCTCAAGTATTTTGAAAAAAATTTTACAAAAGTTGATATTTTCTTCCTTTATTTGATTATTTATTATTTATTCCATTATTTGATTATTCTGCATAAATAATAATTCTAAAATAATAATTATGAACTTGTTATAATCAAGGGCTTGATTTATGTTTAGTCTGTAAGAACATACTTGTTTTACTTGCCGTTGTTCACTCTTTGACTTTACGATTAGCCTTTTGTTTTAACAGTATCTGATGTGCATCCATGGCTCAAAGGTATTAAAAAAGAGGTTTTCCGAAATTTTTGTGTACTTCATACAGCACCAATTTGGGCAGAGATGTTGGGTATCCATATTCATTTTTGCCACAAATTTCTTAAAAGTATTAAAGAAAATTATCACGAAGAATTTGAGATAACAAATGTGAAAAAATGTATCTTCATATTGCTAAGCTATTTGTTAATTTTTAAAACATTTTTGTTGTTTTTTTTCAAAATCGATGATTTTCATCAAACGTTTTGAAGATGGTCTTTTTCCACTGACGTTTGGACGTCTTTTTCTACTGACAAAACGTTTATCCCCAAAATAACCGGTTCCGTAACATAGACAAAATCTAAAAAATTACCAACTATCTCAAAATCAGTTTCCGAAATTTCTCTTATTCTGGTCATGAATGAGTAGCCTACTTATGATACAAAATGAAATAAATTTACGGTTCGCAGCCTAAAACGAAATAAACATTGAGGGCCGTGGTGTATTGCTTTGATTTCTAAGTTTTTTTTTGAAATATTGCTAAATTTCTTTAATTTAATTTTCGGTACATCAATTGCAAAGTGAATTATGATTGACATTTATGTAAACAAACTCTAACAAACCGATTGTCACGTCTTTTTGAACAGGTTTTTATTACCTCGCTTTCTTGTTCCCGATGAGCAAAAGGATTTAAAATTTTAAACACAACTCAGGATTGGATGACAATGAAATAAAATTGTTTTATATATATATATATATTGGTGATTAACGTACGACTATTGTGCACACTTGGGCTAATACAGACGATGGGATGATTTATAGCGTATGAAAATACCAAGCCCTGGTCGGGAATCAAACCCGGGTCCTCGGAGTGAAAGCTATACATATATATTTATATATAATATGTTACTATATATATATATATATATATATATATATATATATATAATTATTATTATTATTATTATTTGCGTATAGACCCTGTTGGATCACTCAAAGCACTCCGACTCATGGCCTGTTCCTTCTAATCCTCCACACCTCCTGTCCCCATGGATCTTCTTCCGCTCCTCTGTCCATTTTACCCCTGCTCTCTTTGGGATTTCATTCTCTGGGACCTTCCAACCGAGAATTTTTCTCCAGTTTGCGTTCCTGTCTTCGACGTCTGTTGAGTCTATTTCTGCGTCATGTAGGTCTATTCTGACTTGTGCGATCCACGACGTTGTTGATTTGACTCCTATATATATATATATATATATATATATATATATATATATATATATATATATATACATACACAATTTAACCACTGGACCAATTGAGATGAAATTTGGTAAGAAAATGGTTTAGGTATATGAAATAAACATTGGCCTATTCCCGTTTTACAAAACGTCATTATACTACTTACCCAGCCCAACATAATTATTATTATTTAGTTTTGTGGCATGTGTTAACTGTAGTTATGTTTAACCAGGTGTTACCCGTTGCGGCTTTGCCTGCAATTATAATGTAGGCAATAAATATTTTCAGAATCAGAATAGGTCATTTCATCTAATCTAATTCATATTATATTTCTGAAAGTTTGTGTGTTTGTTTGTTTGTTATTCAATCACGCTTTAACCACTTGACCAATTGAAAATGCAATTTGGTACGAATATGGTTTAAGATTCAGAGATACATATAGGCCTATTCCCGTTTTACAAAACGTCATTATACTACTTACCCAGCCCAAAATAATTATCAGTTTTTAGTTTTGTGTCATGTGTCAATTGTAGTTATTTACTGGACATGTGATTTAGGTACCTGAGATGAACATAGATTCAATCCTATTTTAATAATCTTAATCTGTGTTTTATTTATTGCAAAATTATTGTTTTTAATGTAACATTTTCAATATTTAAGTTGAAATTTTTTTCAAAACTGACATTAATTTGTTACTTTGTGTTGAATTTTCAATATTAAATGTAAAAAAATCCCTACACAGAGTGCCAATTGTAAGGTAGTATATATATTTGTGTAATTATATTACATGAAAAAATAGGTAATATGCAGTGTAGCATAACCTATATTTTTCGATATTTTTGTTACTAAAATGCTTTAATATGTGCCCAAGAGCAAGAATCCAAAATATGAAAGCACGAGAAGTACGATAAAATCTAAAATAAAAGTGACCAACATAACCTCAAAATTGGTACCCGGCGAAAATCAGTAACGTGTTGTAAATCGGTAAAACAATAAAAATACGACTAACACGGGTTTTGGGTGATAAGAAACCAATTTTTAAAAAAATTCTGCATAACCAAACTGACACGGTTGTTAGGCCTAACAAGGTGATTCATGAAAAAACCTTTATATTTTTTTTTAAAAATAGCCTACTATATCCTGACACGGTTGTTAGGCCTAAAACGGTGAACCGTGAAAAACCTTTACATTTCTTTTTAAGAATACTACCTAACTGACATGGTTGTTGGGCCTATCATGGTGATGGTGAAAAAACCTTTATTTTTTTAGAATACTACATAACCTAATTGACACGGTTGTTAGGCCTAACACTGTGATGTGTAAAAAAAACCTAATCTTTTTAAAGAATATTATATAACCTAATTGACACGGCTGTTAGGCCTAACACGGTGATGCGTGAAAAACCTTTATATTTTTTTTAAAGAATACTACATATCCTAACTGACACCGTTGTTGGGCCTATCACGGTAATGTGTGAAAAAAACCTTTATTTTTTGAAAATAGTACTGAAAACCTTAACTGACACGGTTGTTAGGTCTACCATGGTAATGCGTGAAAAATACTTTATAGTTTTTTGAAGAATACTCCATAAGCTAACTAACATGGTTGTTATGCCTAACACGGTTATCCATTAAAAAAATTTTATTAATTTTTTTAAATAGTACTTATTACCTAACTGACACGGTTGTTGGGCCTAATAAGGTGATGCATGAAAAAAACCGTTATATTTTTTATAAAGAGTAACTTAACTAACACGGTTGTTAGGTCTAAACAGTCATGCGTGAAAAAAACTTTATATTTTTTTAAAGAATACGACATATCCTGACACGGTTGTTGGGCCTACACGATGATGTGTGAAAAAACCTTTATATTTTTTTTAAGAATTCTACATATCCTAACTGACACGGTAGTTAGGCCTAACACGGTGAGGCGTGAAAAAACCTTTATATTTTTTTAAAGAATACTAGGTTACATACCGTAACTGACACGGTGGTGCGTAAAAAAACCTTTATATTTTTTTAAAGAATACCACATATCTTAACTGACATGGTTGTAGGGCCTATTATGGCGATGTGTGAAAAAACCGTTATTTTTTTTAAAGAGTACTGCAAACCTTAACTGACAAGGTTGTTAAGTCTAACATGGTGATGCCTGAAAAAAACCGTTATTTTTTTTAAAGAGTACTCCAAACCTTAACTGACACGTTTGTTAGGCCATGGTGATGCGTGAAAAATCTTTATATTTTTTTTAAAGAATACTGCATAAGTTAACTAACATGTTTGTTAAGCCTAACGCGGTGATGCATTAAAAAACACCTTTACATATTTTTTAAAAAAGAGTACTCCAGGAACTAACTGACACGGTTGTTGGGCCTAATTTGGTGATGCATGAAAAAACCCTTTATATATTTTTTAAAGAGTACTCCATAATTTAACTAACACGGTGGTGCGTTAAAAAAACCTTTATTTTAAAAAAGAAATACACCATAACCTAACTGACACGGTTGTTGTTCCTAACACGGTGATGCGTGATCTTTAATGTATATTACGATTGCGGGCAAAGCCGTGACGGTTAACATTTAATCATATTATATTTCTGAAAGTTTGTTTTTGTTTATTTGTTTGTTATTCAATCACACTTTAACTACTGGACCAATTGAGATTAAATTTGGTATGAACACAGTTTAGGTACCTGAGATAAACACAATACTATTCCAGTTTAATTGAATAATAGTGATTTTTTAATAATACTGTATTTTATTAAAATACTGACAGTATCGAGTAGCAAAAATGTATATTTCTTGGCCGAAAACCATAAATCGTATAATATTGTAAATAGAAATATATTAAAATGAAATTATCTATTCTGATTTTGAAAATCGACTATGAATTTTATAGCCAACATTATAATTGCAGGCAAAGCCGCAACGGGTAACAGCTAGTTCATATTATATTTCTGAAAGTTTGTGTGTTTTTTGTTTGTTATTCAATCACGCTTTAACCAATTGAGATGAAACTTGGTACGTATACGGTTTAAGTATCAGAGATACATATAGGCCTATTCCCGTTTTACAAAACGTCATTATACTACTTACCCAGCCCAAAATAATTATCAGTTATTAGTTTTGTAACATCTGTTAACTATAGTTAGCTTTAATTACGGTTTACTGAACATGAGATTTAGGCACCTGAGATGGACATAGATCTAATCCCATTTTACAAATCTTAATCTATGTTTTATTTATTGCAAAATTATTGTTTTTAATGTTACATTTTCATCTAATAATCACAATATGGTATTTTTCATTTAAGATTATTCAATATTTTTAAAGCAGAGTGCAGAATATATATATTATATACAATTTTATTAGGATACTTTAATTGTAAGGTAGTATATATATTTGTGTAATTACATTATATGAAAAAATGGTAAATATGCAGTGCAGCATCTATTGGAGTTTTCGATATTTTTCTTACTAAAATGCTTTATTATGTGCCAAAAAGCAAAAATCCAAAATATGAAAGCAGGAGAAGTACGATAAAAATCGAAAATAAAAGTGACCAACATAAACTCAAAATTGCTACCGGCGAAAATCGGTACCGTGTTGTACTGATTTTAGACGTATTTTTATTGTTTTACTGATCTACAGATCAGTAAAATAATAAAAATACGTCTAACACGGGTTTGGGTGATAGGAAACCCATTTTTTAAAAGAATAGAGCATATCCTAACTGACACGGTTGTCAGGCCTATCACGGTGATGTGTGAAAAAACCTTTAAATTTTTTAAAAGAATACTAAGTATATTAACTGATACGGTTATTAGGCCTAACACTGTGATGTGTAAAAAAACTTTTATATTTTTTTAAAGAATACTACATATCCTAACTGATATGATTGTTGGGCCTATCATTGTTATGTGTGAAAAAAACCTGTATTTTTTAAAGAGTTCTCCAAACCTTAACTGACACGGTTGTCAGGCCTAACATAGTGATGCGTGATAAATATTTGTATTTTTTTTAAAGAATACTCCATAAGATAACTAACATAGTTGTTAGGCCTAACACGGTGATGCATTAAAAGAACCTTTATTTATTTTTTTCAAAAGAGTACTCCATAACCTAACAGACACGGTTGTTGGGCCTAATACGGTTATGCATGGAAAAAAACTTTATATTTTTTTAAAAGAGTACTCCATAACTTAACTAACACGCTGATGCGTGAAAAAACCTTTATATTTTTTTTAAAGAGTACTACATATCCTGACACAATTGTTGGACCTATCACGGTGATGCGTCAAAAAACCTTTATATTTTTTTAAAAAATACTAGGCTACATATCCTGACACGGTTGTTAGGCCTAACATAGTGATGCGTGAAAAATCTTTATATTTTTTTACAGAATACTCCATTAGCAAACTAATATGGTTGTTAGGCCTAACACGGTGAAGCATTAAAAAAACCTTTATTTATTTTTTTAAAAAGAGTACTCCAAACCTAATTGACACAGTTGTTGGGTTAAACGGTGATGGAGGAAAAAAAATTAATTTTTTTTAAAGAGTACTCCAAAACTTAACTAACACGGTTGTTGGTCCTAACATGGTAATTCATGATCTTTAATGTATATTATGATTGCGGGCAAAGCCGTGACGGGTAATAGCTAATCATATTATATTTCTGAAAGTTTGTTTTTGTTTATTTGTTTGTTATTCAAATAAACTTTAACTACTGGACCAAATGAGATTACATTTGGTGTGAACACGTTTTAGGTATCTGAGATAAACACAATACTATTCCAGTTTAATTGTATAATAATGACTTTTTAATAATACTGTATTTTTTTTAAATATGACATGACCTTGTTTTAGCGTATCGAGTAGCAAAAATTTATGTCTTTGCCGAAAACCATAAATCATATAATATTGTATATAGCAATATATTAAAATGAACAGACCTATTCTGATTTTGAAAATTGACTATACATTTTATTGCTTACATTATAATTGCACTCAAAGCCGCAACGGGTAACAGTTAGTTTTAATATATTTCTATTTACAATATTATACGATTTATGATTTTCGGCCAAGAAATATACATTTTTGCTACTCGATAATCTAAAACAGGGTCCTGTCATATTTTAATAAAATACAGTATTATTAAAAAGTTACTATTATACAATTAAACTTAAATAGTATTGTGTTTATCTCAGGTACCTAAACCGTGTTCATACCAAATTTTATCTCAATTGGTCCAGTATTTAAAGTGTGACCTTTAAATACACTTTAAAGGTATTTAAAGGTATTAATCAATATGATTAACAAACAAATAAATAAAAACAAACTTTCAGAAAAATAATATGATTACCTGTTAACCGTCACGGCTTTGCCCACAATCGTAATATACTTCAAAGATCAAGCATCAACGTGTTAGGACCAATAACCGTGTCAGTTAGGTTATGGTAAATTTCTTTTTTAAAATAAAGGTTTTTTTAACGCACCACCGTGTTAGTTAAGTTATGGATTACGCTTTAAAAAAAAATTAAGGCTTTTTTCCCGCATCACTATATTAGGCCCAACAACCGTGTCAGTTAGGTTTTGGAGTACTGTTTTTTAAAAAATAAATGAAGGTTTTTTAAATGCATCACCGAGTTAGACCTAACAACCATGTTAGTTAACTTAACGAGTATTCTTTAAAAAAAATATAAAGATTTTTCACGCATCACCATGTTAGTCCTAACAACTGTTTCAGTTAAGGTTGGAGTACTCTTTAAAAAAAACGGTTTTTTCACACATCGCCATGATAGGCCCTAGAACCATGTCAGTTAGGATATGTGGTATTCTTTAAAAAAATATAAAGGTTTTTTTACGCACCACCGTGTCAGTTAGGATATGTAGTCTAGTATTCTTTAAACAAATATAAAGGTTTTTTCACGCATCACTGTGTTAGGCCTAACAACCTTGTTAGTTAAGTTATGGAATACTCTTTAAAAAAAATATGAAGGTTTTTTTCATGCATCACTGGAGGCCCAACAACCGTGTCAGTTAGGTTTTAAGTACTCTTTAAAAAAAAATTAATAAAGGTTTTTTTAATGGATCACCGTGTTAGGCCTAACGAAAATGTTAGATAGCTTATGGAGTATTCTTTTAAAAAAATATAAAGTATTTTTCACGCATCACCATGTTAGACCTAACAACTGTGTCAGTTAAGATTTTCAGTACTCTTTAAAAAAAATAAAGTTTTTTTCACACATTACCGTGATAGGCCCAACAACCGTGTCAGTTAGGATATGTGGTATTCTTTAAAAAAATATAAAGGTTTTTCACTCATCACCGTATTAGGCCTAACAACCGTGTCATTTAGGTTATGTAGTATTCTTTAAAAAATAAAAGTTTTTTTCACACATCACCCACCGTGATAGACCTAACAATCGTGTCAGTTAGGATATGTAGTATTCTTTAAAAGAAGATAAAGGTTTTTCACGCGTCATCGTGTTAGGCCTAACAACCGTGTCAATTAGGTTTTGTAGTATTTTTTTAAAAAATAATGGTTTTTTTCACACATCACAGTAATAGGCCCAACAACCGTGTCAGGATATGTAGTATTCCTTAAAATAATGTACAGGCTTTTTCACGCATCACACAAAACTCGTGTTAGACGTATTTTTATTGTTTTACCGATTTACAACACGTTATTGATTTTCGCCGGGTAGCAATTTTGAGGTTATGTCGGTCACTTTTATTTTCGATTTTTATCGTACTTCTCGTGCTTTCATATTTTAGATTCTTGCTTTTTTCAATAATTTTGCAATAAATAAAAGACAGATTAAGATTCTTAAAATAGGATTGAATCTATGTTCATCTCAGGTACCTAAATCACAGGTCCAGTAAATAACTACAGTTAACACATTTTACAAAACTAATATCTAATTGTTATTTTCGGCTGGGTAAGTAGTATAATTACGTTTTGTAAAACGGGAATAGGCCAATGTGTATTTCAGATACTTAAACCATATTCGTAACAAATTTCATCTCAATTGGTCCAGTGGTTAAAGCGTGATTTAATAACAAACAAACAAAACAAACAAACAAACACACAAACTTTCAGAACTATAATATGACTAGCTGTTATCCGTTGCGGCTTTGCCTGCAATTATAATGTAGGCAATAAAATTAATATTCGATTTCAAAATCACAATAGGTTCATTTCACTTTAAAACAATTTCTATATACAATATTATACGATTTATGATTTTCGACCAAGACATAAATTTTTACTACTCGATACTCTAAAACAGGGTCCTGCCATATTTTAATAAAATACAGTATTATTAAAAAGTCACTATTATACAATTAAACTGGAATAGCATTGTGTGTATCTCAGGTACCTAAACCGTGTTCATACCAAATTTAATTTCAATTGGTCAAGTAGTTAAAGTGTGATTGAATAACAAACAAATAAACAAAAACAAACTTACAGAAATATAATATGATTACCTGTTACCCGTCACGGCTTTGCCCGCAATCGTAATATACATTAAAGAGATCACGCATCACCGTGTTAGGACCAACAACCGTGTCAGTTAGGTTATGGTGAATTTCTTTTTTAAAATAAAGGTTTTTTTAATGCACAACCGGGTTAATTAAGTTATGGAGTACTCTTCAAAAAAAAAATTAAGGCTTTTTACCTGCATCACCGTATTAGGCCCAACAAACCTGTCAGTTAGGTTCTGGAGTTCTTTTTTAAAAAATAAATAAAGGTTTTTTAATGCATCACCGCGTTAGGCCTAACAACCATGTTAGTTAACTTATGGAGTATTCTATAAAAAAAATATAAAGTTTTTTTACGCACTCCCGTGTCAGTTAGGATATGTAGCCTAGTGTTATTTAAAAAAATATAAAGGTTTTTCCACGCATCACCGTGTTAGGCCTAACAACCGTGTCAGTTAGGATTTATAGTATTCTTTCAAAAAATATAAAGGTTTTTTCACACATCATCGTGATAGTCCCAACAACCGTGTCAGGATATGTGGTATTCTTTAAAAAAATATAAAGGTTTTTTCACGCATCACTGTGTTAGGCCTAACAACCGTGCTAGTTAAGTTATGGAGTACTCTTTAAAAACAATATAAAGGGTTTTTTCATGCATCACCGTATTAGGCCCAACAACCGTGTCAGTTAGGTTCTGGAGTACTCTTTTTTAAAAAATAAATAAAGGTTTTTTTAATGCATCAACGCGTTAAGCCTAACAACCATGTTAGTTAACTTATGTAGTATTCTTTAAAAAAATATATAGATTTTTCACGCATCACCATGTTATGCCTAATAACCATCTCAGTTAAGGTTTTAACCATCCCTTTAAAAAAAAATTGTTTTTTTTCACACATCGCCATGATAGGCCCAACAACCATGTCAGTTAAAATATGTGGTATTCTTTAAGAAAATACAACGTTTTTTTACGCATCACTGTGTCAGTTAGGGTATGTAGCTTAGTATTCTTTAAAAAAATATAAAGGTTTTCACGCATCACTGTGTTACGCCTAACAACCGTGTTAGTTAAGTTATGTAGTATTCTTTAAAAAATTAAGGTTTTTTTAGATTACGTGTGTGTGTGATCTAATCTAATACGTAGATTAGATAGATTATATTAGATTAGATTAGATTACCGTTTACTGGGCCTGAGATTTAGGCACCTGAGTTGGACATAGATCTAAACCCATTTTACAAATTTTAATCTGTTTTTTATTTATTGCAAAATTATTGCTTTTAATGTAACATTTTCAATTATTTTAGTTGAAATTTTTTCAAAACTAACTTTAGTTTGTTACTTTGTATAGAATTTTCAATATTAAATGTAAAAAAAATCCCTACGCAGAGTGCAGATTACGATACGTTTAAAATATTACTATAATTGTAAGTATTTTGTCTTTGTGAATGTCTGGTTTGCTTTTTTGTTTGTAGTTTTGTTATTTTAAGTTTTTTTAGATCAAATAATCACAATCTGGTATTTTTCTTTTAAGACTTTTCAATGTTTTTGACCCAGTGTGCAGAATATGTAACATGTACAATATTTTATAAGGATATTTTAATTGTAAGGTAGTATATATATTTGTTTAATTACATTATACGAAAAAATGGTAAATATGGAGTGTAGTATATCCTGGATTTTTTGATATTTTTGATACTAAAATATTACATGCCCAAAAGCAAGAATCCGAAATATGAAAGCACGAGAAGTACGATAAAAATAGAAAATAAAAGTAACCAATATAACCTCAAAATTGCTACGGCGCGAAAATCGGTAACGTGTTGTAGATCGGTAAAAAAATAAAAATACGTCTAACACGGATTTTGGGTGATAAGAAAACCATTTTTTAAAAGAATACTGCATAACCTAACTGACACGGTTGTTAGGGCTAACACGGTGATTCGTGAAAAAACTTTTGCTATATTTTTTTAAAGAATACTACATATCCTAACTGACACGGTTGTTAGGCCTAACACAGTGATGCGTGAAAAAACCTGTATAATTTTTAAAGAATACTACTTAACCTAACGGACACGGATGTTGGGCCTATCACGGTGACGTGTAAGAAAAACCTTTATTTATTTTTTTAAGAATATTATATAACCTAACTGACACGGTTGTTGGGCCTATCACGGTAATGTGTGAAAAATCTTTATATTTTTTTTTAAAGAATACTCCATAAGTTAACTAACATGGTTGTTAGGCCTAACGCGTTGAAACATTAAAAAGAACCTTTCTTTATTTTTTAAAAAAGAGTACTCCAGAACCTAACTGACACGGTTGTTGGGCCTAATACGGTGATGCGTGGAAAATCCTTTATATTTTTTTAAAGAATACTAGGCTACATATCCTAACTGACACGGGAGTGCGTAAAAAAACTTTATATTTTTTTCAAAGAATACTCCATAAGTTAACTAACATGGTTGTTAGGCCTAAAGGGGTGATGCATTATAAAACCTTTATTTATTTTTTAAAAAAGAACTCCAGAACCTAACTGACAGGTTTGTTGGGCCTAATACGGTGATGCAGGTAAAAAGCCTTAATTTTTTTTTTTTTTTGAAGAGTACTCCATAACTTAATTAACCCGGTTGTGCATTAAAAAAACCTTTATTTTAAAAAAGAAATTCACCATAACCTAACTGTACGGTTGTTGGTCTTAACACGGTGATGCGTGATCTTTAACGTATATTACGATTGCGGGCAAAGCCGTGACGGGTAACAGGTAATCATGGTGATGCGTGAAAAACCTTTATATCCGAACTGACACGGTTGTTGTTCCTATCACGGTGATGTGTGAAAAAAACCTTTATTTTTTTTTAAAGGGGACTCCATAAGCAACTAACATGGTTTTTAGGCCTAACATGGTGATCCATTAAAAAAAACCTTTATTTATTATTTTTTAAAGAGTACTCATAACCTAAGTGACACGGTTGTTGGGCCTAATATGGTTATGCATGAAACAAATTTTTTTTTTTTTTTAAAGTTTACTCCATAATCTAACATGATTGTTAGGCCTAACACGGTGAGGCATTAAAAAACCTTTATTTATTTTTTTTAAAGGAGTACTCCATAAAGTAACTAACACGGTGATGCGTTAAAAAAACCTTTAATAAAAAAAATACTCCAGACCTAACTGACACGATTGTTGGTCGTAACACGGTGATATATATTTTTAATATATATTATGATTGCGGACAATTTTTTTTTTTAATTTTATTTACAACTGAGTAGAAATACCCATCTATTAATTTACATTTAACACATTTTTACACTTTGAAGGGATATATGCCATTGGATATATTCCCTTAGAAACTAATGTCCATCCGGACCAGCAAAAACCATAAGGTCCAGTGGCTTTGTTCTTCGTAGCCTTCTAACCACACCAGCCTCAGCCAACAATCCGCGTATCTTCGGATGCTCGTGTTGAGAGATGCGTTGTCCGTGCTTCTTTGCATACTTTTTTATTTCCTCACTGACCATATCTATTTTCAAATCCCTATGGAGGTTGTCGTTATTTATGTACCATGGTGCATCTACGATGCATCGCAGCACCTTATTTTGAAAGGTTTGTATCTTTTTTACATTTGTCTTCTTTGTACAGCCCCAGAGCTGTATTCCGTAGGTCCACACGGGTTTCAAGACTTGCCTATATATCAGCAGCTTGTTATGGATTGATAATTGGGATTTTCTTCCCAAAAGCCAATACATACTTCTGAATTTTAATTTTAACTCCTCTGTTTTCTTTTTAACGTGTTCCTTCCACTTCAGTTTTGCATCCAATGTCATTCCTAAGTACATTGCTGTATTAGCATAGGGAACTTGTAATGAATTTATTGTAATTGGTATATGATGATCAATCTTCAAATTTGAAAAGTTAACATTAACTGACTTTGTCTCATTGAGGCCAATGCGCCACTTCTTTGTCCATCTGCTAATAGCATCTGAGGCCCTCTGAAGTTTGCCTGCAGCTTCCTCAATTTTCTTCCCGGTGGCTAGTATTGCAGTATCGTCTGCAAATGTGGCAATTGTTACATCTTCGACATTAGGGAGATCTCTAATGTACAGCAAATATAATATCGGTCCCAACACGCTACCTTGCGGGACACCAGCTGATATCTTTTTCAGTTTTGAATATTCTCCTTCATTTTTAACCCTAAAATGCCTATCAGTCATATAAGACTGTAGTATTTCAAAATATTGTTTCGGAAAATATATCTCCAGTTTCCACATCAGACCACTATGCCATACCTTGTCAAAGGCCTGTGCTAGATCAAGGAAGATACTTGCACATATTTCTTTCTTCTCTAGTGAATTTTCTATAACACTTGTTATTCTATGTACTTGATCTAGTGTTGAAAATCCTTGTCTAAATCCGAACTGATGGTCAGGAATAAGGTTTCTTTCTTCTATGATGGGTCTAAGTCGTTCTAGGAGTAGCCTCTCAAATAATTTTGAAAATATCGGGAGCAATGATATTGGTCTATATGATTTCCAATATATTAATATGAAATGAACCTATTCTGATTTTGAAAATGGACAATAAATTTTATTGCCTACATTATAATAGCAGGTAAAGCCGCAACGGGTAACAGCTAGTATATATATATATATATATATATATATATATATATATATATATATATATATATGTGTGTGTGTGTGTGTGTGTGTGTGTGTGTGTGTGTGTGTGTGTGTGTGTGTGTGTGTGTGTGTGTGTGTGTGTGTGTGTGTGTGTATGTATGTATGTGTGTGTGTGTGTGTGTGTGTGTGTTGTGTGTGTGTGTGTCTGTGTCTGTACATCCAAATTTAAGACACTCAGATAACTAAAATATTAACGTAGGTGGACAGAGAAGTTGAACTTCATATGGAAGTAAGATTTTAAAATTTCTAAATAAGATTGTTTTTAATATATATATTTGGCTGGAAATTACGTGGATTATTTACGGTAAAAACATCTGAATTTCATGAACAATGCTGTGCAGTGTATTGTTAATTATCAACAAAACGTTAATTGACTTCTACATCCGCTTGATTATTATACTGTTGCATACAGTTAGGAGAATCGCATCTTATTGAAACTGTTTCCAAACTACAGGCCTTTTGCTTACCTTTGGATGCGTTCAATAGTCCAATTAAATTGTACATACAATTAGTTCGATGTCATATTGTGTATCGGATTACCCTGTTTCAAACACGAGTTACAGCCCCAACTTCTTGACTAGCATTAATTAAATACAGGTGCGTTTAAAAATTAATCCACTAACTCAATTAAGGTTAACTTGGTTTCAAATTTAATGCAAACAATTGTATTGTCTGTACTATTGTTTTTTTACCTAGTGTAAAGTTACACGTTTTGACTAAACTGGGATTGGTTATTACGGTCCACAACAATGTAAATGATGTCCTGGACACGAATTTCAAAATTTAATATCACGTATACGTATACAATTGTATTTATACACTTTATTTATTTGTTTTAAAACAATAAAATTTACGCTTACAGTTAAAAAAATCTAATCAGTTACTTTATAAACTCATAATTTTAAATCGTCTCACAGTAACCTTGAGTTTTCTTGAACACATAAGAAGAAAATAATTCCATTACAGAAAACATATGCCAAATGTAAAACCAGTAAAATATTGAAATAAAGAAATACTGTAAATTAAATATAAAACAGCTGTTATTAAAAATATTGATACTAAAACTGCTATTATTTATAAAACTTACATTAAAATTTCTACTTAACCATTTTAGTCCCATGTTCAATTTTAACATGGACGGAATTGTAAACTCTTTTGGATATATTTTATGACATACGAGGTGTGTTCAGAAAGTAACGAGAATTTTAATTTTTTGAACAAAATATTTAATTATTATTCTATATTGATGTTGTCGCCTTTAAAATATTCCCCATTAGAGATTATGCACTTGTGCCAGCGCTTCTTCCAATCCTCGAAACACTTCTCAAACTCGATCTTTGAGATAGCTTTTAGTTCTTTCAGCGATTCGCTTTTAATGTCATCTACGGCTGTATAACGACGGTCGTTTAAGGTTCTCTTTATTTTTGGAAATGGGAAAAAGTCTATACAATTTTCTTTTTAAGATGTTTGCCAAACCGAACTGAATGCGCATAGTTTTATTTTTGAAACCATTCCAGGATGAACTTTGATTTCTTAATTAACAGTGTTTTGGTTATTTCTTGACGTCCTCGCAGAATTTATGTCGAAATTGATCCTTTAAGTAATCTTACATTTTATATTTTCAGTTTATAAACTATGTATTCTTTTCATAGTATTCATTTATTAGTTATAAAATATAAAAAATAAGTGAACTCCCAAGCTCTAAAGAGCATTAGTACAAAATATTAACCGTCATGGTCGAAAAAGTTTTTGATAAATTTTCTCTATTTTTTAACAAAATGTAAACAAAAATTATTTTATTTTAAAATAGATTTCCATGATAACTGTTAATTTCTTTATCCTGTTATAAATTAAATTAATGCCGATAATTTATTTAATTTTAATTTTAATCTCAACAATATTTCTTTACTTTAATTAAAATTCCCTTTCTGAAATTAAACAAATGTTTTTACTACATCCTTAAACATATAAATTTTATAATAACGTTATGTTTTCATACTTAAATCGAATATAATAAATGTTCTCAAGATTACGTCACTTATAAATTTATTCTCTTTAATTCGGCTCGACGTGTATATTGTAAAGAAATTTCCTATATTTTGTGAGGGATTATATTATGGTATAAATGTCTCTATTAACTATTTAGCTTATAATAATTGTATCTGTTATTAATTTTAATAGTAAATTTAATTTACACAATTGTTTATTTCATTATTATCACAATAAATTATATATTCAAATTATGGATTAATTGTAGTTATTTCTTTATTTTTTCCCTTATTTCCTCCGAATAATTCTTAAGTAACTTCAATATTTGTCGCAATTCGTCATTTAATTAAAACCATAAATTTGCTTCATCGATTAAATTAAATTATTTTAATTTATGTTAATATATTTTATTTTATATATTAATTAATACTTTAAATTTTATACATTTTGTTGAATTAAAAACATTATAATTATTCTTTCCAAGAACTGTATTAATAAGCTTATTTCTGTTTAATCACAACCGTTACATAAGTTTATGTGTGATCTTGGTGGGAGTTACAAGTACACTGAAATTGACATTGGAAATGCCCAAGACAAATTAATAACGACTAATCAATTTATAAATAGTACTTCGTCAGCACTTGGTGCTGAGTCCGCCAAGTCCTGATGCTGAACGAATCCTCCTGTTTGGTCTTGCTCCTTATCCAGAGAGTAGGAAGGGCGGGAGGGTAAAGCAACCCTTCCATTTACCCTCCTTTCAACCCTTTACATGTATTTCTGTACTTTAAAGATCCTCCCCTACCCCCACCCTCTCACGCTCCGAGTGTTGTGATTGGTTCTTCCTCCCCTCCGTCGCTTTCCCTCGTGCTGTGACTGGTTCTTATCGACGCACCCCCTTGTGCGGTAGTTGCTTGCCCCTCCATGCACCCATGTCGCTCACCCTGGGCACGTTCTGATTGGTGCACCCCTCCAGATCGGATGTGATTGGTTTTTCCCTGTATCTCTGGCGTAGTTGCACCACCCTTCGCCATCTTTCCCTCCAGCACCCCCTGGACGTGCCCCGCTACGTCCGCGCAATCGAACGTATTGTGCTACACTTGCAAACACGTTTTAAGTTGTGCAATGCTTAAACACGTGCCGGTCTCGTACGCTGGTTGGTCTACACAAAGGTTAGGACAAAACAATATTTTATGCTTCAATACATTTTTTATTGTACAACACCTTCATGCAAACAGGTTTTAATGTCAATATTACAAATTGTTTTTATTGCCTTCAATCTAAACGTCTTGCCACCAGTACCGACGTGTAGTACAATTTTTCAAAACGCATATACAAAAATCCTCTCCGCATGTGCGCAATCGAGCTTGTGAGATAATGAGTTGCACTCGTGCGATATAAATTGTTACGGTCAGCGTCTGCCGCGTGCATACGTAGTAGATAGCAAGGCAAGCGGTCACGTGGTGTAAACTCTGTACATATAAGGTCGCACGCGTATCGAGGAAAGCATTGCCGGGCAACATGCCAAAGTGGAGAGAGACGAAGGCATTAAAGAAATACGAAGAAGAGACAGTGGCGCAGATTGCAAGGTATGAAGCAACGTCCTGCAACCTCCAAAACCTGTTGTTGAAAGTAGGTAAAATTATACAGTCATAAGTATATGTTTCAGGGAGGTGAGACGCATAATAAGATCTGCTAGGAGCATCGATGGCGGAATAGAGGAGATCAATCTGCGTCAAATTGTGGTCATCTCGTGTAAAGTAGGTACGGGGACCGAAAAATCTGAGCACGTGAGCGACTACAGATGGTCACAAAGTTGGCTCGCTCCCTGCTGCTCCGCCAGCGACCTCCTAATGTCCGAGATAGATACACTCTCGGACATGAGCACAGTTTCTCCACACGGTGAAGACCTGGATACATTGGAAAGTATCTTAGAGCAAGGTATAATAAACCAAGGTTTGTGAGGGAAAAATTCAATCACTTTTTGGCATATATTATTTATATTTATTTTTCAAAATTTCCCCCGACAAAACTCAGAACGTTGACGTCGTTCGGGGGCTTTCGAACTAATGGCTGAGTTAGATTGAATTTTTTCCTCACACAAACACAATATAACAATTGGATTGTCCTCTGTGTTCTTCGGGGTTGGAACCGTCGAACTTGTGCGGTGAAGCCGTCACAGTCGCCCACATTACAATCCGGGGTAGGCAGAAGGCCTACCCCTTGTGGAAGTAGCTCCAACCATCGCTACTTCCGGTGACTACTACTCCATAACAAAAATGTAGTCCCCATTTTTTTGGATTTTTATTTATTTAATTTTTTTGTAAACGATTTACACATTGCTAGGCACAACATACGTAGTTTAGGGGAGAATTAACTCCACGCCAGGGACCGGTTTAGAGGAGAATTAACTCCGTGCCAGTGACCAACACACACACGTGCGCAGGTTTAGAGGAGAACTAACTCCGTGCCATTGACCTACACACACACACACATGCCCTAAGCAATGAGTAAATCGAAATAATATTTTGCGCTCCTAAGAGCACATTTACTAGACGCGTTGTTGTGGTGGGGTAAAACGCACTTTAAATATGTACAAATATTTTCTGCAATATTAACTGTCTCCGGTAATGCAGACACGTTTGGGTGAAAACGTCTCAAAAACCGCGCCTTTTCCAAGCGTTTTGTAAAAATGGTCGAAAAAGGTTTTAACAATTCTCTAACGGTATTACTTTCAAAAACAACGTTCCCGTCGTACCAATCGATTTGATGGTAACGCGTCTGAAGCCAGCGTGCAGTTTTTCTACTTTTATCGTTAAGATTGTGAAAATCGTACGGCGGCTTGAAAACAGTAACGTTGTAAGAAAATCGGCTTACAACGGCTAATTCCTTGACTATATATTCACTGTCGTTGTCTACAAAAGCGTGAAACTCAACAACTGCCCGCTGCATGTTTTTTGAACAAGACTATCTCGTCGTATAATCTATCAGTCTCGGGTAGTGTGCTGTAAACGAGTTTGTCGCTGGCCAGACACTCAATGATGTAGGATATTAAATCATGTTCTATATAAAACAACTCGCCGAGTCTGCGCGATACCAGTGGTGCAATATCGCGGAACAGGTTCCACTCGATCGGGGTCAAAGAGATTGCGTGTTTACCCGCCCCGCCGTAAAACTGGACGTACCGCTTACCGAAAACATTTTTTACAATGACATGACCTGCACTAAGTGGAAATTTATTGGTAGCTGTCGTGGCAGCGTTGACAGCTGTCGAAATATTTGACAGCTCCACCATCACCTCGTTGAACTGAGAGTGTGTAAAGTAAGTCGAAATTCGACCGGAATGTATCAACACGCCCAACGCATGCGCAGAGTGTTGGAATAGGCCAGTCGCGATAAACTTTACTGCATTCGTTGTTGAGAAAATGAAGCGATTTCAAATAAACTCCCAACGGTAGGTTAGGCGGGACCACACGTTTAGTAGAAGCACGCTCCACGTCCATCCTCTCTGACGCCATGACTCATAATGAGCCTGATGAAACATCACACGTACCTCCCTTCCTCCCCCACTCCTAAAAGCCTACTATATTTTTAATCGCCCCCGTAAGTAGAGAGTAGCTCATATGTCTATCGTAAAAGATAATACAATAGGCAAGGGTATTGGTGGGAAAATTCTCGGAAGCTTCAATTTCCAGTCTCACGTCGACAGGTCCCGACCTGGATGAATCTTTATGCTTCGAACAGTCGATAACAAAGATAGGAGTTTTCTCTGTAAACATTTTTAAATCGACACACGGGGCCGACTCGCCACCATAACAGGACTGTTGGAATTCACAGAACATGTGGTAGGCTAGAGCCTTACTACCACGTACGCGTTCGTAAGGGTGAAAATCCGAATTAAGATGAACACGTACATCGCTAATGTTACAGTAATCGAACACAGAAGCGTCTTTTGCTATATTATTTGACCTGTCCGTTTGAAAGACCAGTGCTATGATCTGAGGCATCTGGTCTATCGTAGCCGTTTTGAGGACCCACGATTCCTGTTTTATGGCCGCCCACCAAGGTCGCACTATAACATCCCACCCGCGATAAGCTATATGCGCTGTGATATTGTTTTGAATTTTTTCAACGTATCAACCTCGTGTTTTCCGTCTACAGTAATGTGATGTAACAACATCGTAATACCGGTAATTACCAGTTCAATCGAAGCCGCATCGGCGCTATAAACAGCGTTCAAATCGGAAACCAATCGCAAGAGTATCAGTTCCTGTTTAACGTTAACCACATGATTGCGTTAAATCATGATGATGTTAATTTGATGATATCTACCGGTAAGTCCGAAACGTGAACCTTTCCGGCCTCTAAAATGTTTTTCCGAAAGCCTAATAATTTTCCGACGGAACGATCGCCGCTGAAATCTACAGCTTCCGAACAGTATAATTCCACTTTTTAAGTGTTATTGTTCGGTTTTAACCAAAGCCTAAAGGCCGGATTGAGTTTAGACAAAATGTATCTTTCTATGTCTGCAATTTCGTACGACCCTCTAGGTAACCAAACACTTCCGGCCCTAACAAAAGTATAATCACTCTCTTTGTCAACCATGACGCTTGCTACTTGTAAATCGGAAACGTGAGTTTTTCCGGCTTCTAAAATGACATGTTTGAAACCGCATAACCTCCCTATCAAAACATCACTTGTGAAATCCAGGTCCTCGGAACAGTATACTTCCACCTTCAATTCCGTGTTATGTTTCAAGGAAAATTTAATTTTCGACGCGAGATTAGATGTAATTAGTTTTTCAACGTCTTCGATGCTATAGGACCCTGCAGGCAGTGTCAAAGTCACCTGCCGTATTATACGAAATTCGTCATTATCCTCCTGTTTAATATTCGGAATAGAATTATAAGTGGCTAAATCGATCAGACCCATTTCCCATAGACCGTTCGACGCATCGATCGGTGGGAAAAAGTCACACGATAGCGTTGAACTGTTTCCGGTTAAACTGATGCTCATGACGTCAGAAACTTTAGACACAGATGTCCGCAAATGACTGAGTTGTCACGCTGAAAACGCCTGTAATTATAGTGAACTTTAGCATTCGGTCCGAAATATCTAATCAATTCTACGGGTGGTCTTAGATTTCCAAAACTATCGAAATATTCTATAAAATTCCCTTTTTTCTTATAACAAACCCAATGAGTACCGTCACCAGACATGCTGTCCAGGTTTACGATCGCCGATTCGTTTTTCCGTGGCCCCAGAAGAGGTGGAGCGTCTCTCATAAAAACCACTCTGAACGAGAGCACCCCCAAAGCTTTCGCATAACCTACCAATTCAATGTTTGTCAGAGGTCTAATCGGAATCAATTGGATCAATTTTTTTTTAACCCCTTTCCGCTACCATCTTTCTTTTTATACGGTTTAAGATAAAGACCCTTACCCCTTAATCTCTTCAAAATTTGTTTAACCGATCGTTGCTTCCGCTTTCCTCGTTTCCTACCGCCCTCTAACTTTCCCTTCGCCTTCATAGCAGCTGCTACAGCTATAGCAGCAGCACGTTCACCCAAAGAAGCGTCACTAGATGTAACCCTATTCCACGCCTTACCGGCTAGACGATCGTCGGCTTCACTGCGTCTCTGAGAATTTCTATACTGTCCATAAGCTATATCGTGTTCCTTACACGCTTCGTCTAAAGGATTTATTCCTTTGTCGCCTCGGGCCAATCTTTTTTTCAGCTTAGTACCTGGACCGCAGTAGCTGTACTTTGGCAGATGTATTTCGATGGGTAATAAATCGATAGCTTTGTTAACAGCTGACGAAACCAAACCACGACCTTTCTTAACCGTCCTCTTCTTACGACTGATACGTGTTGCCCGTTTCCCGCCCATTATAACACTAATCACCTCTAAATACATTCACTAGCTTAAGTAGACGATAAATAAAATATATCCGAAAGCATGGAGTACAAGTCTTTGAGACGGTGTTCTTTCATACAAACTATATCGAATACATTGAAAATAGCGTTTTCAATGCGTACAACACGTCCCAAAAATTCGTTGTACACAAACACGTTCTTTTCGTGGAAAAAGTAGAGATTACCATCCGTATATCGAAAAGCACACGTAAACGCGGGCGGTATCCCTTTAAACAGATCCGTAGTCAGGCCTGCGTTAATGCACTGCCTTTCGCAATCGTCATACCGCAAAACACGAGAGTTGCCGTCAAGGACAAACGTCTGACCCTGATAATAAGTAAACACTGCGTTAATGGGATTCTTAATGCGCATCCTCGTCCAACTGTCCAGTAGGAAAAAGTATTTTCTTCTCAAAGTAGGATATTCTATAACGTATACAATGTCGTTTGAAGTTAAAACGATATCGCTATTAGGAGTATGGTATATTGCGGTAACGTTTGTAAAACCGTAATGTAAATAACGTATCCAGTCAGTAATTAATTCGGGCTCCACTTCCGCTCGGTCTCTTATCGAATCATCTAAACTCACTTTCCACACGTACTTACCGTAAAAGAAGTAAATGTGTTTATTCGCAATCAAAACTGTATTAATTTCACGTCTGACTGTACAAAGATCCGGTTTAGGCGTAATCGATGTCTTTTTGGTATATCAGTAGTATTGATAATACTACTACTTGCATTAACAGTGGGTGTAGCAATAGTTGTGGTGGTAGTTACAGTAGGTGGTGGTGGTGGGGGTGTAGGTTTAGGTCCGTACAAAGCCTGTATATTTTGAATATCGAGTGGCGCTAGGTCCAATTCGGACATATTTGAAACCGAATACCTAACGGGATACATTATAGAACCGGAAGAATTCGTATGACTTAATCCGAGCGCGTGACCAATTTCATGGACGAGTACCTGATAGAAAGAGGTACGCGAGTCTGCAGAATTGTCTAAAGTAAAGTCCCAATTTTCGTCACTGTCGAAATGAATATCGACTTGTCTAGACCACGGCAAATTAGGTTTGAACGCATGCGTGAGAACTTTCCCTATGCCGTCGAAATTAGGCGCTCACTGCCCGCCTGTAGACGCGCGTAAATGTTCCTTTTCACCAAACGCTATAATAATATTAGGTTTCACGGGGTCCTGATAAAACTTTAGAGCACAATGTTTACTCCAGACGTCGAAAGCTTGTTGAACGATATATCTGTATACACTTTTCTCGTACATAAACCAAGATATCGAATCACTGTCCCATACGTGATTACTTTTATTACCTGTCGAAAGTGAAACAGGCTCATCAACGTACCCGCAAAAGACATCAACATGGGCGGGACCGGTTTCGCCCGAGGCGCGGACAAATAACACGGAGCCAATTAACGCGAGAACCTTCACGAACAAACCCATTATAAAGACTGGCCTCCAGAGTCTCGAACCTGTCATTATTATAATTATTACCCACGGTCTAGAGACTGTATAGACCCGTCTAAAAAACAAATTACATCCCGTCTAATGCAATATTATTAATCTTTAAACACTTCACTCCAATGAGTTACAACTTGTTTCGACGGCGCGTCGGGGCTGTATTGTTTTCTTATTGCCAAAGCCATAGAGATTAGTTCGTCGTGAAAGGAATGTTTTAACGTTGCCAAAGCGTGATTAAAATTTTTATTTTCAATCAATTCGATAGCTGTCGTCATCTGATTAAAAGTCACAGCATCATTATCAGCGAGACCTCAAGCCAAGTTACTTATACGCTTAGCATTAGCATCAAAATAGCCTTTTACACTACCACCGTTTAACGTGTTGACGCTGACCCACTTTTTAAGAGCCGAAACTTGTTTGAGCAACTAACCTAGATTTATAGCGTCCACGGTTGTTATACCGTCGGCCAAGTTTGTAACTCCTTTAGTGTAGGCATTAAAAAGGTCGACATCCTCGGTAGGTAATTTATTCAGACAAAGCGTGTTTTTTGTTAGAAAATGTAAATTAACCGCGTCTCCAGCGTGCAAAGGATCCTGTACGTTGCCTACACGTTTGTTTTGTAGATTCCAGCTGTGATCCGAACTAACACTTAAAACGCGATCGTCCACATAAGACTTTGTAGCGGCATCGCCATTATCCGTAGACGTTTTAACGTTACAAATTGCAAACTCACGCGCGTCGAATTTTTCTTCGTCGTTTTTTATAAGCATATTTTCACTCGCGTAATGCAAGTTAATCGCATCCCCCATCGAGCGAGGGGAACCGACATCTTGCAGCCGATGCTGTTCAAATGAATAACTATCTGCAAGTTTAATGGGTATCAAAGCTTCCAAATATTCTTTAGTCAGGGCTTCGTCTTTGTCTATCGGTTTGGCTAGACCCCCCATCGGAATATTTTTCGCATGGTATTTCGAAACGACAGGGTTAAATATTACGCAACGTTTCACAACTGTACACCAATTTACAGCTGTGTCTGGTTCTTCCGTAGCACCCACGAGACGTATTACTTTCCCTTTCATGTTGTAATCGCCGTCCGGTGTAAGAGAAAATCCGACAGCTGGAGGACCGCGTTGAAGACGCGCCGCATTTTCCCCTGAAAACGCCCAAACTTGTCGACACTCATTGTATTAATGCTCGAATTTTTCTATTACCACTACCTTTTATTAGTCCCACTTCTTTGAGTTCTTCTACGATGGATGGGATCTCGTGGGCGTGTCCCGTGTGCCCTGCATTGTGTGACATTAGCAAAAGCCTTAATCTGTCGCACAATTCGTTCGGATCGTCCCAGTATGAGTAGTGTTTGTGACCCAATCCCTGTTTAACACGTGTTTTTTTCTTGCTTACCGGCGGGAACAAGTACTGTATAACTCGTTTGTATTTATCTGATTTTGAGTTTCGGTTGACCGCTCCGTGGGACTTGTATTTCTGTAGGGGTGCATTTGTTTGCGCGCAAATAGTTTTATACGTTTCCAAGTCGTGCGACGTGTAAGATTCGGGAATCCTCATAAACAGTAATTCGTAGAGACTAGGTGTACCTTTATAGCTCTCGCCGTCGATAATTATGTCACCGTCATCGTTAAACTGTATAACATTGGAACCGACCATTACAGTGTCGTTTTCGATTCGCGGGCCGTACGAGTGATCGATTTTCTTTGTTTTGTCTGTGTCGGTTATCATTTCCGTGATATATTTACGTACGAGATGGTGCTTAAATGTAGCATTTATCCATTCTATCGACCGGCTGCGTCCTTGGGTTGTTGCTACATCGCTAGTTATACTGGAGGGAGTTACTGTAGTTTCCCTATCAGGGGAAATTTCCGCAATCACGGACGTGTCCAGAAAGCTCGGATAGGATATTTTTCTCCTAGGTGTCGATGACACGGGCGTCGAAAACCCTTCATCTTTGTGTTTTTCAATTTTCATAACAGGGAGCGAGACCTGCGATGCGTCTTTAATTTTCGTTAACTCTGTAATAATAGGCTTCTATTGTCTGGGCAACTGCACTTCAATGTCGGCATGTCCGACCTTCATCTGCATATATTTCCGCTTCAGGGCGTCTCTCAACCTTTCGATCTCGAGTGTAGCCAGATTATCGGATAACGTCATATCGAGAAATGGTTAGATACGGGGTTTTGTAACGGTATTTATAATCAGTGTATCTCTAGCGACCTAAAGAAGAGTGGAAACCTATTTTTCGAGGTCAAGAGGTACTTTATAACGTCACCAGCGGACGCATACAAATATTTCCCTTCCCAATGAAAAGACCCCTCAGATAACTGAGCATGTTTTTATCGAAAAACGGGATACGCATAGTTTTTCGAGCGTCTGTGAAAACAAAGGTTCGTTTAAAGTTAGCACGCCACTCTGTTACTTTGGCTACCAAGAGTGTATCGTCTTTCGGAGTATCCTGCATGTACTCTTTAAGTTTCGATATAGGGCGGAGTGTCGATAAACTCAACAGATATGAATTCAGTAAAAGGAATTCGTCTAGATTCGCACCCGTATACGTACACCATAATTCCAAACGTCGCCGATCCGTTAAAGAGTACACGTGTCCGTCATAAGACAGACCAAAGTGTTCGCACTGTTCGACGACTGTCGGCAGTGCGGCTTTGAGAAAATCTACTGTTAGCATACCTTGGCCTTTGTTGTTTACCGCTTCGAAGATTTTGCCTCTGTTGGTACGAGGAAGTAGTGGGGGTGTGGGACCGAACTTTACGTTATAGTTCACGTCTATCACACACTTTGACCTTGTAATCAATCTATACGCCTCGACAGGACCGCGAATGGGGATAGTCCTTTCTGTAATAACCACACATCTGGATGCAATGGGAAACAAACAACCGTATTGCAACATGTCCAAGTATACTTGATTGAAAGCCAAGTCCCCGTGACCCGGTCCTATTGTACGATTGAAAAGATTCGGGAACGGTCGGAAACGTGAGATTAGATTTTGAGGTTGACGGACCGTACCGTTTAGCATGTGTTTGTTGTAAATCACCAGTTCGAACGGGACTCCACTTTTTTCACTTTCGTGCAAAAATTTCACCCAAATCTCTCTGTTGTATACACGTGAAGCGCTAGCGATCATGAGAATCACGACATGTGGAAGATTTGGACGACGCCTTTTATTGCTCCAACAACGTCTTTGAATACGTAACCGTGTTTTCCCGAGCGGCTACAATAATTACCGCAAAACTGTTTCCTATTCGCATAATACTATGCGCATAGATTGGACATTGAACGACTTGAAGCGCATTTTTTGTACGGAGTTATATCATTGTATATTCTCATTGTAGGTCTTTTACTATACGGTCGAATCCTATTCTATATCTGCCCTCTCCTATTTCGCTATCTTTGTCTATTACCAGAAACCCGTGTTTGTCTTTCCAAGCAGCTGCGCACATGTCTTTGAAAACACAAAATGTTACATCCGTCGTGACGTGGTCGCTGAAAATGTGCCTCAAATTGAGATCGTCTTGCTTAAATACTATCAACAAGTTGGCGTTGTCGCGCACCAGTTGCTTTGGAATCCTACTGTACGTTTGACTAGATAGAACGAGTCTATGCGATTGTGACGACCCATTGTAAAGTATTTGCGTATATTATCGTGTTTTTCGCACGCAATATCGTCGAAAATCATCACAGAGTCCGATTCGGCTTCGCTAGGGTCAATGACACTTTCGTTATCTGTATAGGAAAAAGTAGTAATAAAATGCCAGTTCTGGCTCATCCCGCCCATTTCCTCCTACACGTAAGCCACGCCCTCTTGACCCCCAATTAACCCCACTTAACCTCAATTAACCTAAATTAAGATAATTTTTGATTAAGATAATTTAACCCAATTAAGGTTAAACCTCAATAACAACTGATAAGACTAATTAGGCCACTGATAACCCCTGATAACACCAATTAAACGCCTACTTGTCCCCCGACAGTCGCATGCCAGGGCGTGGCTTAGTAAGCCTGTCGCGTGCCGGGGGCGTGGTTTAGTAGGCCTGTCGCGTGCCGGGGGCGTGGAAGAATCGTCTTCGCGATGATCTGTCTTTGGGAGACGTCTTTTCGTACTTTCCGTTTTACGACTCGTCTTTTCGAATTTAGGTTTTTACTTTCGAGGCGTACTTTTTGTTTTACGACTCGTCTTTGGAATCGTCTTTTCGAATTTAGGTTTTTACTTTCGAGGCGTACTTTTTGTTTTACGACTCGTCTTTGGAATCGTCTTTTCGAATTTAGGTTTTTACTTTCGAGGCGTACTTTTTGTTTTACGACTCGTCTTTGGAATCGTCTTTTCGAATTTAGGTTTTTACTTTCGAGGCGTACTTTTTGTTTTACGACTCGTCTTTGGAATCGTCTTTTCGAATTTAGGTTTTTACTTTCGAGGCGTACTTTTCGACCGGCATAAATTTCAACTTCTTCATTTTGCGAGAGTACCTCGTCCGGCCAGGACTTCCTTTATAAAGTGCAAATCATTATTTCGGATTTAAATTTTTGAACAATGAAAATATATTTTGTTTATTTCTTATCTTTACTAATTTTTATTAAGGCTAAAAATTATACAGCTGAAAATAAGACAGAAATATTAGATTATTTATTTAATTTTGGTTTTTTTGAAAAAAAAATGAAACGCTAACTGATGTGAGCCCAATAAAAATTCAAAACAGTCTGTTTGTTTTTCAAGAATATTATAACCTCACTTTGGATGGAAAAATAAATGAAGAAACGTTGAATCTGATAAATAGTAGAAGGTGTGGTGTTCGTGACGATGTTATTAGTTTTTCTGCTTCCTCAACAAAATGGAAAAAGAATATTTTAAATTAGCATTATGTTTATGTTATTTAACAAAATGTTTTAAAATTAACAGAAGCGGCATTTGATTTGTGGTCACATTATTCCAATCTCGAATTTGTACATGATATTTACAAAGCAGATATTTTAATATCAAACAAATATCGCCTTCATAAATATCAAAAATTAAATCAATATTATTGTCCTTATAATTTAGACGGAAAAGGAGGTGTCTTGGCACATGCTTCTTTTCCAACAAACAATGACACAGTTGTAGAAATACATGTTGACGGTGAAGAGGATTTGTGTGTTGAAAAAAAAACAGTTGATTGCCTTTCTGACCAATCAAGTTTATATCAAGTTTTAGTGCATGAAATTGGTCATGCTCTAGGATTAAGTCACTCTAACGATAGAAATTCAATTATGTATCCTTGGTACGATGACAAAAAAATTATCGAGCTTGGAGATGACGATATTGCAGGTATACAAAGTATGTATGGTGTTCGTTCAAAAAATCCTGTAACGTCAACAACAGTTCCTAGTGTTACTACGGATATGAGTATACCGCCAACAACAACAACAACAAGGCCAAGAGTGACTACAAATAGGACTTTAGCAACAAATCTTTGTAATTTAAAAAATATTAATACATTTCTAATTATCAATAATTATTTTTATTTATTTTATAACAAGTGGGTGTGGATTATAAAATTAGGAGAAACTGTTTTTAATAGTGTTCAATATTTACCCGACTGGTTATACTTTTTGCCTGAAGATTTTGAAAATATTAATCACATTTATCAACGACCGTCTGGTGAAATAGTTATTTTCATAGGTTGTCAGATTTATATGTTTGAATTTCCATCTTTCAAACTTTCTCATAATTATCCAAAAAATTGTGCTGATATTGGCATACCGAAATCGGCTGTTATAAATGGCATAGTAAACACATACAACGGCCGAACCTTTATTTTTTATAATAAAATTTACTACACTGAAATTAATGAATGTGCGTTTTCCAGTAAAAAATACGGATTGTTATATGAAGCATTCCCAGGGATACCCCCCAGTTTTGACGCAGTGTTTAGATATCGAAATGGTTTATTATATTTTTTTAAAAATGAAACATTTTATGAATTTGACGATTTTTCACATCAACTGACTAAAGCACAGTCATTCGATTTTTCAATATTCGATATAAAATGTTCAAAAATTTCTTTTCCAAAAATTCTAGAAAGTCTTAAGAAAGTTGTAACAAAACTGGATTCTATGTCTGCAACGGCAGAACAATATTAAAAATTATTTTGTTATGGGTCGCCACAATAATATGGACACATTTAATCTTTGTCAGACTTATAGTCATGTGCCGAAACAATTAATACGTGATAATGCAAACTTGATAATATTATTTAAACAAGATGAGCGAAACTTACGTCACGTCTACAAGGATCATGTGACTACTGATATGAAATATGATGTATTTAGAGAAATGTGTTCATTAGCCTGGACAAAACGAGCTAGTAGTTTCCTTGTAATAGACAAAGAAAGCAATATAAAAAAAGGAAGGTATCGCATTGGATTTGACGAGTTCATATCGCTTTAGGTCCTACACACCTAATCAGTTATCAACGAGCCTTCATTCAGGATGAACGAGATTACGGTTCCTGATGATCGCGAGAAACTTGTATTAGAAATAAAAGAATTAAAGAAAGCAATAAAAGAGAAGCACAGGGCTCTTAAAAGAGGTATCACTGATATGGAATATCACATTGAACAAAACATAAAACCTATTATGGAACCACTAATTAAACTGCTGTATGATAAAATTGCTGAAAAACCGATTGGCGAAGAGCCTGCGAGTAATGGGCCGTATCTAATGCAAATACATTATTAGCTAGTAAATTACAAAAAGAAAAAGAAAAGGAAAAAGAGAAAGAAAAAGAAAAAGAAAAAGAACTAATGTATAAAATAGAGAAAAAAGGAAAAATACAAATTTTGATTTAGAGGAACCTTTTGTTAAAAAATCGGTTCCGCGAAAAGCTGATAAACGAAAAAAACACGTGGTGGAAGGTGGTCCTCTAAAAAGACGTCCGATTTCACCTGAAGCGCTCATGGAAGCGGAAGACTTTTCTATAAGAAGACAAAATTTGGATACTATAAAAAATAAGATTCCAGTAAAAAGAACACCTTTAGATCCGGACTTAAAAATGGACGAGGATAGCACCTCTTCTGAAGATCAAGAAATGGAAACAGAGAGCGAAAGCGAGGAATAGCCGATGGAAATGGAATATGGCAAGAAAAAAGAAGAGATCTTCGAGACGTCTGAATCAGTTGAAGATTATTTAAAATCTCCTCAAGGTCAACACGAGGCGGAATTGATTATAAAAAATACATTTAAAGGAAAACTGGCTATAAAATATTTTCTTACATTTATAAAGTATCCTAAAAAAATTGATAATGTATACGGCGTTCGTATAGAAAGAAATAATTGGATGATTGGCGATAAAGTAATAGATATAATTAACAATGACCTAGTTATCGATAACATTAGATACGCAGGCACGCGAGGCTTGTATGATTTATTATTCATGAGAATTCCTGACGATTACATTTATACAGAAGAAGATTTGATTAAATACAGGGATATTCTGTTATCTACAAATGCTCACAGAGTGGATTTCAAGCCGAAAGGTAAAATCAAATCAAATAAAAGTATAAAGTATAAAAAAATTATTTCAAAATTATTTCAAAATTATTTCCGCCTCGCGAACCCCGCAGTCACATGGATTGGAGCGGAAGCGGTATTGTTTTGAAAGACCTTGAAAAACAAAAACATTCCTATACTTATTGGAACGACCCTAATGAATTGTGCGATCGTTTAAGATTGTTATTAGCATCAAAGGCGTCGGGCAATAAAGGTCATAATAACGAAATTATATCTATAATAGAAGAACTGCAAGAAGCCGGAATAATTTTAAAATCTGAAAAAGCATTATTGTCGCTGTTGAAATGAGTGTGGACAAGTTTGGACGTCACCAGCATGCAATTCGTCAAGGAAAACGTGCTCGAGGACCGCCAGGCATAGGTTTTAAGTTGACAGCCGATAATAATTATGATATGAAAAGGAAAAGAATTTGTAATTTAAACGACCCTTTAGATGATAATGATGCAATAAATTTGATTACATTTAAGAAACAATGTTCACATTTAATTAATAAAAATACAATATCATTAAAAGAAGGTGTATACGATGCGGGTAATTTTATTTTAAGTAATATACAAAACCCCAAAAAAGAAACAGATGTGGCGACGAAAAAATATGTTGATGATGCAATTGTCGAGAAGAACTCAGAATCACATATGTTTACTTTTAAATCGGCCGTTAATTATGTTAACAAACACAGTGTCTCATTAAAAATGGCGTATTCGATGCAGGTGATGATATTTTAACAAATTTAAAAACACCCGAAAAAGAAACAGATGCGGTTACGAAAAAATATGTTGATGATAAAATAAACGAATTGAAGAAAAATTTGACTTTATTTTTGAAAACGTATGCGCAAGAAATAGGATATCACTGTTACTTAGAATATACTGCGGATAACCCCAAAAAGTCAGAAAAGGATTGGGCTAGTAATTTAATTAAGCGGATCTCCCAACCCGCAAACTAGTATTAGCAATCAGTCACAAAAAGAATGGAGTACGGAGAAAATCAAACAGTGTATACCGGGGACGCGGGCTGGTAAGTTCTGTGAAAGCTTTACCAGGAAAAATTTTGAATCGTGCAATAGACATATTACCTATAGAACTACACATTCCAGGATACCAAAATTGTGGGCCAGGTACAAGATTACGTGAGAGATTAAACAGAGGTGATCCCGGTATTAACAAATTAGATCAAGCTTGTAAAGACCACGATATCGCGTATTCTAAATATTCAAATTCAGCTCAAAGAGCAATAGCCGATAACGAATTAGCGGAAAGAGCTTGGCAACGAGTCACATCATCAGACGCTGGTTTAGGGAGAGAGCAGCAGCTTACGCTGTTACAAATATTATGAAAATAAAAATAAATTAGGCGGAGGCAGGACGGCTAGAAAAATCTAAAAAAGAAGAAACACTAAAAAAGCTTGTAAAACTAAAAAGCACTTACAAAAGTTTTGCGATGTTTAAAGAAAAATAAAAAATCTACCAAGAAAGGTAAAGGTTACTATCTAAAACCGTACAAAGGTAGTGGAGCTAAAAAAAAAAATAATAAAACTTCCTGATCACGCATTATCAAACATGGAAATAATAAAATACGCAAAAAAATTAAATATTCCAAATTTCAGAGGTGTTTTTATGCGAGACAATTTGCCTACAAAAATTTTGAAAAATGAAAATGGTGTTGTAAATTTAGATAGTATACAAGGCAGAGGAACGCGCTGGGTGTGTTACAATAAGAAAAATAATAATATTTTTTATTTCGACAGTTTCGGAGATTTACGCCCGCCAGTAGAAATAATAAATTATTTTAATTCCTCTTCAGAAAATTCGCATATTTTCTTTAATTATACAAATAAGCAGAAAATGAATACGTCAATTTGCGGCTATTTGTGTTTGGAATTTTTATCAGACAACAACTGAAAGAAGCTGTATAAAATTAACATGCTCTGTGTAAGCGGACGAGGCTCGAGACTTACTTGCGATATATTTCCAGCCATAGATTTATCTACCTATCAATGGGAAATTGGACTAATCGATTTAATGACTTATAATACAATACCTAATGTGGAAACCGGAGTAAGTGATATATTTTATTATGGAGATAAGGAGGAATACGAAATACAGCTTCCTGAAGGATCTTATGAAATAGATAATATTATAACATTTTTAAAAGATTCGACACAAGAAAAACATAAAAAAAATTCCTTTACTTTAGATATGAAAGGAAATAATAATACTATGAAAACGCAAATATACTGTTCAATGCCTATTCGTTTTGACAAACCAAACAGCATAAGCCCATTATTAGGTTTTAAACAGGAAAAATTAGATCCAAATATTAGGCATACGTCACCAAATATTGTAAATATCAATAAAGTGGATATAATTCGTGTCACATGTAATATTGTTCGAGGATCATATAGGAACGGTGCTGAAGGCCACATCCTGCATGCATTTTATCCTACAGTGGAACCTGGTTATAAGATTGTTGAGAAACCTTCGTCAGTAATATACTTGCCTTTGAACGTAACTGGTCTCCTCCACAACATTTCAGTACAGCTTGAAGATCAGGAGGGTCAATAGATAAACTTTAGACAAGAGTTCATCTCTCTCCGGCTGCATTTGAGACGTGTTTCTAATTAGATATGGTTTTAGTTTTCAATAAGAATATTAATTCGCCGCTTTCAATCATTTATAATCAAACAATCAAGGTGTTAACAGCTAGAAACAAACTTTTTTTGGAATCTCTAGGTTTTACTGTAAATAAAAAATATGTTGAAAATAGATGAAAAACTTCAATTTGACGATACAATTAGCGATTTAGAATACCACACACATCTTCCGTATGCTCAAACAACGTATAATGAAAATGACGAAATTCGTATTCCCGTCAATCAGCAAAATGTATACACTCTACCTCACAAAAGTTATCTGTATATAGAGGGCACGTTTAGCGCAAAAAAGCCAGATAATACAAATGATGAAGGTATTAAACTAATTAGCAATGAAATGGCTTTTCTATTTGACGAAATACGTTATGAACTTTGTGGGACAGAAATAGATCGCGTGAAAAATGCGGGCATAAAGACAACAATAATAAATATACTGACTAGCCGCAAAGACGAAGAAAATGTGCTGTTAAATGCCGGCTGGAAATTGGATATGTCGCCTTTGGATAATAAACAAAACTTTTCATTTTGCATACCTTTGAGCATGTTGCTCGGATTCGCAAGGGATTATAAACACATAATAATGTGCGTAAAACAAAAACTAGTATTATTACGCAGTGCGACAAATTTGAATTCAATTCTATTAAAACATACAGATCGTATAATAAGTTTAAATATAACTAAATTATTTTGGAAAATTCCATACGTCCAAGTTGCTGACGATGCCAATTTGACTTTATTAAGATTTATAAAACAGGACATGCCTGTTCAAATACCGTTTAGACGTGGACTACTTTTTGAATATCCAGTATATCCGCAAACTAAGAACGGCACTTGGTTTGTGAAAACAACAACAAGTGATCAGTCACCACGATTTATAGCTTTTGGATTTCAAACAAACAGAAAAAATGTATCAAATAGGAACCCCAGCCATTTTGATATGTGCTGCACTGTCAACGTTAAGGTGTATAAAAATGCAAAATATCATCCATACGATAATTTCAATGGAAATAAAGCGATTATCTATAACAATTACGCAATTTTTCCATCTTCTTTCAACAGCGATAATGAAAATTGATTACGCAACATATCTGGCTAAGACACCTTTATTTATTATTGATTGCTCAAGAGAAGACGAGACGCTAAAAACAGGAACATTGGATATTCGTATTGAAATCGAAACATCAGAAAATATTCCTGAAAAAAATTGCAGCCTACTGTTTGATAATTCAGGATGCGTTAGTGGAATATACACCTCTTTCTGGTATTGTACGCAAAATATTTTAAATAATTTGTATTTGTAATTTTTTAAAATAAATTTTATTTTTCAAAATATTTTTTTTTATTATTTAAATCCTAAAAATTTAATTGAGCTTTGATACAATTAATTGATAATGCAAAATTAAATAAATTACGGAACGCTTATAGCTGTAAAGTCTTCCAAACATCTCAGGTACATCCGAGAAGGTGACGGACAGTTTTCAAATGTGTTCGGAGGACGATATAGAAAAGATAGGCCATTTTTGTCAATAAATTTTGAAATCGTCCTCGCCTTGTAATATTTATTAGACAAACGAGAAAACCAGTAATATTGCTTTTCTGTGAAATATACATGAGGATTTTCATCCGTCAATATTTTCACATACTTGGCAATATCGGTCACACTAATTCCAGACATCAAATGTTTATTAAGAAATAAACATTGGGGAAATTCAATTAATTTATATTTAATAATGTCCTCACTATTCACCTCCTCATTTTCTGCAATATATTTACGTAACCCGTGATGTTTGTCAAAGAGGCCTTTGCAACTATCCTTTTTTACAAGTTTTTTAATCTCTACTATAAATTCAGTAGGCACATCATATTGCATCATTCTTCTTAAATCTAAAGGACAATTTGCTAATACTTGCATTAAATCGGGTCTACTGATTAAGTCGGCCCAATCTATGAAGCGCATGTACCTATAGTAAAAAGATGATACAAATATGTTGGAATATATTTGATTTATAAATAGAGTAGAGGCCAACTTAGCTTTAAGCGAATTATACACACAACCATAATAGGTAGGCAACACAGCGTTTACAAAACTTTCGGAAATTTTGACAAATTTTGAAATAGCAATCCACTCGTGATCACAAAAATGTATTTCTAATTTAAAAAGATATTGGGGAAATTTAAATTGAAGGCCAAATTTATTAAAAGTTAAAACTATAGGGTTCATGTCCAAATTACACGCGTTCACATCATCTCTTAATCGTATCAAAGCATCAATTTTTGTTTTGAAGTAATCTTTGACTGATTCGCTTAAATCTTGAAAAACGTATGTCCAAACAAGCATGCATCGGACGACGGTATTGTCTGCGGTACATGAATGTGGCACCATTTTCTGTAATCAGATTTTTTAAGGAATAAATAAATAAACCTGGAAAAAATATCAATAAATAATTTATTTTCATATAATTTTTCTCACATTACATTATTGTAACAAATAATGACCATAGGCGACAGTATTAATACCGTCATCACAAATAATTCTTTTATCATCATTTGCACTTAGAGCAAGTTTATTGACAGTTATTGTTTGCACACAATGATTAGTAGATCTAAACATTCTGCATTCCCTTTTTATTTCATCATGATATAATAAATAATTTTTATAATCTTGAAAATTTAAACTATTTTTTACAACAGATTTCGTTACACCTTTAGCTTTTTTATTTTCTGTCACATTGTCATCATTAGTTTTGCATTTAAAACTATACAATTTTGCTCGTAATCCAACAAATTCAATAATTGGTAAACCGTTACACTCGTTTTTAAATTTGCCTAATACTTTTTTATTATGCGTAAAATGGCAAAAATGATTTTCTGGATAATCTGCTGTATCTAGAAAATCTTTTATGTCATCGCCCATCATGTCTTTATAAATGTCGTCTGTCAAAATTTCTAAAAAAAAGCTATCAGTGTCTAGGTAAACCAAATTCATTCCGTTAACATCATACCTTTTCCTTAAAACTTTGTAAAAAAAATCATACATCAATCTCTTACTTAATTCCAACACACTAAATCATATATAAATTGGTTTATTAAACAATACTGATTCCTTAGCACTTCTTACAGCACAAAGATTTTCACCATAAATAATAGATTCTAAATATGTAGGTTTACAAATCAATTTATTAAGTCTTTTCCTATTATTTACTAATTCTATTGATTGTCTCTTTTTTATATTTTCTATAGTTTTTCCAAACATGGCATTATTTAAAAGATTATAAAATTCTTTTTCAAAAGAAGTTTTTGAATTTTTACGTTTTTCAGTATTAAATAATATATATGGTTCCAACCAAGCCTCTTGATTAAATTCAAGAATCTTATGTATTTTACGTAAAACTAACCCATTTTGCAAAGCCTGTTTTAAATTGTGATAGTGAACAACATAATTAGTTTTTGTTTCCAAAGTTGTTAACAATTTTTTTTGTTTTTCATCTGGCGGACATTTATTTTCTGGAAGAAATGGTAATTCATTATGAAGATCATGATAAATTTGAGGGTATTCAATATCAACTTCCAAAATATAACCTTTATCTGAATCATCAGATATAGACAACACATCGAAATTTTCTAAATTCCTTTTCCATTTGAACCCATTTTTTGGCATTGGTTTTGACATAGCATATCCATAGAGATTGTTACAGTCAATATATAATAAATATGAATTAGGTAATTTATCATTGTAATCCTTTTCCAAATAAGGATTATTTGCTTTTGCATACCTTTTTACAAAAGAAGTTATTCCACCTCTTATCCCTTTCTCAATAAATAAATACTTATCATAATCTGAAAATAATTCTAATTCAACATTTATAAATTTCAACATAGCATCAAAAGTGAAACCTGGTAATGTTAAATAATGTGCAGAATCTAATTGATAGGAATCAATACATAATGTTCTAAAATTTTCAAATACATCGCTTAAAAGTAACACATCAATTTTTAAATATAAATCGCTATAATTGCTTAAAGTGCTACATTAAAAATGGTCCCAAAAATCTTTTGCAAATCCATAGTCTTCTTCAGAAATATCACAAGTAAGTAAACTATTGAAAAAACTATCTTTAGGAGGTAATTCCAAATCATTTAATTGGTCCCAAGAATCTGTATATTCATAAGGATATATTACTTTTCTTGTTTCAAATTTTAAATCGTCAGTACCAAACATTTTTTTTGTATGAATAAATTGGTCTTCAGTTAAATGACTTGCTAACGAACTTAAACTGTCATTTAAAAATCTAAAAGTGTCAACAAATTTCATAATTAATCCATTTCTGGTTTTTTTAGAAAAAGAAATGTATTTTTCTTTACTATTAGGTATAATGTTAATTCTTTCTGAATCACACCCTAATTGTTTTATTATAAAATGCGTATCGTAATTTGAACTACCATGAATGAATACCGGCAAATATTTTTGATTTTGCCTTTTTAAGTTACAATCATTGCACAACACAGAACGAAACCTACCTGTTAAATGACAATGATCTCGCACAGGTCTACAAAATGCTGTAAATTTTCTATAGCATAAGTCACAAAAATTAGTATTCTTATATCTATATTTCTCTTCATCAGTAAGTGGTAAAACAGATTTTTTATCTTTAGACAATTCACCAATTAAATTACTTAAATCGATTAAATATGTCATAAACGTTTCTGGCGCATTTTCACCTCTATACAAGAATGGTTCTTTTGGTAACCTATCAACTATTTCTTTAGGTAGAAGATTATCATCAGCTACTACGTAAACACAAAAACTCATTGGTATGTGAATATCATGTAAATACGTGGATCTAGTTAGTCTTTCGTTTATCGGTTTCAATAAACATTCAAAATCAGCATAAATAACAATTGGAACACGTAAACAGTAGTTAAAATGATTAAATTTCATTATAGGAGGACAATCTTCTATTTCTTTAGGCATTTCGGCTCTTACTGGTTTATTTGAAATACAAGATTCAATAGGTTTTTCTAATTTTTTCTGACTATCTTTACCCTGATAGTGAGTAAAACATCGTTTACAAAACATTTTTGCATGATCATTTTTATTTATTTGAGAGCTAATTAATCTAGATAAATTTTTTATATAACGGTAGTGACTTACATCGTTATTTGTAATAAATAACAAATCAAAATGATTTGCCATTTCATATTTACACACTTTTAGCGGATACACAACATTTTTATCATCAAGCCCGTACACATTTACAGATACTCCATCATTATTTTTTTCAAATTTATTAATATCCTTAAGAGGAGTGGGAAAATTTATTCCGGTAAAATTAAATTTGTTTTCTAGGCTATAATATGATTTACTTAAACGCGTGGCGTTTTTTGTCTCTACATATCTACTCAATAATGCCCACTTGAAACAGAAATTATCATTATAGTTTTGAACATTAATTACAGCTTTTTTTGTTGAATTTCAACAGGTAATGGTAAAAATGAACTACCTCTAAGAGGTTTATATTTGCTAACACGTAATAATAGACCATCCACAGTGTATAAGGACCAACCACTACCTTTATCGATTGATTCGGACTCTTCTCGACAAATTTTTTTTATACTGTCACGTAAAATGTTGCTGATATTTGACGATCTAAAAATAGTTACATTTTTTGTTTTAAATGTTCTGTCTTGAAATTCGGCGATCATTGGTTTCACGTAAGTACACTCTACAACGAGATTAAATTTGATTGTGTTGTACACATTTAAACACGCATTTAACACATTTAACATTTTGTCCATACTATAAGTTAATAAGATACAAACATCCTTAATTTCATCACAATTATTTTTTAAATAAAATGTTTTTATATTTCCTTTAAACGCGTTTTCCAGTTCATAAAAGTTATCGGTATCTGTAATAATACTTAATCTAGCACGTTTTCTGTTTAATCGATCTCCTGAAATATTCTCTACTATATTAAAGTTGATTGGTGGAGATGATGGCAATTCGTCATCATTATGATTTCGTTTTCTAACCCTACTATCCATTTTTAAATCTGAAAATAATGACAAACTATATGTAGTACTCAAAAATGTATTTTATTTACTTATTTATTTACATTATTTAAACATAATATAACTAATTCGGGTAATTTAGCTATCATATCTTTTACTTCTCTTATAATAAAATTGACTAATTTAACTCCGTCTCTAAATATTAAGCATTTGAAAGTAAATTGTAAACAATCAATGTATTTCTGACAAATTGGGTCTTCATGTAAAAAACCAAATGTTTTCTTTCTGCTTGTGCTGCTATATACAAAAAATTATCAGTTTTTTGAATAACATCTCTTTGACGTTCTATCAAATAATTTATATCTAGTTCAAAATAAAATGAAAATTCTTTAAGAAAATAAAAAAATAACATACCGTCATCAAATACCTCATTAAATCTCTTAGTTTTTGCAGGAAAAAGTAAATCAGCATTTTTAATATTCTGAATAAATATAAGTCTAAAATGTGTTGGCAAACTATTATTGAAAAAATCAAACATCATTTTAATTTTAGAATATACATAAAACGGGTTATCCTTTTGAAAAATTGATAGAAAAGAAAATACAGATGAAAAATCATTTTTCAAATACTTAATAATTTCATCACTAATCAAACTATTAGAAAAACATTTAAAACAGGCGTCTTCCATTTTATAATCCATCTGAAATAATTATTTTGCTATTACTAATATATTACACAATATTAACATAGGTAATATACCATTGAAAATAATTAAATAGTATAGACGTTTTTGCATCAGGTTTTTGAATTGATATTTCAACATTTTCTATATTAGAAACTCGAGTACCAATTTTACATAAAGTATCATTAATAGAATTTAAAAGTTTTTCGTCATCTTTTTTATCACAGTCCAAAACAAAATATGCTTTCTTTGAAACTTTGGTCCAGTATTGTTTTTCTGGAACATTTCTTAAGTCATATAAATCTGTCATTTCTATTTTATTAAGTGAGTGCCAGTTTCTCCTGGAGATTTCATTATTTGTTTCTTTCTGTCAGTATTGGATTGAACAATTTGTTTAATAATAACTTTCGAATTTTTCTTTTTCTGAATTTTTTTCTGTTTTGTTGAAAATATACTTTCAAAATCATTATCAGAATTAATACTACTGGCATCAGAATCGTCAGAGGAAGAAACCATTCGTTTACGTTTATTTTGTTTTTTATTTTGTTCAAAATCTACAGTTTTAATAAATTGCATCACCGCGCTAAAACTGTCGGCTGAAAATGTTTTATTTAGCAATTCATTGGTCTCTAATGAATTAAGTGCTTTTATAATTAAGTCACATGTAATTTTATCTTTTTTATTTATATTAGTAAATGTTTCAGATGATTTTATAGTATCATAAACAAGATCTATACAATTGCAAACAGATACTATATTGTCATCTTTTTGTTTCTTAATAAAAATATCTAATTCATTACTAGACTTTCCCAAAATTGTAATGTATTAATTCCAAATATAACTATAGTTTCTATTAACATGGTTAGGCTAAATCGTTTTGAGGTTACAGTCTTCTGATTTACTTTTTCGGCCTCCATTACTAAAAAGAAAAAAGAAAGCACTATTAATTTAATCATCTACCCAACGGATGGATTCTATTCCCATTAATGATAATATTAGGCGATTATTCAATTCATTATTACGAATTAAAAATACAACTGGCGCAACAGATCTATCTATTAAATTAGTTATATTTAAATCGTTACGAACTGAATAAAGTTCAATTAAAATATTTAGACACATATTTTTGAGTTATGGTAAATTGACTATAATTTCTTCGAATTATAACTAGCCTTGAATCTTTAATTGTTGTAAAACATTTATCACTATAATTCTTTAAAACTATTTCGCCATTAGTCAATAATTCAGAGCCAATGTCTAACATATGAATTTTTGATTTATTTTTCCAATAAAAATATTGATTATATCGTAATAACCACATTAAATCCATAAACATAGTATCTGATAAAACATCATCATTTTCATCATCTTGACAATTAATTACTGGATCTTTCATAGCCATTGCAGCTATAATCCAAATCTCAGTAAGTACATTATCATCACCGAACAAAAGTTCATTAAAATTCATTTCAAAAAAAGGTTGTGGTAATGGCATACCTCTAAATATAAACCAAATAAACACGAGCCAAAAATGATCGTGGAATTTTTCAAATTTTAAAAATGTGTTATTAAAACTCCTAAACATGATTTCGCATGATTTTACAATGCCAAATGAAAAATTACACTTAGTTACTTTTCTGCAAGTGAAACAGTAGTTGAATGTTTGCTTGATATACATTAAATTTATTAGCATTATAAACAATACATAATTTAAAAAAAACATTCTTTTTAATTTTCCAAGCAACATTTTTGGCAAATCATGTTCATCATACAAACTATTTACAAAAGGTTTAAGTTTTCTATTTGCATATCTAACATATTTTGTAAAAAAATTAATATCAGGTGTTTGTTCTATAAAACAACTACTTTTACTATCATGTCTAGGAATAAATGTTTTCTTATATTTAATAATTCCGTGAGAAGTAGGTCTACTAGAAATTAAAACATTAAAAATATTTTGATTTAGAGATTGAGTTACTAGGTCAGAAACATTATATTTTCCAGTTCTTAATTCGACTACAAAAGCATCTATAACAGTTTTTAAAATATTCATTATTTGTTATTATAAATATAGTTGAGGAAATCTGCAAAATAAAAAAATTAAATAAGATAAATTTAATTGATAGAATAATTTTAAAATATTATTATATTTTACAAATCTTATTTTCCTGTTGAACCAGAACCACTAATATTTCTTTGTGTTATATCTACATTTTGAATTTCTTCAAGTTCTGGATAGGAAATTTTTTCACATATTAATTGAGCTACTCTATCTCCTTTTTTAACAACAAAATCAATGTCTCAATGATTAAAAAGTAAAATTTGTACATTACCGCGATAATCCTTATCAATTACCCCAGCACCTACATCAATAAAATAATTTAATGCTAAACCTGAACGAGGAGCTATTCTCCCATAACAATCATGAGGAACAACTAATACTATGTCTGTTTTTATCAATTGCTTATTATGTTTAGGAACAACAGCGTCATATGCACTAAACAAATCATATCCAGCAGCCGAACTTGACATTTTTACTGGAGAATAGGCGTTACTAGTTAGTTTCATAAAACAAAGTTTCTCATTATTTAAACTCATTTTAAAAATATAATTACCTCAAAATTTAAACGAGTTCTCTTTGAATACGAATATCAACAAAGCTGAAAATTTTTTGTGATTTTGGAAATCTGTAAGAAATAAAAAAAAAATATTTAATTTAAAAATTTATAGGAAATATATTATTAAAACGTTTTTAAAAAATTTTGAATTACCTGATATATTATTTCCAAAGATTGAATGAAAATAGTAGAATATGACCAAACGTCTAGAAGATGTATGTAAAAACTACAACAAGAAAAAAAAATTTTTATTTTCTTAAATTTTTTGGAAAATTGTTCTTTTTAAATTACTTTAAAACTTATAACACTTACTGAGTAATTTGAAGAGTTGTAAAAGAGCAGAAAACAAGTTCGAAGACGAGTTGAATACTGTAGAAAAGTCTGAAGAGTTAAACAACACCAAAGCTAAATTGGTAAATGATAATCTTCAAACCTAAATGAGCAAGTATATATAATAGTTATACATTGACGTCAATAGCCACGAGGAGAGATTGGAAACACGCGCGTTTGTAATTATATTGTCCTTGTACTTTACACGGAAAGAACCATGCGCTATCATGACACGAGGCAAGATTAAAAACACATGTCTTGCTAGTTGCGTTGTCCTTCACTAATTACCCGGAAAAAATATGCAATATTCATACACGCGCCTGTTATTGATAACTGCACAGCACGTGCGAAGGTTAATGTTATAACTGCATGTCTCTTGCGCAATGTGTCTTTGAAAGTTAATATCAACAATGTATTCAAAATAAAAAAAAATATTACTGACATATTCCTCTTGTTTTTCCTAATTTCTGTTTAGTCCTCAAATATTCTTTACAAACTTGTGGATCACAAAGTTCTAATATGGAAATATATCCACCTGGTTTAATTACATCAAAAATCTGAAACAAAGGCGATATAACACACTTATCACACCAATTATTATTTTATTTTATTATTTTTGAAAACGAATCTGTATTTGTAATTAAATCATGATGAAAATCGAGTCCAACTTTCCAAAAGTCAAAGTCTTCATTGTACACAATTTTACAAATACATTCATAACACAAAAGCCCAGGTCGACCTATATATGTAAATTTTCTAAATATTATTTGTTTTGGCGCTTTTGAAAAATCGATCACATTTTTCGGGTTGCTCATAATCATCAAAAAATCCAAATGAGTAATATTATTAAAATCCACATGAGAATAATCAAAATCTTTGATATCGCATTTTAAGTTCATCCAAGTTGATTTAAAATATTTTTCAAAAAGTTTTTCACTGATAATGGTAACCCCAATTTTTCGATGTCATCAATTTTTCTAAAACACGCACAAACTTCTTTTGAACACAAGTCAAATAAACTTAGTGGAGATGACATTATTCAAAAATTTAAATCCGAAATAATGATTTGCATTTTATAAAGGAAGTCCTGGCCAGACGAGGTACTCTCGCAAAATGAAGAAGTTGAAATTTATGCCGGTCGAAAAGTTCGCTTCGAAAGTAAAAACCTAAATTCGAAAAGACGATTCCAAAGACGAGTCGTAAAACAAAAAGTACGCCTCGAAAGTAAAAACCTAAATTCGAAAAGACGATTCCAAAGACGAGTCGTAAAACGAAAAGTACGCCTCGAAAGTAAAAACCTAAATTCGAAAAGACGAGTCGTAAAACGGAAAGTACGAAAAGACGTTTCCCAAAGACGGATCATCGCGAAGACGATTCTTCCAAAAGCCACGCCCCCGGCACGCGACAGGCCTACTAAACCACGCCCCCGGCACGCGACAGGCTTACTAAGCAACGCCCCGGCCCGCGACTGTAGAGGGGTAAGTAGGCGTTTAATTGGCGTTATCAGGGTTTATCAGTGGCCTAATTGGTCTTATCAGGCGATAAATTGGGGTTAATTGAGGTTAAGTGGGGTTAATTGGGGGTCAAGAGGGCGTGGCCTACGTGGAGGGGAAATGGGCTGGGTGAGCCAGAACCGGCATTTTATTACTACTGGAAAAGTACTCTATACCAGTTTCGGCTGTGAAAATCTTTTCTAAAAATTTGTATTTCGGTTGTTGCCGTGATTTCGAAAACACGTACACGTTCGCGAATCTCAAACCGTTTGGATCGAAAAGCAAATTGAATACAACGTTATTTTTGCCTCAGTTTGAAGAAACGCAAATAATACAGCGTATTGTGTTTGGCAACAGCGAGCTGTGACAATTATGTTTATCGCTATCCCCACCACCGGCAAAGACGTCGAAATTAGAGATTACCAGTTTCTGCAAAGCCGTTTCGATACACATTGTGTTCGATACTGAACCTCTCGTGCGCGCGCATGTCTAATAAATAGGCTTGCGGGCGTGAACGCTCACACGCGCGCTTATGTCTATTACTTAGACGCAACACCCTATATTGCGTGTGTATGTCTACTAAATAGACACGCTTAATTCTAAATTTAGCTTTTTTGTGGCCTATAAAAAGCCCTTTTTTTTGAAGCTAGGAGTGTTTGTGGTGTTGTTGTTGTTGTTATTGTTATTGTTGGTGTTGTTGTTGTTGTTGTTGTCGTTGTTGTTGTCGTTGTTGTTGTTGTTGTTGTTGTTGTTGTTGTTGTTGTTGTTGTTGTTGTTGTTGTTGTTGTTGTTGTTGTTGTTGTTGTTGTTGTTGTTGTTGTTGTTGTTGTTGTTGTTTGTTGTTGTTGTTGTTGTTGTTGTTGTTGTTGTTGTTGTTGTTGTTGTTGTTGTCGTCGTTCTTCTTCTCGTTGCTCGCGATATATCGCCTGCGTATCGGTATGTGAGCGGATACTTAAATGATCCAATTCGGGGCGTCTTGTTCTTTGCACCAAATCGGCTCGCATGCTGTAATACCGCAGTTCGAAAGTTCGACCGTAGAGGTCTCTAAACAACGATACATAGCCCCGGGGTTGCTCGGGATCGGAGCAGTAACCGTCGTCCGCTTTGAAGTTCATCTTGTATTGTAATGAGATTTTGAGCGACTGGACGCGTCTGACCGTGCAACAGGAGGTGGGGTTATCACGTGGTAAGTTGTTGCCTATCGACCCACGAGTTGTGCCGTTTATCGAAACCTAACCACTTTACCAACACTTTATTGCCTTTTGACCTCAATACTATCTCAACGAGATAGACATCGCCCAATTTGGACCTGCTAAATTCCTCTGCGTAAAAACCGCCTTTCAGTATTTCACCATTCGAATCTTGTAATATATACGTTGTAGGTTTGGTGGGAACAACTGCGAATATAGTGAAAACCTCGTTTGTCCAGTTTGGAAGATAACCTTTGGCAAACGTTTTCTTATATTTCGAAATACGAACTTTATCGTATACTTTAAATCTAGTTGCCGCGGGCTTGTTTAACACGCCCTTATTATTTACTTTTGTCAAGAGCAAGTTTTCGTGTTTACGTGTTACTAGACTCGGTTTCATACCGGTGGTTCTGTGTACCGTGTTATTGTATGATCGCACTACCGATTTTAATAAATCTAGCCATTCGTAGCTACCGCGCGCTGTGAATTCACGCCACATTTTGGTCTTTAGGGTTCGATTTAGCCGCTCCATGATGGACGCTTTCTTGTCCGTATATGTAGTATAATGGTTTATTTTAAATGTTTTCAACAATTTTCATACGTCAGCTTTGAACCACTCTTTTCCTAGATCGGTTTGGAAATGTCTCATTGAATGTTTTTTGAGAATCGGTTGCAATGCTGTAGCTACTGTGGAACCGGTTTTTGTTTTCAACGGCACGGCAATAGCGAATTTCGACAAACAGTTTATCATAGTCAATATATATTTGTAGCCGCTATTTATTTTTGCGTACGGGATCATTTCTACCAAATCGGCTTGGTACAAGTCGTTTAAACCTATTAACGTGACACGTCGTGTTTTGAAATTCCATCGAGCCTGTTTATGCAGCTCTTGGGCTATATCCTGTCTAACATTATTACTGCTCATGACTGATTGATATGTCGCGGCGTGGTGGTCTTTATATCGCCCGAAGGGGTAGAGGGTGGCCCCATCCTTCGCCACCCCCCGTGGCATCCATTCCAAAACAAAAATACCTATTCCTCTGCTGATGCCTCCGTATATACGTTTCGCCGTCTTCCTTAAAGAGGTTTAGGGGAGAATTAACCCCACGCCAGGGACCATAGGTTTAGAGGGTACTTAACCCCACGCCAGTGACCGTCTGTATGGAAGAGGGTGAAACTTTCTGTGCAAAATTTTACTCAAATCGGGCCACTTTGTGCCCGTAGGGCAGTGTGTCATAATCACCGTATCGCTTTCTTTTTGCACCCGTAATTCTAAATGTTTTCGATTCGCGTACTGTAATCACTTGGCGATCTTTGGTACGACGTATCTGCGTATTTGAGACGGTGATCGGATCGGAACCTTCGTTCAACACCATGTTTTTTAGTGAATCGAAATTTACGGCACACAAAGTGCGAAGATTCAACGTCAAACGTTTTACTTTGCACACGGTCACCGATTCGTCGGGGTTGTTTGAAGACAGAACTTTGTATCCGTAGATTTTTGGTCCGCCTGAAACGAATTCCGTGATGTACGAGCCTGGTCCGTATTCGAGCAGTTCGTCAGTCATCTGTCCCAAGTAGTCGCCTGTCTGTACCTTATGAACCCCCTCCACGTATATTATCCCGTCTGTGTCGAAATATAGGACCTGTCTGTCTAGGGCGTCCAAGTGTTCGTAGAGTTTAAGTCTCGCTTCCGCTGTAGTAAAGGCCGCGAGTACGACGTTAACCGTCGGTAGAACTTCGCAGACGTTTTCGACATACTGCCAGTTTACTACCACCACATCTTCGTTCACTTCCTGGATGTTGTTCACTTGGACAGACGGACTGACCAACATTTTAAATAGTTCCTTCGGTTGTTTCTCGATCGCTGTCTTTGTCTGGTTCTCTCTCTGACCAAACTTAACCCAAAATGAATTCAGCATAAGTTTTGCCAGCGAACAGCGACCTTCGTTTTTCTCTATCTTTGTCTCATCTAGTCTCACCCCCTCGGCGTCGAAATAGTCGTCTATGTACTTTTTACGGTCACTGTCTCTCTGACACCATCCGGGGTAGCTTGACGCTTCCTGTTTCATTTTTAGAAACGTGTTTATGAAATCTCTAAACAGTCCGTCGCCATTGCCGAAGGTCGCCACTTTGTATTGCCATAGCTCATGCATTTCCATAATTATGTATCCTTTGTCAACGGCTTTACGAAATTCGTCCATAGTCCACGTTCCGGTCAGTGCTCGTTCGCCTACAGTATGTTCGCAGTCCGATGGATACAGAGTTTCAGCGCATGTGCGGCACAACACAAACATCAGTTTTTGATGCATTCTAGTTGGTAGCACGGGGTGGTAGAGTTCACGAGGGGGTAGGACAGTGCACTTTAGCAAACCGTTTGCGTCCATGCCTGCCTTTCTGCATTTCTTATCGCCCACGTGTATTATAGGGTGTCCTATAGGGTACTTGCCGTACTTACAGACCCACGGGTAAAGAGAGCACACATCCACGTAGTGAATTTTTTCGCCCATTTTACAAGCACGGTACGTCTTTACGTTACCGGTTCTACCGCCATAGAACGCATCGCGAGGGTTCAAGGGGGCGCCATTCATTACGGGGTGGTTTAGGAGATATGCCGTTTCATTTTTCATCTTTCTAAACTCACACTCCCACATTTCGACTAAAGCCGAGACGTGCCGAGAGACCTTCAACGTTTCGTTCTCTCGAGGCGAGCGTTCAAAGTATCAGAAAGATCGTCTTCGAGAGGGTCATCGCGACCGTGAGAGAAGCATTTGAGGCATCCGTGCAAATAGCATCCGTGGAATTCGTACACGGTCTCCGTTTCGATGCAAAAACCGTCCACTTTCATTTCCGCGATCTCCTTTTCCCTACCCCTACCGGCGTGTTCCACTCGAACCCCGTTCTTGTCCTCCACCCACGTCATCCATTGTAGAGCGATAAGTGACTGGGTGTCGGCCAAACGGTACCCTTTTTTTGGAACTATCCCTATAGTATATGGTTTCAAAAAGTTTCTCCTAAACGCCACGTTACAAGCACTCGCTATGGTAATTGCCTCCAGGAATGGATCTACATTGCATTCTTGCAGAAAAGGAGCTCTAAACTTTATGCACGCTTCCGCGAGTATATCCATGTCTGAAAGACAGTATTCGAATTTTTCCTTTTGGAAATCGAACACGTACTCATTGCACACTTGTTCGTCGTACCATTTCAAAAACTCTCTATGGTTCTTGTCAAACATGGAGTCTGGACAGTAGTATTCTTTCGACGGGATAGGAACTACGTACGTTTGATTGGCTAGCGTATTGAACAAGTGCGGAAAGTAACCTTTCTTTTTCTCGGAAGGTAAATCGAAAGCTATAGGGAGTTTGGACAGAGCCATTGGCATGTAATTTAGAGAGTCTATGAATCGGATGTTGTCCAACTGCATTAGGATGACCTTGGTGCCTCGTGTAATCAATGTGGGGATGAATTTTGTTTCTTCGAGAACGTATTTGAGCAGAAACTGGAAATCGAACGCTTTACCGTTGTGCGCAATGACGCACACTTTTTTGAACCGTTTGCGCACGTCCATTACGTGCTTCATGAAACCGTCTACAGGGTCTTTTGTAATGACTAACGTTCGGTTCTCGCATTGGGAACAGTTTACCATGTTTATGCATTTCCAACAGCATTTACAATATATTTACACAATTTACACAATTTACAATATATTTCACCGCACACGTAGGTGGATTTGCGTCTTTTCGTTAATATCAACTTGTTACAATTTGGGCATTCCTTTACGGACTGGCTAACGTTTCCAGTGTGCGCGATAAAACAATTTTTGTTTTTAAATTGACGATTACAGTCACCGCAATAGATGGCGCTGTCGTCTTTGATACACGGCGGAGATCGCTTACACGAGTTGCACTGTGCAGAACATCTGTGCCTTTCTCGGTGGTCAAAAGGAGTATGGCAGATTTCGCAATAATAACTGCATGCGAAAGCGGCCGTCAAACTGGTAATTACGTTAAAGTGCCCTTGATGGAATAATAAATTTATCTTGTAGCGTGCGTTCTGCACGTCGCCCTCAAAGTATATATCGCGCCCGCGGTTCCCATAATTGTATACTGTAATCTTGTACTCGGCGAGAAATTTTTGAAATTTTTGCAATTCCACCACCCCGCGCCTGCGTCTCCGATTTCAACACCAGCGTCGGTCATCAGTTGTCGAGCCCTGAGAGTCTGTCGTTTGCGTCTATCTTCTCTCACGGCTTGATACTCGGGGTCTTTGTCTGCATGCGCTTTGCCTACTACGAGTAAGCACGGTAGGCACAAGGAGTCGGTGTTTTTAATCACTACAATCCTCTTCCTACTCTGGCACTCTTCGGCATAATTATTGTAAAGTCCTGGTCTCACACGTCCGCGACCGACTGGAACTTTAACTTTAGTGCACTCTACTTTAAACGTGTCGCTGGATGTATAGGTTTCGGTGTTACTCTGTATTATCCCTGAGAAAATTTACCAGAGTATTTCGGCTGTTATTCCCGGGGCTGGCCTAAACGCTACATATCCGGGGTCTCGATTTTTAAAATTTAAACTAGTTAGTGTGAACCCCAGACGGTCTTGTTCGGACGTCTCGTTGGTCATAGTCTCTACAATTTCAGTCAAACCATTTTTGATCCATTCAATTTCGTCCTCACCTTCGGGCGGTAAATTGAACTTGAAGGTAACTTTTGTTCCGTGTAACCGGAACTTTTTCACGTAAGTTTCTACTTTCGATACGATGTACACGGGCATTTTGCAACTAGCCACGTACGTTTATTTTAGAATGAATATTACCAATCGACTTATAAGATAAGAACTTTATCTAAATATATGAGAGAGAGAGAGTAATAAAAAATAAAGTATTTACAGTTTTGTGGTGCTTATTTGACAACATGTGACGAAATGGTTCGTTCGTAGGCTGCCGATTGTTTTTATGTTTTCCACGTACTGCCTTGGGAGACTACTTGTCTGGTTATGTCACGAGGTCAGCGAGCGCCGCCGAGTCGATAGCCTTGGCATTTAGATTAATTTATTATCTGGCTGGCCTTGTCTGGTGCGATTTTTGCACCGGCCCTTTTCCGTGGGAGACTACTTGTCTGGTTGCGTCAGCGAGCGCCGCCGAGTCGATAGCCTTGGCATTTAGATTAATTTATTATCCGACTGGCCTTGTCTGGTGCAATTTTTGCAGGGGCTCTATCACTTTAGCCGTAGAATGCGGTGCGGATTTTGCACCAGTTTTTTTTTGCATTGCTTGACCTACCTACGTACATTCACTCTTGCCGGTGATTGTATATATATACTTGCTCTGTACCTGGGGATGTATCATTGTTTTTTACGTCATCGTATACACCACATCTTTCTACAAGCTGTAGTTTTGTGTCGTCGTGTCTCTTTGTAAGTATGTATCCGTCAAAGACCGTATTTGAACGTTTTAATGCTATTAATCCGGTTGAAACTGTTCCGATTAAGATTTTGAAAATTGGAGTGCCGTTTACAATTTTAGATGTACGAATGGTGCCTACCAAATTTGGGACTTCGGTCCTAGTTGAATTTATAAATGAGGGGGGTACTATCAATAATACTTTCCTCCCGAGACGTTACGCAGATGTTTTTTCAATCACAGAGTTACATGACTTAGTTTCTAAACGGTTGACAGTGACTGAGCATTTTGCTCAATCTGTCTGACTGCGTATAGATTAAACAGTTTTACAGTCAATGCTTGCGTGTGTGTGTGTGTGTTTTCATAATTTTGAATTATTTTTTGTACAGATCCTGTCATATTACTCTCTCTCTCTCTCTTTCTTTCTTTCTCTCTCTCTCTCTCTCTCTCTCTCTCTCTCTCTCTCTCTCTCTCTTATTATAGAATTTCTTTTTCGTCAGACTCCTGTTTTAAATAACATTTTAAAATACTTAAATACGCAAAAATAAATAGCGGCTACAAATATATATTGAATATGATAAACTGTTTGTCGAAATTCGCTATTGCCGTGCCGTTGAAAACAAAAACCGGTTCCGCAGTAAAAAAGGCGGTTTTTACACAGAGGAAATTAGCAAGTCCAAATTGGGCGATGTCTATCTCGTTGAGAAAGTATTGAGGTCAAAAAGCAATAAAGTGTTGGTAAAGTGGTTAGGTTTCGATAAACGGCACAACTCGTGGGTCGATAGGCGGCAACTTACCACGTGATACCCCCACCTTCTGTTTCACGGTCAGACGCTCCAGTCGCTCAAAATCTCATTACAATACAAGATGAAATCCAGCGCGGACGAAGGTTACTGCTCCGATCCCGAGCAACCCCGGGCCTATGTATCGTTGTTTCGAGACCTCTACGGTCGTACATTCGAACAGCGGAACTATACCTTTGGTGTCTGCACACGAAGAACAAGGCGCCCCGATTCGGATAATTTACACATCCGTATGAATATCGATATGCAAGAGTTATACCGCGAGATACAAGAAGAAGAAGAAGAAGAAGAAGAAGAAGAAGATGAAGAAGAAGAAGAAGAAGAAGAAGAAGAAGAAGAAGAAGAAGAAGAAGAACAACAACAACAACAACAACAACAACACCAACACCAACAACAATAACAATAACAACAACAACAACACCACAAACAGTCCTAGCTTCAAAAAAGGCCTTTTTATAGGCCACAAAAAAACTAAATTTAGAATTAAGCGTGTCTATTTAGTAGACATACACACGCAATATAGGGTGTTGCGTCTATGTAATAGACATAAGCGCGCGTGTGAGCGCTCACGCCCGCAAGCCTATTTATTAGACATGCGCGCGCACGAGCGGTTCAGTATCGAAAACAATGCGTATCGAAACGGCTAGGCAGAAACTGGTAATCTCTAATTTCGACGTCTTTGCCGGTGGTGGGGATAGCGATGAACATAATCGTCACAGCTCGCTGTTGCCAAACACAATACGCTGTATTATTTGCGGCCCTTCAAACTGCGGAAAAACTAACGTTGTATTCAATTTGCTTTTCGATCCAAACGGTTTGAAATTCGCGAACGTGTGCGTGTTTTCGAAATCACTGCAGCAACCGAAATACAAATTTTTAGAAAAGATTTTCACAGCCGAAACTGGTATAGGGTACTTTCCCTATACAGATAACGAAAGTGTTATTGACCCTAGCGAAGCCGAACCGGCCTCTGTGATGATTTTCGACGATATTGCGTGCGAAAAACACGATAATATACGCAAATACTTTACAATGGGTCGTCACAATCGCATAGACTCGTTCTATCTAGTCAAACGTACAGTAGGATTCCAAAGCAACTGGTGCTCGACAACGCCAACTTGTTGATAGTATTTAAGCAAGACGATCTCAATTTGAGGCACATTTTCAGCGACCACGTCACGACGGATGTAACATTTTGCGTTTTCAAAGACATGTGCGCAGCTGCTTGGAAAGACAAACACGGGTTTCTGGTAATAGACAAAGATAGCGAAATAGAAGAGGGCAGATATAGAATAGGATTCGACCGTATAGTAAAAGACCTACAATGAGAATATACAATGATATAACTCCGTACAAAAAATGCGCTTCACGGCGTCCAAAGTCCAATCTATGTGCATAGTATTATGCGAATAGGAAACAGTTTTGCGGTAATTATTGTAGCCGCTCGGGAAAACACGGTTACGTATTCAAAGACGTTGATGGAGCCATAAAAGGCGTGGTCCAAATCTTCCACCTGTCGTGATTCTCATGATCGCTAGCGCTTCACGTGTATACAACAGAGAGATTTGAGTGAATTTTTTGCACGAAAGTGAAAAAAGTGGAGTCCCGTTCGAACTGGTGATTTACAACAAACACATGCTAAACGGTACGGTCCGTCAACCTCAAAATCTAATCTCACGTTTCCGACCGTTCCCGAATCTTTTCAATCGTACAATAGGACCGGGTCACGGGGACTTGGCTTTCACTCAAGTATACTTGGACATGTTGCAATACGGTTGTTTGTTTCCCAGTGCATCCAGATGTGTGGTTATTACAGAAAGGACTATCCCCAATTCGCGGTCCTGTCGAGGCGTATAGATTGATTACAAGATCAAAGTGTGTGATAGACGTGAACTATAACGTAAAGTTCGGTCCCACACCCCCACTACTTCCTCGTACCAACAGAGGCAAAATCTTCGAAGCGGTAAACAACAAAGCCCAAGGTATGCTAACAGTAGATTTCCTCAAAGTCGCACTGCCGACAGTCGTCGAACAGTGCGAACACTTTGGTCTGTCTTATGACGGACACGTGTACTCTGTAACGGATCGGCAACGTTTGGAATCATGGTGTACGTATACGGGTGCGAATCTAGACGAATTCCTTTTACTGAATTCTTATTTGTTGAGTTTATCGACACTCCGCCCTATATCGAAACTTAAAGAGTACATGCAGGATACTCCGAAAGACGATAGACTCTTGGTAGCCAAAGTACCAGAGTGGCGTGCTAACGTTAAACGAACCTTTGCTTTCACAGACACTCGAAAAACTATGCGTTTCCCGTTTTTCGATAAAAACATGCTCAGTTGTCTGAGGGGTTTACATTGGGAGGGGAAATATTTGTATGCGTCCGCTGGTGACGTTATAAAGTACCTCTTCAACTCGAAAAATTTTCCACTCTTCCTTAGGTCGCTAGAGTTACACTGATTATAAATACCGTTACACCACCCCGTATCTAACCATTTCTCGATATGACGTTATCCGATAATCTAGCTACACTCGAGATCGAAAGATTGAGAGACGCCCTGAAGCGGAAATATATGCAGATGAAGGTCGGAGATGCCGACATGGAAGTGCAGTTGACCAGGCAATATAAGCCTATTATTACAGAGTTGACGAAAATTAAAGACGCATCGCAGGTCTCGCTCCCTGTTATGAAAAATGAAAAACACGAAGACGAAGGGTTTTCGACGCCCGTGTCATCGACACCTAGGAGAAAAATATCCTATCCGAGCTTTCTGGACACGTCCGTGATTGAGGAAAGTTCCTCTGATAGGGAAACTACAGTAACTCCCTCCAGTATAACTAGCGTTGTAGCAACACCCCAAGGACGCAGCCGGTCGATAGAATGGATAAATGCTACATTTAAGCACCATCTCGTACGTAAGTAAATCATACGTATAAAACTATTTGCGTGCAAACAAATGCACACCTACAGAAATATAAGTCCCACAGAGCGGTTAACCGAAACCCAAAATCAGATAAATACAAACGAGTTATACATTACTTGTTCCCGCCGGTAAGCAAGAAAAAAACACGTGTTAAACAGGGATTGGGTCACAAACACTACTCATACTGGGACGATCCGAACGAATTGTGCGACAGATTAAGGCTTTTGCTAATGTCACACAATGCAGGGCACACGGGACACGCCCTGCATTAGAAGTGGGACTAATAAAAGGTAGCGGTAATAGAAAAATTCGAGCATTAATACGATGAGTGTCGACAAGTTTGGGCGTTATTCAGGGGAAAATGCGGCGCGTCTTCAACGCGGACCTCCAGGGGTCGGATTTTCTATTACACCTGACGGCGATTACAACATGAAAGGGAAAGTAATACGTCACGTGGGTGCTTCGGAAGAACCAGACGCAGCTGTAAATTGGTGTACAGTTGTGAAACGTTGCGTAACATTTAATCCTGTCGTTTCGAAATACCATGCGAAAAATATTCCGATGGGGTGGGTCTAGCCAAACCGATAGACAAAGACGAAGCCGTGACTAAAGTATATTTGGAAGCTTTGATACCCATTAAACTTGCAGATAGTTATTCATTTAAACAGCATCGGCTGCAAGATGTCGGTTCCCCTCGCTCGATGGGGGATGCGATTAACTTGCATTACGCGAGTGAAAATATGCTTATAAAAAAAACGACGAAGAAAAATTCGAAGCGCGTGAGTTTGCAATTTGTAACCTTAAAATGCCTTCGGATAATGGCGGTGCCGTTACAAAGTCTTATGTGGACGATCGCGTTTTAAGTGTTAGTTCGGATCACAGCTGGAATCTGCAAAACAAACGTGTAGGCAACGTACAGGATTCTTTGCACGCTAGAGACGCGGTTAATTTACATTTTCTAACACAAAACACGCTTTGTCTGAATAAATTACCTACCGAGGACGTCGACCTTTTTAATGCCAACACTAAAAGAATTACAAACTTGGCCAACGGTATAACAACCGTGGACGCTATAAATCTAGGTTAGTTGCTCAAACAAGTTTCGGCTCTTAAAAAGTGGGTCAGTTTCAACACGTTAAACGGTGGTAGTGTAAAAAGCTATTTTGATGCTAATGCTAAGCGTATAAGTAACTTGGCTAGAGGTCTCGCTGATAATGATACTGTGACTTTTAATCAGATGACGACAGCTATCGAATTGATTGCAAATAAAAATTTTAATCACGCCTTGGCAACGTTAAAACATTCCTTTCACGACGAACTAATCTCTATGGCTTTGGCAATAAGAAAACATTACAGCCGCGACGCGCCGTCGAAACAAGTTGTAACTCATTGGAGTGAAGTGTTTAAAGATTAATAATATTGCATTATTTGTAATGTATGTAATTGGATGTAATTTGTTTTTTAGACGGGTCTATACAGTCTCTAGACCGTGGGTAATAATTATAATAATGACAGGTTCGAGACTATGGAGGTCAGTCTTTATAATGGGTTTGTTCGTGAAGGTTCTCGCGTTAATTGGCTCCGTGTTATTTGTCCGCGCCTCGGGCGAAACCGGTCCCGCCCATGTTGATGTCTTTTGCGGGTACGTTGATGAGCCTGTTTCACTTTCGACAGGTAATAAAAGTAATCACGTATGGGACAGTGATTCGATATCTTGGTTTATGTACGAGAAAAGTGTATACAGATATATCGTTCAACAAGCTTTCGACGTCTGGAGTAAACATTGTGCTCTAAAGTTTTATCAGGACCCCGTGAAACCTAATATTATTATTGCGTTTGGTGAAAAGGAACATTTACGCGCGTCTACAGGCGGGCAGTGAGCGCCTAATTTCGACGGCATAGGGAAAGTTCTCGCGCATGCGTTCAAACCTAATTTGCCGTGGTCTAGACAAGTCGATATTCATTTCGACAGTGACGAAAATTGGGACTTTACTTTAGACAATCCTGCAGACTCGCGTACCTCTTTCTATCAGGTACTCGTCCATGAAATTGGTCACGCGCTCGGATTAAGTAATACGAATTCTTCCGGTTCTATAATGTATCCCGTTAGGTATTCGGTTTCAAATATGTCCGAATTGGACCTAGCGCCACTCGATATTCAAAATATACAGGCTTTGTACGGACCTAAACCTACACCCCCACCACCACCACCTACTGTAACTACCACCACAACTATTGCTACACCCACTGTTAATGCAAGTAGTAGTATTATCAATACTACTGATACACCAAAGACATCGATTACGCCTAAACTAGATCTTTGTAGTCAGACGTGAAATTAATACAGTTTTGATTGCGAATAAACACATTTACTTTTTTTTCGGTAAGTACGTGTGGAAAGTGAGTTTAGATGATTCGATAAGAGACCGAGCGGATGTGGAGCCCGAATTAATTACTGACTGGATACGTTATTTACATTACGGTTTTACAAACGTTACCGCAATATACCAGACTCCTAATAGCGATATCGTTTTAATTTCAAACGACATTTTATACGTTATAGAATATCCTACTTTGAGAAGAAAACACTCTTTCTTACTGGACAGTTGGACGAGGATGCGCATTAAGAATCCCATTAACGCAGTGTTTACTTATTATCAGGGTCAGACGTTTGTCCTTGACGGCAATTCTCGTGTTTTGCGGTATGACGATTGCGAAAGGCAGTGCATTAACGCAGGCCTGACTACGGATCTGTTTAAAGGGATACCGCCCGCGTTTAATGGTGCTTTTCGATATACGGAGGGTAATCTCTACTTTTTCCACGAAAAGAACGTGTTTGTGTACAACGAATTTTTGGGACGTGTTGTACGCATTGAAAACGCTATTTTCAATGTATTCAATATAGTTTGTATGTAAGAACACCGTCTCAAAGACTTGTACTCCATGCTTTCGGATATATTTTATTTATCGTCTACTTAAGCTAGTGAATGTATTTAGATGTGATTAGTGTTATAATGGGCGGGAAACGGGCAACACGTATCAGTCGTAAGAAGAGGACGTGGTTAAGAAAAGTCGTGGTTTGGTTTCGTCAGCTGTTAACAAAGCTATCGATTTATTACCCATCGAAATACATCTGCCAAAGTACAGCTACTGCGGTCCAGGTACTAAGCTGAAAAAAAGATTGGCCCGAAGCGACAAAGGAATAAATCCTTTAGACGAAGCGTGTAAGGAACACGATATAGCTTATGGACAGTATAGAAATTCTCAGAAACGCAGTGAAGCCGACGATCGTCTAGCCGGTAAGGCGTGGAATAGGGTTACATCTAGTGACTCTTCTTTGGGTGAACGTGCTGCTGCTATAGCTGTAGCAGCTGCTATGAAGACGAAGGGAAAGTTAGGGGGCGGTAGGAAACGAGGAAAGCGGAAGCAACGATCGGTTAAACAAATTTTGAAGAGATTAAGGGGTAAGGGTTTTTATCTTAAACCGTATAAAAAGAAAGATGGTAGCGGAAAGGAGTTAAAAAAAATTGATCCAATTGATTCCGATTAGACCTCTGACAAACATTGAATTGGTAGGTTATGCGAAAGCTTTGGGGGTGCCCTCGTTCAGAGTGGTTTTTATGAGAGACGCTCTACCTTTTCTGGGGCCACGGAAAAAAAAATCGGCGATCGTAAACCTGGACAGCATGCCTGGTGACGGTACTCATTGGGTTTGTTATAAGAAAAAAGGGAATTTTATAGAATATTTCGATAGTTTTGGAAATCTAAGACCACCCGTAGAATTGATTAGATATTTCGGACCGAATGCTAAAGTTCACTATAATTACAGGCGTTTTCAGCGTGACAACTCAGTCATTTGCGGACATCTGTGTCTAAAGTTTCTGACGTCATGAGCATCAGTTTAACCGGAAACGTTCAACGCTATCGTGTGACTTTTTCCCACCGATCGATGCGTCGAACGGTCTATGGGAAATGGGTCTGATCGATTTAGCCACTTATAATTCTATTCCGAATATTAAACAGGAGGATAATGACGAATTTCGTATAATACGGCAGGTGACTTTGACACTGCCTGCAGGGTCCTATAGCATCGAAGACGTTGAAAAACTAATTACATCTAAACTCGCGTCGAAAATTAAATTTTCCTTGAAACATAACACGGAATTGAAGGTGGAAGTATACTGTTCCGAGGACCTGGATTTCACAAGTGATGTTTTGATAGGGAGGTTACTCGGTTTCAAACATGTCATTTTAGAAGCCGGAAAAACTCACGTTTCCGATTTACAAGTAGCAAGCGTCATGGTTGACAAAGAGAGTGATTATACTTTTGTTAGGGCCGGAAGTGTTTGGTTACCTAGAGGGTCGTACGAAATTGCAGACATAGAAAGATACATTTTGTCTAAACTCAATCCGGGCGTTAGGCTTTGGTTAAAACCGAACAATAACACTTTAAAAGTGGAATTATACTGTTCGGAAGCTGTAGATTTCAGCGGCGATCGTTCCGTCGGAAAATTATTAGGCTTTCGGAAAAATATTCTAGAGGCCGGAAAGGTTCACGTTTCGGACTTACCGGTAGATATCATCAGATTAACATCATCATGATTTAACGCAATCATGTGGTTAACGTTAAACAGGAACTGATACTCTTGCGATTGGTTTCCAATTTGAACGCTGTTTATAGCGCCGATGCGGCTTCGATTGAACTGGTAATTACCGGTATTACGTGGTTGTTACATCACATTACTGTAGACGGAAAACACGAGGTTGATACGTTGAAAAAGATTCAAAACAATATCACAGCGCATATAGCTTATCGCGGGTGGGATGTTATAGGGCGACCTTGGTGGGCGGCCATAAAACAGGAATCGTGGGTCCTCGAAACGGCTACGATAGACCAGATGCCTCAGATCATAGCACTGTTCTTTCAAACGGACAGGTCAAATAATATAGCAAAAGACGCTTCTGTGTTCGATTACTGTAACATTAGCGATGTACGTGTTCATCTTAATTCGGATTTTCACCCTTACGAACGCGTACGTGGTAGTAAGGCTCTAGCCTACCACAAGTTCTGTGAATTCCAACAGTCCTATTATGGTGGCGAGTCGGCCCCGTGTGTCGATTTAAAAATGTTTACAGAGAAAACTCCTATCTTTGTTATCGACTGTTCGAAGCATAAAGATTCATCCAGGTCGGGACCTGTCGACGTGAGACTGGAAATTGAAGCTTCCGAGAATTTTCCCACCAATACCATTGCCTATTGTATTATCTTTTACGATAGACATATGAGCTACTCTATACTTACGCGGGCGATTAAAAATATAGTAGGCTTTTAGGAGTGGGGGAGGAAGGGAGGTACGTGTGATGCTTCATCAGGCTCATTATGAGCCATGGCGTCAGAGAGGATGGACGTCGAGCGTGCTCCTACTAAACGTGTGGTCCCGCCTAACCTACCGTTGGGAGTTTATTTGAAATCGGTTCATTTTCTCAACAACGAATGCAGTAAAGTTTATCGCGACTGGCCTATTCCAACACTCTGCGCATGCGTTGGGCGTGTTGATAAATTCCGGTCGAATTTCGACTTACTTTACACACTCTCAGTTCAACGAGGTGATGGTGGAGCTGTCAAATATTTCGACAGCTGTCAACGCTGCCACGACAGCTACCAATAAATTTCCACTTAGTGCAGGTCATGTCATTGTAAAAAATGTTTTCGGTAAGCGGTACGTCCAGTTTTACGGCGGGGCGGGTAAACACGCAATCTCTTTGACCCCGATCGAGTGGAACCTGTTCCGCGATATTGCACCTCTGGTATCGCGCAGACTCGGCGAGTTGTTTTATATAGAACATGATTTAATATCCTACATCATTGAGTGTCTGGCCAGCGACAAACTCGTTTACAGCACACTACCCGAGACTGATAGATTATACGACGAGATAGTCTTGTTCAAAAAACATGCAGCGGGCAGTTGTTGAGTTTCACGCTTTTGTAGACAACGACAGTGAATATATAGTCAAGGAATTAGCCGTTGTAAGCCGATTTTCTTACAACGTTACTGTTTTCAAGCCGCCGTACGATTTTCACAATCTTAACGATAAAAGTAGAAAAACTGCACGCTGGCTTCAGACGCGTTACCATCAAATCGATTGGTACGACGGGAACGTTGTTTTTGAAAGTAATACCGTTAGAGAATTGTTAAAACCTTTTTCGACCATTTTTACAAAACGCTTGGAAAAGGCGCGGTTTTTGAGACGTTTTCACCCAAACGTGTCTGCATTACCGGAGACAGTTAATATTGCAGAAAATATTTGTACATATTTAAAGTGCGTTTTACCCCACCACAACAACGCGTCTAGTAAATGTGCTCTTAGGAGCGCAAAATATTATTTCGATTTACTCATTGCTTAGGGCATGTGTGTGTGTGTGTAGGTCAATGGCACGGAGTTAGTTCTCCTCTAAACCTGCGCACGTGTGTGTGTTGGTCACTGGCACGGAGTTAATTCTCCTCTAAACCGGTCCCTGGCGTGGAGTTAATTCTCCCCTAAACTACGTATGTTGTGCCTAGCAATGTGTAAATCGTTTACAAAAAAATTAAATAAATAAAAATCCAAAAAAAATGGGGGACTACATTTTTGTTATGGAGTGGTAGTCACCGGAAGTAGCGATGGTTGGAGCTACTTCCACAAGGGGTAGGCCTTCTGCCTACCCCGGATTGTAATGTGGGCGACTGTGACGGCTTCACCGCACAAGTTCGACGGTTCCAACCCCGTAGAACACAGAGGACAATCCAATTGTTATATTTTTTATGTGTTTGTGTGAGGAAAAAATTCAATCTAACTCAGCCATTAGTTCGAAAGCCCCCGAACGACGTCAACGTTCTGAGTTTTGTCGGGGGAAATTTTGAAAAATAAATATAAATAATATATGCCAAAAAGTGATTGAATTTTTCCCTCACAAACCTTGGTTTATTATACCTTGCTCTAAGATACTTTCCAATGTTTCCAGGTCTTCACCGTGTGGAGAAACTGTGCTCATGTCCGAGAGTGTATCTATCTCGGACATTAGGAGGTCGCTGGCGGACTTTGAGCTGCAGGGAGCATCGGTGAGCCAAATTTGTGACCATCTGTAGTCGCTCACGTGCTCAGATTTTTCGGTCCCCGTACCTACGTTACACGAGATGACCACAATATGACGTAGATTGATCTCCTCTTTTCCACCATCGATGCTCCTAGCAGATCTTATTATGCGTCTCACCTCCCTGAAACATATACTTATGACTGTATAATTTTACATAATTTCAACAACAGGTTTTGGAGGTTGCAGGACGTTGCTTCATACCTTGCAATCTGCGCCACTGTCTCTTCTTCGTATTTCTTTAATGCCTTCGTCTCTCTCCACTTTAGCATGTTGCCCGGCAATGCTTTCCATTCGGGCAGGTGGCAACGATCCACTTCAGCCCTTGCCATAATGGAACCAAAGCTGGACAGGGTACACGATGGCGACGGGTTGGGTACGTACCATAATGACCAAAATGGCCGGGAAAGGTACACGATGTCGACGGGCTGGGTATATACTATAATGTTACCTACGGGCTGAGCTCTTGCAATGATGGAATTAAACAGGGCAGGGTACACGATGGCGACGGGTTGGGTACGTACCGTAATGGCAAAAATTGTTGGGAAGAGTATATGATAGCGACTGGCTGGGTAGATACTATAATGTCACCTAGGGCTGTGTCCTTACAATGATAGAATCAAACGAGGGCAGGGTACACGTTGGCGCCGGTTTGGGAACTGTCATAATGGCGAAAATGGCTGGAGATAGTACATGATGGAGACCGGTTGGGTACGTATCATAATGGCAAAAAAGGCTGAGAAGAGTACATAATGGCGACGGGCTGTGTAGTTACTGTACTGTCACCTAGTTCTGAGCCTTTGCAATGATTGATATAAAGCTGAGCAGAGTATACGATGGCAACGGGTTGGGTACGTACCATAATGACAAAAAAAATGCCTGTGAAGAGTACATAATGGGGACGGGCTGAGTAGTTACTATATTGTCACCTAGTTCTGAGCCTTTGCAAATATTGATATAACGCTGGGCAGGGTACACGATGGCATCGGGTTGTGTACGTACTATAATGACAAAAAAAAAATGCCTGGGAAGAGTACATAATGGCGACGGGCAGGGTAGTTACTATACTGTCACCTAGTTCTGAACCTTTGTAAAGATTGAAATTAAGCTGGGCAGGGTACACGAAAACGACGGGTCGGGTACGTACCACAATGACAAAAATGCCTATGAAGAGTACATAATGGCGACGGGCTGGGTAGATACTATAATGTCACCTAGTTCTGAGCCTTTGCAATTATTGATATAAAGCTGAGCAGGGTACACGATGGCAACGAGTTGGGTACGTACCATAATGACAAAAAAATGCCTGGGAAGGGTACATAATGGTGACGGGTTGGGTAGTTACTATATTGTCACCTAGTTCTGAGCCTTTGCAATGATTGATACAAAGTTGAGCAGGGTACACGATGGCAACGGGTTGGGTACGTACCATAATGACAAAATGGCTAAGAAAGGTACATGATGGCGTAGGCTGGGTACCTACGATAATGTCACCTAGGGTTGGGTACGTACCATAATGACAAAAATGGTTAAGAAGGGTACATAATGGCGACGGGTTAGGTAGTTACTATAATGTCACCTAGTTCTTAGCCTTTGTAAAGATTGAAATAAAGATGGGCAGGGTACACGAAGACGACGGGTCGGGTACGTACCACAATGACAAAAATGCCTGGGAAGGGTACGTAATAGCGACGGGCTGGGTACTTACTATACAGTCACCTAGATCTGAGCCTTTGTAATGATTGATATAAAGCTGAACAGGGTACACGAAGACGACGGGTTGGGTACGTACCATAATGACAAAAATGGCTAAGAAAGGTACATGATGGCGACAGGCTGGGTACTTACGATAATGTCACCTAGGGTTGGGTACGTACCATAATGACAAAAATGGCTGGGAAGAGTACATGATGGCGACGTGTGGGGTACATACTATATTGTCACCAAGGGCTGAGTACGTTCCATGATGGCATCAGATGCTAGGCAAGTTACATGATGGCGAAGGGTTGGGTACGGACCGTAATGGCAATAATGGCCGAGAAGAGTATATGATGGCGACGGGCTGGGTACATACTATAATGTCACCTAGGGCTGAGTAAGTAAAATGATGGCACCAAAGCTGGGCAGGATACACGATGACGACGGATTGGGTACGTACCATGATGACGGAAATGACCGAGCATGTACGTAATAGCGACGGGTTGGGTACGTTCCATGATGACGAAAATGACCGAGCCTGAAACGTAATGGCGACGGGCAGGGCACGTAACACGATGGCGACAGCCGGCTAGGCACCTACATATATCATACACCATCCACGAGGGAGAGAGAGAGGGGCGGTCATAGATAGACTTACTTTATATGTTTATATAACACACTATCCACAGGCCCTAGTCCTGGGCTGAGCACGTAACACAATGGCGACAGCCGGCTAGGAACCTACATATATCATACACCATCCACGAGGGAGAGAGAGGCGGTCATAGATTGACGTACTTTAATTGTTTATATAACGCACTATCCGCCTGCTCGGAGTGGGCTAGGCACGTAACACGATGGCGATAGCCGGCTAGGCACTACCATACACAATCCACGAGGGAGAGAGAGGCGGTCATAGATAGACTTACTTTATATGTTTATATAACACACTATCCACAGGCCTTATTCCTGGGCTGGGCCCGTAACACGATGGCGACAGCCTGCTAGACACGTACATATATCATACACCATCCACGAGGGAGAGAGAGAGGCGGTCATAGATATACTTTATATGTTTATGTAACACACTATCCACAGACCCTAGTCCTGGACTTGGCACGTAACACGATGGCAGTGGGCACGCACCGACGACGTCAGCAACGGCTAGTACCGTTACAACGGGCCAGCTGCGGGCCGAATTCGCTTCCATCACGTCGGCAGCTGGTTGGGAAGGGTACATGATGGCTACGGGCTGGGTACATACTATAATGTCACTTAGGGCTGAGTACGTACCATGATGGCACCAAAGCTGGGCAGGGTATACGATGGCGACGGGTTGGGTACGTACCATGATGACGGAAATGACCGAGCATGATACGTAATGGCGACGGGCAGGGCACGTACCATGATGGCACCAGATGCTAAGCATGGTACATGATGGCGACGGGTTGGGCACGTACCACGATTGCTGGGAATGTTGCGACCACAGATAGGGCTTGTACCATGATGATGATGTGATTAGACAGCGAACATTATCTAACAGGTTGGGTACGTACCGTGATGACGGAAATGGCCGTGCATGGTACATAATGGTAATGGGCTGGTCACGTACCATGATAGCACCAAAGGATTGACAAGGTACATGATGACACTAGAGAGAGAGAGAGAGAGGCTAGACAGCGAACATGATGGCGACGGGTTGGGTACGTACTATGACCAACCCGGGGCTAGGCACGTAACACGATGGCGGCGGCTAGAGAGAGAGAGAGAGAGAGAGAGAGAGAGAGAGAGAGAGAGAGAGAGAGAGAGAGGTCATAGATAGACTTACTTTATATGTTTATATAACGCGCTATCCACAGGCCCCGGGCACGTAACACGATGGCGATTCGCAAACCCGAGCCGAATCGTTACGTTTCATATATCTCGAATCGCACTAATTTCCCAAGACGCTCCCGTGGTACAGTGGTTATAGCGTGCGCCTCACACGCGCAACGTCCCCGGTTCGAGCCCCGCCAGAAACGCGCAACTTTTTTTTCCGGTATTCGATTAATTAATATCCACAGGCGGCTCGGGTACGTAACACGATGGCGGCGGGCGCGCGCCGACGAAGGTCATTCGCTTCCATCACGTCTGCGAGACACCTGTGTGCGCCACAGCTGCGTGCGTCCGACACCGCTGCGTACCCACATCAGTGAGTTGGGACATTTGGGATAAGGTAGCGGGAATCCTCTACAGTTTATATTATAATCTGAGGTTAATTGTTAATTGTAATTATTTAACTTCTTGTAATAACTTTGCAGGCTTATAAAAGCTAAGATATTAGTACAATTTATTATTCCTGTAAATCTGTTCTAAATATATTTTCTTATCAGAATATTGCTCCTGCAACAAGATAAAGTGTTTTAAATTATTTAGGCATAACTGAATTTATTTACAAATTGTTAAAATTTCTACACTAATTAGAATCATAACCAAGCAGTTTTTGCTTGTATGTTGTTATCGACAGCCACTTGTTCGTGTATTTACAGCCAACTCATACATTGCGTTTTAAAAAGAAGGACCTTCACTAGTTGTGCCAAAACTTTTAAAACACCACTTGATTGAAACAACTTTATGACTTTTTTATAAATTACAAGCGTCAAAACTGTCCCATTTCAAAACTCACACACACACACACACACACACACACATATATATATATATATATATATATATATATATATATATATATATATATAATTTCGATTTAGTTGAACTCTGTAAACAGATAAATCTACCGAAATCCCAAAATTTTTATGATCACAATTCTTTCATAGCATACAACAACTTTTTTATAAAAAGAATCATATTGCGAACCACACAACGTTTTTTCAGGTATATTTGTTTTTTTCAGTTTTAAAACAAGCAACACTAAACTGCCTGTTATTATTTTGCTTTTTTTTATTGGCTAAAATCAAATTGTGTCAGTCCTGCGCATTGGGGAGAAGTTTGCTTTGAAGCGTTAGACAGACATTATTCATTTAAAAGGCTCTGATCCAGAACTCATCTCGTTCCACCTTTCTTGTAACAAATAATTCATTGCGTACGTAACTTTTAACGTAACACAAACCGCAAGGTAATTTACGTAAAGTTTTTTTCGTGTGTTAATAAAGTGATATAAATTACATTATTATATTTTTTTAAAAATTATTTTAAGTTAAAATCTATTATTTTTGAAGATTTGCCGTTTTGTGAAACATGTAAAGGAAATCTGGGAACTTTTATACCGGTAAGTTTAGGTTATTAAAAAGGTTTTTATTATTTTTAATCTGATATTTGCCGTCATTTGATTTCCAGGGTGTTCTCATTTCTAAGTGTTTACCCTAAAACATAAAACTTTTAAAAAAATATATCATAAGCTTTTAATTATTTTGAAATATTGAAGAAAGTAATTAAAATACTAACGAAAATTGTTTAGCAATAACGTTAACTTTTAAGAGAATAACACAATAAATATTCTGATTAAAATGTTTTTGTAGGCGAAGTGTATAAAAGTGATTATTCGTTTCTTCTTACTATACTTAGCGTGAAAGTAACGATGATAATGATTGTGAAAAGATATAATAGAATAATTAATTATTGAATTATTATAACCGATATATATATATATATATATATATAGACATTCTAATGTAAGCTTATATATTATTCGTTAGTTAAGTTCAAACACGTGCTTTTGAGTTTGATGTCACTGTTTCTATGTCTGTTTGTGAGTAAATATCGAAAACACAAATTTACCTATTTGTAGAAAGTTAGTTTGTTTATAGCAAATACATTTGTTAACTGTACTTGTAAAGAAATTACAAAACAGAACACTAGGAGCGATATGTAAAGACATATTAGTCAGGTGATATTAATGAAACAAAAAAAAGGTCCTAACTCATTATCGCATTTCTGCCCACCAAACAGTTGCACTAATTTTAATTTGCATTACTATTTTCTAATGCATTTTGTATTGTATTTAAACTTCGATGATGTGTGTTCTATTATTTTCAAAGTAGTGTCAAAATAGAATCATTCAATCGTTACTTCATTTTATTATTATTTTAAATTTAATTTAAATAATGAATCCAAATAAATAACAAAAAATTCTTAATGAAAACAAAACCAGTAACAACCAGCTTAATCGAGGAACACAACTGTTTTGCTGATCGATAGAAACTAAAATGTAACAATGCTTTTTTTATTTTAGGTTTTTACGTTTTTTAAAATCTGATACAACGGTAGTAATCATAATAATTGTAATTTTTATGTATTAGCATTTTTAAATGTCGAATTACGATTAAATATCATAAATAATCTGACAAAATATTAGGATTATGTACGTACTTTCAAAGAAATTTAAAAAATTAATTTATGCATATTTTTATACGGATTATAATAGTGAAATCAGATTTTTTTTAAAAGGTAAAATTTTAATTTTTTAATGACCGCCATTTTGAAACGGTTGAACAGATTTTGTTAAAAACTAATTTTCTGTTAATAAAATAAATTTTCGTTCCGTTTTATACAAATTGGAAAAATAAATTTTCAAATTATTCTGAAAATAAACCCTGACGACTATGATATTAATTTTTTGTGTTTTCGGAATTCGGAAATTAAAATGCAAATTTCACAATCATGAAATGTGGAGTTTTCAAACACTCTGGATCCAATTCGTAAGCCTAGAAAACTTAAACTTAGCAGAAACATTATATGACTGAAATTATAAGATTTACATTTAACTTTCTTATAACATAATTATACTTAAAAATGTTCGGTCAAATTTCATTTAAATATCAATTTGTTTCCTATATTTCTTGAACCGGCATTTTAGAATGGAAAGAAACATACGAATTGTTTGTGTGCTTAATGACTATATTTAAACAAAATTTGATTAAAATTATAACGGATTTCGGAAAAAAACAGTTTTAGTAACTATACTTGAATGAAGAAAGTTATTCGAAAATGTCTTTTTTTACCAATTGAAACTTGTTGCGATACTGGCAAAACAGGCACAAACTTTTTAACATACAGAGCGCCCGCGCGCGCGTGGAAAACGGGTAGATTCATGAAAATCTGAAAATCTATTGTTTTAGCGAATATTTTACTTTCCAATTACACTATTGATAAAGTAAAATCAATGATAACAGACGTTATCGTACATGATAGAGTGATAAGGACACGTAGCTTGCACATTTTAGTAAACGTACAGTTTCGTAAAATCGTACAGTAATTTAAGACATGATCAGCAGGACAAAACTTTATTTGGGCATGAGACTCAAAACTCACAGTTACCCAGCAATCTGTCGTTTTGTTTTTTTTACCGTTGTATCTCCATAATAGTTAGACCAATTTATTTGTAGCTTTAAATATAAATATGTATATGCAATATGGGTAAATTTATATTGGAAAAAATGATCACCTTGTTCGATTAGTTCATTTTAAACTGTCAGTCGTTAAGTATATTTTAAACCATTAAATTTACACAAAAAGAGAACTTAAAAAAGCAATGTTTTCAATATAAATAAAATTACGTTTCTGTACGTAGGATAAACGGGTTATTGAAAAATAACACAATTGTTATTAATTGTCTACAACACCAAAAATTTGGTTAGTAGTATTTTTGATTAAATTGTTGACTGATAACTATATTATTATTTGATTTAAAGAAAAACATTAATCAATCGCTATTTTGAAACAAATCAGTTGATCAAATCGATCATTTTTTCCAAAATAGTTCTTTACCAATTAGCCTAAATGTCTGTGCAGAATTTTCTTTTGTTCAACGCTACTTTTAAAACACAAAGTTTTTGTAAAAGCCAAAATGGCGGATAGTTGGTAACTGTGGGTTTTCGATCATATGTTCAATGGATTTTTTTTTTTTTTAACTGCTGGATCATACAAGAATTTATTTGCTCACGAAACACCCATAACCTCTAGAGTGACGTATAAGCTTTATTATAACTTCTAGAGTGACGTATAAGCTTCATTATAACCTCT